>CM064973.1:28491674-28559723 GCA_032847665.1 Solanum chilense | reverse complement strand
TGAATGTACTTGGGTAGTGTCATCCCTGAGATGTGCCAAGAAAGGTAAACACCCCTTACTAACAATTCTCTTAGCACGAATAAAGGAGATGATATGAACTGGAGTGGAAGTGTAGTCGCCCTCCCACACTAACGGATCTGTCCCAGGCTTGGCTAACGTCACGGTTTTAGCATTACAATCCAAGATCGCAAAATTCGGAGAAAGCCAAGTCATACCCAGAATTACATCAAAATCAACCATTTCTAAGATAACCAAGTCTACATAAGTATTGCTCCCCACAAAAGTCACCAAACAAGACCTATATACTTTTTAAACTATCACAGACTCACCCACCGGAGTAGACACAAGAATAGGTATGTCAAGCAATTCACAATGTAAATTAAGACCATTAGCAAATGAGGAAGATACATATGAAAACGTGGAGCCAGGATCAAATAATACAGAAGCCATGCAATCACAAACCAAAAGATTACCTGTGATAACAGCATCAGATGCCTCCGCTTCAGACCGCCCGGGGAAAGCTTAACAATGGGCCCTATCGCCTGTCTGCCCGTTGCCCTTACCATGTTGTGCTGTAGTGGCTCCAGTTTGCCCATCACCCCGGCCATTTTGGTGACCACCCTTACCTCGACCACCACGTCCTCCAGAATGATGGCCTCTTCCATGACCACCTCTACCTCTGACTATGGGAGGTCTGTAACTCTGTTTTGGACAATACCTCTTAATGTGTCCAGTCTCCCCACATCCATAACACTCTCTAGATTCAAGCATCGGTCTCTGTGAGAATGACGAAGTCTGGGAATAACCTCCAACCTCAGAGAAATATTGGCCGGTCTGAGGTGGACCCCCAACTACAGTCTGTAGTGAAGACTGAATTGGTCGGACTGAGTAACCTCCTGAACCCTGTCCTCTAGAGGAAGAACCATTAAACTCGCCTCCCTTTCGAAACCTTTTCGATGTCGATGCCATGGTGAAGTCATCTGGCTTCACTCCTTCCACCTCTATCACGAAGTCTACCACTCCTTGAAAGGATTTTGCCATAGCCGCTACCTGTAAGGCTGAAATGCGCAATTCTGACCTCAACCCCTTCACAAAACGGTGAATCCTCTCTTGTGGACTGAAATAAAGTTGGGTGGCATACCTGGATAATGCACGAAACTTAGCTTCATATGCAGTAACCGACATCCTACCTTGCTCTAGGCTCAAGAACTCATCTCTTTTCCTATCCCTCAAAGTCCGGGGAATATACTTTCCATAAACAAGTTAGAGAATGATGCCCAAGTCATAGGTGGGGCCTCTCTTGGTTGACACTCAACATGTGACCGCCACCACATTTTGGCGTTCCCTTGAAACTGATAAGTCACAAACTCAACACCAAACCGTTCTACTATACCCATCTTGTGTAGTAGCTCATGACAGTCAACCAGAAAATCGTAGGCATCCTCAGATTCAGCACCCTTGAAGACTGGAGGATTCAATTTCAAGAACTTACTGAAAAGTTCATGCTGATCATTTTTCATTATAGGCCCTGTAGTCAGACGAGGAAACGTGCCTATTTCCAATGAGGCATCCATGCGGGGATCCACAGTAGCTGCATGCTGTACCTCCGGAACCTGAGGTGCTGGTGCATAAAACACTAGAGGTGTCTGGCCCTAATCAGAAACCCGCTAAGATAAGCAAGAACCTGATTAATCATCTCTGGGGTAGGTTGGGGTGGCAATTCCTCATTCTGCACTTGTTCATTCTCCCCTTCCTCACCCTCTCTTACCACTTCCTCAGTTGGTGGAGGAGTCACCGCCCTAGTACTAGTTGGGCTAGGTGCTTGTCCTCTTCCTCTAGAGGACGTCCTCCCGCGACCTCTACCATGGCTTCTTGCCGCTGTTCCTCTTCGAGCTACAGCCCCAGTGGCTGGCTCAGACGTTTCTTGTCTTGCCGGTGTTGGTGTTGGTGCAGTCGTTGCTCTAGTTCTAACCATCTGCGAAATAGAGTGAAGATGGTCAGATACCAATTTGTATCACCTAGATACCAATTGGATCCAAGTAATAGCACGAAAGAAAGAAAGAAAGAATGGAATTTTCCTAAAGTCTTATAGCCTCTCAAAGAAAAGTAAAGGCGTCCCCCTACCGTTCCTTAAGACTCTACTAGACTCGTTCTTGTGTGATGAGACCAACGAACCTAATGCTCTGATACCAAGTTTGTCACGACCCAAAACTGAGCCGCGAGTGGCACCCACACTTACCCTCCTATGTGAGCGAACCAACCAATACAAATCCCAACATATTAAATAAAATACAATGCGGAAGACTTAAACTCATTAATAAAATCAATAACTATTATTATCCCCAAATCTGGAAGTCATCATCACAAGAACATCTATCCTCAAATTGCTAAACTAACAATGTCTAAGAAGCTAAAACAAATAAAAGCTAGTCCATGCCGGAAGTTCAAGGCATCAAGACTTGAAGAAGAAGATCCAGTCCAAGCTAGACGCATTAGCTCACCCTGAATTTCCGATGTAGTGAAGACTGGCTAGATTTACTGTTGAGTTGAAGATGACGGCACGTTTGCTGCATTCCACAAATAACAAGAAAGAAATAAACAAATAGGGGTCAGTACAAAACACGGGTACTGAGTAGATATCATCGGCCAACTCAAAATAGAAAACAATATATATCTGTTAATATCATAAATCAACTATAAAACTCAACATGTAGCAACAACAAGTACTATAATCATCAATAAGTACCATCAAGTTCATCCATGAGGGCTCAAGCCTCAATACCATACTCATTTGGGAATTAAGTTCATTATGTTGAGTATATTATCATCTTTCAAGATTCATTATCTTTCTTCCTCTTGTGTCGGTACGTGACACTCCGATCCCCTACTACTATGTGTCGGTACGTGACACTCCGATCCCCTCATTCTACATGTCAGTTCGTGACACCCGATCCCCTAATACTATGTGTCGGTACGTGACACTCCGATCCCCTAATTCTATGTGTCGGTTCGTGACACCCGATCCCCTAATAATATGTGTCGGTACGTGACACTCCGATCCCCTAATTCTACGTGTCGGTTCGTAACAACCGATCCCCTAATAATATGTGTTGGTACGTTACACTTTGATCCACTAATACTATGTGTCGGAACGTGACACTCCGATCCACTAATACACTCCGATCCACTAATAATATGTGTCGGAACGTGACACTCCGATCCACTAATCTAATTCTATCAATTCATCAAACCTTCTCTTATACCAAGGCATCACCAATCCCATTACTTTAATTCATCAAGCCTTCTTTTATACCAAGGCATCATCATTAACAAAGTGAATTAGGGTTTCTTTCAAGATTTGGGATTCAATAACTTCATCATGCTTATTTTATCACAATCACCTAATCATATTCATGCAAGCATTCAATTAAGCATATAGAAGACTTTATAATACAACCAACACATATCATTTGCTACTAAGAGTTTACTATAAGATAGCATAAAAACCATAACCTACCTCCACCGAAGAATTGAATTCAAACAAGCAAATTCCCAAGCTTTGTGTTTTTCCTCGTCGATCGATTCCCCTCTCTCTCTCTCTTTGTTCTTTCTCTTTTTCTTATTCAAACCCTCTTTCTTTTACCCTAATTAACATATAATTAAGTGTAAAAGATTATAGTAATAACCCACAATTTAACTCAATGTTACCTCTTTTATCGCCCAAGAAATTGAGTTATTAATATAAACCCACGAAATATATAATTATAGCAGGAATAGTCCAAAATGCCCCTTTAAAACTTAACCAGAAATCCGACTCTGACTGGGATTATGCAACCTGTGATGGCCCGTCGTGACTGCGACGGTCCGTCCTGCAGGTCATCGCAAGGATCAGAACTCCATTTTTCACTAAAGAGTCTGTGACGGTCCGTCACGCCTGTGACGGTCCGTCCTGCACTTCCGTCACGACGTTCAGAGAATCGTTTCCTGTACCAAATTCTTAAGAGTTAAAGTGTTTTGAAACGGGGCCTCACGACGGTTCGTCGTAGCTGTGATGGTCCGTCCTGCAGGTCCGTCACAGATTGCAGAGAGTCGATTTTAGTACTCAAATTTCAGAATTCTAAGTGTTCTGGAACAAGACACCCTCGACGGTCTGTCGTGCCCATGACGGTCCATCGTGGTATCCGTCATCTCAGCCAGTTTTCCAGAAATAAAATCTGCTGCTCAAAACGATTAAACAGGTCGTTACAATAGATACCAATTTACCCATCGTTCGTCCTCGAACGATCAAAAGAAGAAAAACAAGGGCGAAAAGGAGTACCTGAATCTGTAAACAGATGTGGGTATTTTTCTTGCATATTTGCCTCCTTCACCCAAGTGGCCTCTTCAACCGGTCGATTCTTCCATTGAACTTTGATGGATGCAATGTCTCTCGACCTCATCTTGAGAACCTCTCTATCTAAAATAGCAACCGGTTCCTCCTCATAAGTCAAATTATCATCAAGAAAAACTGAATCCCAACGGATGATGTAGTTTCCATCCCCATGGTATCTTTTCATCATGGACACGTGAAATACCGAATGCACCCCGGACAGCCCTGGAGGCAAGGCTAATTCATAATCCACCTCCCCTACTCGCTTAAGCACTTAAAATGGTCCAATATACCTTGGACTTAGTTTACCCCTTTTTCCAAACCGCATCACCCCTTTCATGGGTGAAACCTTCAGCAAGACTTGTTCACCTTCCATGAACTCCAAGTCTCTAACCTTTCGATCCGCATATTCCTTTTGTCTACTTTGAGCCGCTAAAAGCTTTTCTTGAATAGCTTTCACCTTCTCCAAGGAATCCCTCAACAGATCAGTACCCCAAGGTCTGACCTCAAATGCATCAAACCAACCAATGGGAGACCTACATTTTCTCCCATACAATGCTTCAAATGGAGCCATGTCAATACTGGAGTGATAGCTATTATTGTATGAAAACTCCGCTAAGGGTAAGAAGTTATCCCAATGACCACCAAATTCTATCACACATGCACGAAGCATATCCTCCAATACTTGAATCATTCGCTCAGACCGACCATCAGTCTGAGGGTGAAATGCAGTACTAAGGTCCAATCTAGTACCTAATTCAGCATGCAATGTTCTCCAAAACTTAGAAGTAAACTGCGTACCTCTATCTGATATGATGGAAAGTGGAACTCCATGCAATCGAACGATTTCTGAGATGTAGATTTTGGCTAACTTCTCTGCATTGTAGGTCACCTTGACCGGAATGAAGTGAGCAGACTTAGTTAATCTGTCCACAATTACCCAAATAGAGTCAAACTTCCCCAAGGTCTTTGGAAGACCAACCACGAAGTCCATTGCAATTCTCTCCCACTTTCATTCGGGAATGGGCATCCTTTGAAGTGTTCCTCCGGGCCTCTGATGTTCATACTTTACTTGTTGACAATTTGGACATTTGGCAACAAAATCAACAATGTCTCGTTTCATTCTACTCCACCAAAAGTGTTGCTTTAGGTCACGGTACATCTTAGTTGCACCAGGATGTATAGAATATCCGGAACTATGAGCCTCTGTAAGAATAGTGTGGATCAAATCATCAACACGGGGCACACATACCCTTCCCTTGATCTTCAAAACACCTTTCTCGTCCATTATGGCCTCTTTAGCCTCTCCTCGCAACACTATATCCCGAATTCGCCTTAGTTTCTCATCATCGAACTGTTTTCCCTTGATCTTGTCAAGAAAAGAAGATCTCGCCTCCACACAAGCCAAAAATCCCCCCTTCTCATTTACTTCTAGCCTCATAAAGTCATTGGCCAAGTTTTGGATTTCTCTAGCCAACGGGCGTCTAGAGACTTGCAAATGAGCTAAACTTTCCATGCTTACTGTCTTTCTGCTTAAGGCGTCTGTCACAACATTAGCCTTCCCCGAATGGTATAAGATAGTTAAATCGTAGTCCTTAAGTAGTTCCATCCATCTCCTCTGTCTCAAATTCAAATCTTTCTGAGTAAAGACATACTGTAGGCTACGATGATCTATATAGACTTCACACTTAACCCCATACAAATAGTGTCTCCGTTGCTTTAGTGCAAATACTACCGCGGCCAACTCCAAATCATGAGTCGGGTAGTTACGTTCATGCACCTTTAATTGTCTCGAAGCATACGCAACCACACTCTTCTCTTGCATTAGCACTGCACCCAAACCAGAATAGGATGCATCACAATAAACAATGAAGTTCTTACCCTCTATCGGCAAGGTAAGAAATTGTGCAGTAGTCAACAAGGTCTTAAGCTTCTGAAAGCTTTCCTCACATTTATCTGACCATACAAATGGAACATCCTGCTTAGTAAAGTTCTTCAATTGGGAAGCAATATAAGAGAATCCCTTGAGAAATCGGCGGTAGTAGCTAGCTAACCCAACAAAACTCCTTATTTCTGACACATTAGTAGGTCTTACCCAATTCTTCACTGTCTCAATCTTAGATGGATCCACCATTACTCCATCCTTAGAAACCACGTGCCCCAAGAAGGACACTGAATCTAGCCAAAACTCACACTAGGAGAATTTGGCATAAAGCTTCATCTTCCTCAACAACTCTAATACCATTCTCAAATGCTCCTCATGTTCCTTCTTACACTTTGAGTATATCAGTATATCATCAATAAACATGATCACAAAGAGATCCAGATATGGCTTAAAAATCCCGTTCATCAAGCTCATGAAAGCAGCAGGGGCATTCGTAAGACCAAAAGACAGTACCACAAATTCGTAGTGCCCAGACCTAGTTCGAAAAGCAGTCTTTGGCACATCCGTTGCCCGTATTTTCAATTGATGATAACCGGATCTCAAGTCAATTTTAGAGAAGACACAAGCACCTTGTAACTGATCGAACAAGTCATCAATAAGGAATGGGATACTTGTTCTTAATAGTCACCTTATTCAGTTGTCTGTAGTCTATGCACATCCGAAAGCTCCCATCCTTCTTTTTCACAAACAACACCGGAGCACCCCAAGGAGATGCACTTGGTCTAATGAAGACTTTGCTCAACAACTCTTGAAGTTGGGCTTTCAACTCTCTTAACTCCACGGGAGCCATTCTATAAGGGGGTATAGAAATGGAGCGAGTACCCGGTTCCAGATCAATGTAGAAATCAATATCTCTATTCGGTGGCATACCATGAAGATCTGCAGGGAACATATCCAGAAACTCACGGACTACCGAAACTGACTCAATTGGAGGTACTTGAGTAGTGTAATCCTTGAGATGTGCCAAGAAAGCTAAACACCCCTTACTAATCATTCTCTTAGCACGAAGAAAGGAGATGATACGAACCGGAGTGGAAGTGTAGTCGCCCTCCCACACTAACTGATCTGTCCCAGGCTTGGCTAACGTCACAGTTTTAGCATTACAATCCAAGATCGCAATGGTCGGAGAAAGCCAAGTCATACCCAGAATTACATCAAAATCAACCATTTCTAAGATGACCAAGTCTACATAAGTATTGCTCCCCACAAAAGTCACCAAACAAGATCTACATACTTTTTCAACTATCACAGACTCACCCACCGGAGTAGACACATGAATAGGTATGTCAAGCAATTCACAATGTAAATTAAGACCATTAGCAAATGAGGAAGATACATATGAAAACCGTGGAGCCAGGGTCAAATAATACAGAAGCCATGCAATCACAAACCAAAAGATTACCTGTGATAACAGCATCAGATGCCTCCGCTTCAGATCTCCCAGGGAAAGCGTAACAATGGGCCCTATCACCAGTCTATCTGTTGCCCCTACCATGTTGTGCCGTAGTGGCTCAGGTTTGCCCATCACCTCGTCCGTTTTGGTGACCACCATTGCCTCGACCACCACGTCCTCCAGAAAAATGGCCTCTACCATGACCACCTCTACCTCTAGATATTGGGGGTCTGTAACTCTGTTTTGGACAATTCCTCCTAATATGTCCAGTCTCCCCACTTCCATAACACTCTCTGGAGTCAAGCATAGGTCTCTCGGAGAAGTGTTGACCGGTCTGAGGTGGACCCCCAACTATAGTCTGTAGTGAAGACTGAATTGGTCGGACTGAGTAACCTCCAGAACCCTATCCTCTAGTGTAAGAACCATTGAACTCACCTCCCTTTTGAAACCTTTTTGATGTCAATGTCGTGGTGAAGTCATCTGGCTTCACTCCTTCCACCTCTATCACAAAGTCTACCACCTCTTGGAAGGATTTTGCCGTAGCCGCTACCTGTAAGGCTGAAATCCGCAATTCTGACCTCAACCCCTTAACAAAATGGCGAATCCATTCTTGTGGACTGAAACAAAGTTGGGTGGCGTACCTGAATAATGCACGGAACTTAGCCTCATATGCATTAACCGTCATCCTACCTTGCTCTAGACTCAAGAACTCATCCCTTTTTCTATCCCTCAAAGTCCTTGGGATATACTTCTCCATAAACAAACTAGAGAATGATGCCCAATTCATAGGTGGTGCCTCTGTTGGTTGACACTCAACATGTGATCGCCACCACATTTTGCCGTTCCCTTGAAACTGATAACTCACGAACTCAACACCAAACCGTTCTACTATACCCATCTTGTGTAGTAGCTCATGACAATCAACCAGAAAATCATAAGTATCCTCAGATTCTGCACCCTTGAAGACCGGAGGTTTCAATTTTAAGAACTTACAGAAAAGTTCATGCTGATCATTTGTCAATATAGGCCCTGTAGTCAGACGTGGAAACGTGCCTATTTCCAATGAGGCATCCATGCGGGGAGCCACAGTAGCCGCATGTTGTACCTCTGGAACCTGAGGTGTTGGTGCAGAAAACACTGGAGGTGTTTGGCCCTGATCAGACAAACCACTAAGATAGGCCAGAACCTGATTAATCATCTCTGGGGTAGGTTGGGGTGGTAATTCCTCATTCTGCACTTGTTCAGTCTCCCCTTCCTCACCCTCTCTTATCACTTCCTCAGTCGGTGGAGGAGTCACCGCCCTAGTACTAGATGGGCTAGGTGCTCGTCCTCTTCCTCTAGAGGACGTCCTCCCACGACCTCTACCACGGCCTCTTGCCACTGATCCTCCTCGAGCTACAGCCCCAGTGGCTGGCTTAGACGCATCTTGTCTTGCCGGTGTCGCTGCTGGTGCGGTCGTTGCTCTAGTTCTAACCATCTGCGAAATAGAGTGAAGATGGTTAGATACCAATTTGTATCACTAGATACCAATTGGACTCAAGTAGTAGCACGAAAGAAAGAATGAAAGAATGGAATTTTCCTAAAGTCTTATAGCCTCTCAAAGAAAAGTAAAGGTGTCCCCCTACCGTTCCTTAAGACTCTACTAGACTCGTTCTTGTGTGATGAGACCAACGAACCTAATGCTCTGATACCAAGTTTGTCACGACCCAAAACCGAGCCGCGACTGGCACCCACACTTACCCTCCTATGTGAGCGAACCAACCAATACAAATCCAACATATTAAATAAAATACAATGCGGAAGACTTAAACTCATTAATAAAATCAATAACTGTTATTATCCCCAAAATCTGGAAGTCATCATCACAAGAACATCTATCCTCAAATTGCTAAACTAACAATGTCTAAGAAGCTAAAACAAATAAAAGCTAGTCCATGCCGGAAGTTCAAGGCATCAAGACTTGAAGAAGAAGATCCAGTCCAAGCTAGACGCATTAGCTCACCCTGAATTTCCGATGTAGTGAAGACTGGCAAGATTTACTGTTGAGTTGAAGACGACGGCACGTTTGCTGCAATCCACAAATAACAAGAAAGAAATAAACAAATAGGGGTCAGTATAAAACACGGGTACTAAGTAGATATCATCGGCCAACTCAAAATAGAAAACAGTATATATCTGTTAATATCATAAATCAACTATAAAACTCAACATGTAGCAACAACAAGTACTATAATCATCAATAAGTACCATCAAGTTCATCCATGAGGGCTCAAGCCTCAATACCATACTCATTTGGGAATTAAGTTCATTATGTTGAGTATATTATCATCTTTAAAGATTCATTATCTTTCTTCCTCTTGTGTCGGTACGTGACACTCCGATCCCCTACTACTATGTGTCTGTACGTGACACTCCGATCCCCTAATTCTACGTGTCGGTTCGTGACACCCGATCCCCTAATACTATGTGTCGGTATGTGACACTCCGATCCCCTAATTCTACGTGTCGGTTCGTGACACCCGATCCCCTAATAATATGTGTCGGTACGTGACACTCTGATCCCCTAATTCTACGTGTCGATTCGTGACACCCGATCCCCTAATAATTTGTGTCGGTACGTAACACTCCGATCCACTAATACTATATGTTGGAACGTGACACTCCGATCCACTAATACTATGTGTCGGAATGTGACACTCCGATCCACTAATACTATGTGTCGGAACGTGACACTCCGATCCACTAATCTCATTCTATCAATTCATCAAGCCTTCTCTTATACCAAGGCATCACCAATCCCATTACTTTAATTCATCAAGCCTTCTTTTATAACAAGGCATCATCATTAACAAAGTGAATTAGGGTTTTGGGATTCAATAACTTCATCATGCTTATTTTATCACAATCACCTAATCATATTCATGCAAGCATACAATTAAGCATATAGAAGACTTTATAATACTACCAACACATCTCATTCGCAATTAAGAGTTTACTATAAGATAGCATAAAAACCATAACCTACCTCCACCGAAGAATTGAATTCAAACAAGCAAATTCCCAAGCTTTGTGTTTTTCCTCTTCGATCGATTCCCCTCTCTCTCTCTTTGTTTTTTCTCTTTTTCTTATTCAAACCCTCTTTCTTTTACCCTAATTAACATATAATTAAGTGTAAAAGATGACAATAATAACCCACAATTTAACTCAAGGTTACCTCTTTTATCCCCAAAGAAATTGAGTTATTAATATAAACCCACGAAATATATAATTATAGCAGGAATAGTCCAAAACGCCCCTTTAAAACTTAATCAGAAATCCGACTCCGATTGGGATTACGCAACCTGTGACGGCCCGTCGTGACTGCGATGGTCCTTCCTGCAGGTCGTCGCAAGGATCATAACTCCATTATTCATTAAAGAGTCTGTGACGGTCCGTCACGCCTGTGACGGTCCGTCACGCCTGTGACGGTCCGTCCTGCACTTCCGTCACGACGTTCAGAGAATCGTTCCCTGTACCAAATTCTCAAGAGTTGAAGTATTTTGAAACGGGGCCTCATGACGGTTCGTCGTAGCTATGACGGTCCGTCCTGCAGGTCCGTCACAGATTACAGAGAGTCGATTTTAGTACTCAAATTTCAGAATTCTAAGTGTTCTGGAATGAGACACCCTCGACGGTCCGTCGTGCCCATGACGGTCCGTCGTGGTATCCGTCGTCTCAGCCAGTTTTCCAGAAATAAAATCTGCTACTCAAAATGACAAAACAGGTCGTTACACCAACCAATACAAACCCAACATTTCAATATAATAAAAGGATACCATGCGGAAGACTTAAACTCATTAATAAAAATCAATTCAATAAACTTCAAAAAACTCAAACATCTATTATTCCCCAAAATCTGGAAGTCATCACCACAAGAACATCTATGATCAAATTACTAAACTAAGAGTATTCTAAGAAGCTAAAATAAATAAAAAGCTAGTCCATGCCGGAACTTCAAGGCATCAAGACGTGAGGAAGAAGATCCAGTCCAAGCTAGAAGCATTAGCTCACCCTGAAATCCGACGTAATGAAGACTGGCTAGAGTTGCGGTTGAGTTGAAGACGACGGTACGTTTGCTGCACTCCACAAATAACAAAGAAAGAAACATACAAGTAGGGGTCAGTACAAAACACGAGTACTGAGTAGATATCATCGGCCAACTCAAAATAGAAAATAGTATATATCAGATAACATCATAAATCAACTACAATACTCAACATGTAGCAACAACAAGTACTATAATCATTAATAAGTACGCCAAATACATCCATGAGGACTCAAGCCTCAATACCATACTCATTTGGGAAATAGGTTCATTAAATTGAGTATATTATCATCTTTCAAGATTTCATTATCTTTATTCCTCTCGTGTCGGTACGTGACACTCCGCTCCCTATACTATCCTGGTGTCGGAACATAACACTCCGATCCTCATATACTATCCTGGTGTCAGAACGTGACACCCGATCCATATTCTATCCTGGTGCCGGAACGTGGCACTCCGATCCTCATTCTATCCTGGTACCAGAACGTGGCACCCGATCCATATACTATCCTGGTGTCAGAACGTGACACTCCGATCCTCATATACTATCCTGGTACCGGAACGTGGCACCCGATCCTCTATTTGTATCCTGGTGTCGGAACGTGACACCCGATCCTCTATTACTATCCTGGTACCAGAACATGGCACCCGATCCATATACTATCCTGGTGTCGGAACGTGACACTCCGATCCTCTTATACTATCCTGGTACCGGAACGTGGCACCCGATCCTCTATTTCTATCCTGGTGTCGGAACGTGACACCCGATCCTCTATTACTATCCTGGTACCGGAACGTGGCACCCGATCCCCTAATCTCACTACTTTCGTTCATCAAGCCTTCTTTTATACCAAGGCATCATCATTAAAAAAGTAGATTAGGGTTTTTCAAGATTTAGGATTCAATAGCTTCATCATGCTTATTTTATCACAATTATATAATCACATTCATGCAAGCATACAATTAAGCATATAGAAGGGTTTACAATACTACCCAATACATATCATTCGCTATTAAGAGTTTACTACGAATAGCATAAACCATAACCTACCTCCACCGAAGAATTGTCATCAAGCAATCTACTTTTCCAATGCTTTGCTTTCCTCTTTGTTTCTCCTCTTTCTCGTTCGATCGATCCTCTCTCTCTCTTTGTTCTTTCTATTTTTCTTATTCAAACCCTCTTTTTTTTACCCTAATTAGCATATAATTAAGTATAAAAGATGATGAATTAACCCATTAATTAATTCAAGGTTATCTCTTTTAACCCCCAAGTAATTAAACTATTAACCTTAACCCACTAACTTTATAATTAAAGCAGGAATAGTCCAAAACACCCCTTAAATTACTTAAAAGAAATCCGACCCAGCCTGGGATTACGCAACCTGTGACGGCCCGTCGTGCCTGCGACGGTCCATCCTGCAAGTCCGTCACAAAGTTCAGAGACTAATTTTTTGTGGAAAATGTGTGATGGTCCGTCGTGCCCACGACGGTCCGTCCTGCCATTCCGTCACGAAGTTCAGAGAGTCAATTTCAGTACCCAAATTTCAGAATTCTAAGTGTTTTGGAACGAGACCCCCTCGACAGTCCGTCGTGCCCATGACGGTCAGTCGTGGGGTCCGTCGTCTCAGCCAGTTTTTCCAGAAATAAAATCTGCTGCTCAAAACGACTAAACAGGTCGTTACAAGTATAGATAGTTTGCTTTCTATTAGTCTATGAACAACAACATAGTGAGTGGGATCCTGCAACAAGAGTTTGGAGACGATTAAAAGTACAAAAGCATTATCCCTACCTTGTAGGAAAAGAGAGGTGATTTCCTATTGGCCCTTAGCTCAAGTAAAATATATCAAAATGAAGTATTTGAAGGAAATACAATAGCAATCTCTCTTTTTTAAGAGAACTTCTCCACGAATCATACATTAGCCAAGCTTAAAATCTTAGCAAAAGCTTCAAAACTCATAATTAGATAGCAAAAACAAACATTGTATTTATGGGTGCACATGTCATTGGCCAATAGACATCTACAACATTAGGTGTGTACAAGTTCACCATGATCAGGAGACATCTGCATCAGAAACAGTCCAACAACAACATTGAAAAACACCAACTCTATGAAAAACATGAATAGTACTTACATTCTATCTTTTGTAGCTTTAAATTTTCCGCAGTTCTTTCTAAATCTTCACAGTAACTTTTAATTTCTTGGATTGTGTCTTGAGCGCTACAGACTTTGCTTCGGCATCTCCTAGCACGTGCAACATTTGTTCTTGTTCTAAAGCATTTGTTCTTGTTCTGAAGTTTGTGACTTCTCAAATTTTTGGCTTTCTTTATAATGCCAAATGCTAAACTTTAGCTTCAATTTTATGCCTGATGAGACCCTCAGACTCACTTTCGATATTATCTTTTTGTAATTAACATGTGAAACTAGTCCTCTTGTTTTAACTACAGTTACTTCATAGTAGTCTAACGTGCATTAGACATAGTAAAATCACCCTGATAATGCTTGTATTAAACAAATTTTAGAAAAGGAACTAAATTCAAGCATCCAAAATACAAAAATTGAGGTAAGCTTATTACAGATCATATAGAGGTCATAAAAATAGAAACTAAAAGGTGTCATACCATGTAATTGAGTTTTAATACTCAAGCAGCCAAAATTAGATGACAATATCGAGACACTAGTAATTTTCATATAGATTTTGCCTAATATAGATTAGTATAGCAATCTAAGTCCGATAAATCGATGAATATTTTTCAATTAAAATCATGATGAATTGTAATGACTTAATTATCATTGCTTTACTATAGTTTTATAAATTTCAATCCCCTGCAAGTTCAAAATTCAAACGCTAAAATAAAGTCTATCGTTCAATACTTCAGTTATACAAGGAATGTAGTGGCATGTCCACCTTGAACTATTTATCTACATATAAACTGGCAGACATCAATATTCAGCGGATAAAGTAAAAGTAAGACAGGAAGTGCCATTACAGATCCAAATGGTAGCTTTAAGTTATGTAGACCTATGAGCTATGAGATTCTTCAAGGATATCAAGGATGCTTTTAGAAAATAAAGGACTCACAGGCAGGTGAACTATAGTAATGAATGTAAGCTGAACTAGCAATCTATGTGATTGTGACGTATCTAGAAGTAAAGATCAAATGGACTGGGCTAAATTAATTGGATTCAGATGGTTCACAGACATCAAATGGGGAGAGAAAGACAAAGAGAGTACACATTCGAGTCACGGACATAATCCTAAAGGAATTACTGATGCTAGCATATTGTTTTGTCTTTGCAGGGATTTGAATGAGGTCTCACCCAAATCATTGACCACTAGGCCACACCTTTGGGTGTTAACTCGAAGAAAATCTTATACATTAAATGAAGCAAGATCAATAAAAAATCACTATTTCAACTTTAAATAAGCAAAACAAGATCTTTAGTTCATTAGACAGAGAGAGACACACACAATGGTAACATAACTTGCTACAATAGTATGACATGTATTTTTTCTTTGAGAAAGAACAACGTGACAAACTTTGTTAATAGATTAAACATTAAATTCAGTGTCCAACCAAAAGAAGGAGAAGAGATGATGTGCCTAGGTTGTTTCGGGATCTTAAAGCAACAGATAATGTAACTACGCTTATTGTACAGACAAACCTGAATAGAAAATGCATAGATTCTACCATCTCACTGCAACTCATTTGATAAACGATCAATATTGTTTGGTTTAGTTTATTGATATGATGTTTTAAAAGATGTCCTTTTTACTTAAAAGTAACGAGTAGACTAATTGCATACAGACATAAGTAGATAAAAAATTACAACTATTTTGTTGTAATGTCCATATGAAATGTCCATCTGCAATATTGATGTTCAAAATTGTGCATTTGAACATAAAGTATACTCATGTCTTACCTCTACCTTATGGAGGTAGAGAGGTTCTTTCTAAAAGAAATCTGAGACAGAGACATAACAAATTGTTGAAAAATGATGAGATCGCCAAAACTTTGGCGTTTTGACTTCATTCAAGATATTTCGCACTTCTACATCAAAATTCTCTACCCATTACATGTCCTTTAAAAGTTGAAATAGCAATAGGAGAAGAACTTTAGCAGGCATATATAGTACTCGAGGTTCAAAAGTTAGGAAACAATGATATGGTGTTAAACAAGATAAGCAACATAGGTGGGGATGGGGGGAAGAGGGTCAACGCCCAACTCGCGCCATCCCATGGTGTGTTTAATTTCTATAAAGAATGATAGATATGTCAAGAAATTTAATTAACTAATTCACATTTACTTCATCTGCCAAAGCTACGATCTCCAGCATCACCCAATCCGGGGATAATAAACCTAAAGAATCACAAAACATGAAACAGTAAGGGCATGATGCAGGAGTGAAATTTAAAGAAGTAAGGTAAAATGTTGTGCAATGATTGGTTACCCTTTCTCATTAACAGTAGGGTCAGGTATTCCCGTGTATACAAATAAGAGTTACACAAATCTACTGAAATGATTTAAATACAGAAGATAGATACAAAATTTTGAGTTGTCATACTAATTACCATGGATATTTCTCACTGAACTTTATGAGAGCACGAGGAACAACCACTGCACATACCGAAAAGACATTCAGGAGAATAAAAAACTCGATCGTCAAAGATAATTAGGCCATTTATACGTAATGCAACTACAAGGTGAACTGCGAAAAATCAACAAAATTCCTATCAAGAACACAAGAACGTAAATACCCTTAGATAAAATTTACACTGACGCAGAACAATATCAAATCATAAATCTAGAATTAAATTTTTGAAGATAAAATCTCTTGCCTGATAAACGCTATTCAAACAAACCTAAATCTTTAATTTTATGAGGCAAGTTCATTTGTGAAGCATTTTCTTTCAATTTGCAACGGGAAATCTAATGGAACAGCTCTCCAACCAGAAATCTTTGAAGAAAATCGTGTTCTTCAGCTCTTCAATCTTCAACAATCAAGCTAGGAGAGGAAATCATCTTCTTCAGTTCTGCTTCAAAGAAATTGTATTGTATTTCAGTTCTTCAGCTGCAAATTGTGTTCTTCAACTGAAGTTTGATGGAAATTTGTGAGGAAAATCGTACTACAAATCGATCATGCTCTTCAATTCTTCAATCGTGTTCTTCAGTTCTTGAAAATTATGTCCTTCAACTGAAAATTGAAATTTCAGCTGAAGTTTTAGGGAAATGTTAGGCTTTAGGGAAATGTTACATTCACTTTTTCTTTAGATGAAAATAATAAGTTTTAATGTTTCATTTTTTTCCCCAATAAAAGTGCGAGAGAAAAAAAATTAATGTTAAAAATGTTGGAGGGAGTATATAAAAATTTGGCCAAAACACTAAGGCCACATTTGTTATGTGTTGTTTTTATAATTATAAAAAAAACACAATTTAAAAGTATAGCCATTTGTGTAAATAGTTTTTTCCAACTATAACAACACTTATAAGTGTAGATTATCCTTTTAAAGAGTACAATTTTGAATTGTTGGTAATAGTAGTGTAGTAAAAGTTTAAAACTTGGGCTACGCTTTAAAAGCGTCCCCAAAAGTATTTTAGGCAAAAATTTTAAAGCGTTCTCCAGATTTAGTGTGGCTGTAGGCCTAAAATGGTGTAGTGTTGGCCAATGTCACTTGCCCGAAGCGCACCGGCCTTGGTTGATGCTGCCTAACGTAGGCTGATGTAAAGGTAGCCCAGCAGATGCACACACGCCACGACCAATGCATGCAGACCTTGGCTGATGTTTTGTTCCATTGGCCAACGTTGCTTCCCAGATGCACATATGCCATGTTAAATGCATTTAACCCTTGGTTTATATTGTCTGTCACTAACCGATGTCGCTTGCCTAAAACACAAAAGACTTGGCTAATATTGCCTCGTATTTCAACGTCAATGTTGCCAAGTCGATTCATATATGCCACGGGTTATGTCTGCAGGCCTTGGATGATATTGTATGTCGTTGTCTGATGTCACTTGTAAGATGTGCACAAACCACATTATATACGTGAAGACCTTAGCTGATGTTGCTTGTCGTTTGTCGACGTCTCATGTCCAATGCATGTAAGCCACGATCGATATCGCCCAGAGTTTGCATACACGCCATGGCTAATGGTTACAAGCCATGTATAATGTTGTCGTCCATTGGTCGATGTCACATGGCCGATAGGTGCAGTCCACGACTGATCTGCTGATTTAATGCACACATGCCATGAATGATGCATGGAGGCCTTCACTAGTGTTGCTTGTCATTGGTGGATATCTAATGGTTGATGCACAAAAGCTACAACTAATTACAACTAGCCGATTCACTTACACCACGACATTAGTCGCCCAACCGATGTGCACACAACATTGCTAATGTATGCACGCCTTTGGTGATGTTGCATTCAGTTAGACGATGTCTGTCCCAGATGCGCAAATGCCACGTCTCTTCCAGGAAATCCTTGCTTGAAGTTCTATGCTATTGGCTGACGTCGCTTGCAAGATGAGCACATTCCACATTTGATGCGTGCAGTGCTTGGCTGATTTTCTTGTCATTGGATGACATCTATGCACCGATATGTGCAGGCTACAGACGATGCATGATGGCCACATCCGATGTTTGTACACCGATGTGTACAGGCTACAGGTGATGCTGGCAGACAACGTTGAACGTTAGAAGAGCGATGTGTGAACAATATAACATGTTGTCATGCCACATTTGACTTCGATAGACCGATGTCTGCAGGCTACGAACGAGGTTGGCAGCTCAGGTCCAACGTTGACTTGCCATTTTGTGTAGCCCAAAGGCAACTTGAGTAGACTAGGTATAACGTCGGCTTACCATTATGTGTCGCCAAAGGCATGTGGGCATGGAATGTCAGATGTTGGCATACAGTTGTGTGCAGACCGAGGGCTATTCAAGCATTCCACGCTCGACAATGACTAAGGGATTGGCACAAACCATAATCGATGCGGGCAGTCCACGACCAACATCGAATAAGCGATGTGCACAGGCCACGACTAATCTGTGCATGCCATGGTTCATGTTGCATGCCTTTGGTAGATGTCGCATGCAATTTGTGCACATACCACATTCATTCATGCACTCGTTGGCTGATGCTGCATGCTATTGTGCTACGTCCCTTGCTAGATACGCACATCCGACGTCCATATGTGAGGGCCTTGTTATTAAAGTCACATGCGATTTGCTGACATTGCTTACCAAATATGCACATCCCATGTCAGATTTGTGCAGGCTTTGGCTGATGTTGTATGCAGGGCAAGGGAGATTCGGGCATTCCACTCCCAACAATGACTTAGAGATGTAAACAAACCACAACTCATGCATGCAATCCACTTCTAATGTCAACAAAGCGATTTGTACAGGTCACGACCAGTAAGGGCAGTCTACGAGAATGTCGCCTTACCATTGTTGCTTTGTGTTGGCTGACATCATTTTCCCAAATCACACAGGTCTTGGTTGATGGTGCATGTTGTTGCCCAATCCCGATGTTGCCCAACTGATGTTGCCTAGCCGATGTGCACACACCACGACACCTGCGTGCACGCCTTGGCTTATGTTGCCTTTAATTGGTCGACGTTGCTTTATCGATATTTGCACGACATGCTAATGCATGTCCCACTTGGAGCTTTTGATTGCATTGCATGGATTTTTACTTAGAGGAGTAGACGTCATTTTTTCCAAAGATTCATAATGAACATATACAACCTAAATTTGCACGTTCGAAGGTCAAAACACACAATAAATTAAAAAAATAACTTTTTCATTTAAAGTAAGTAGTTCTCAATCATTTTTTTGTATTATTCACACAATGAGTAACTGATTAATAAAACATAGAAAAAATATGGAAGAAAATATTAAAATAAGGCCAAAATATTAAAAATAATTTTTATGCAAAATTCCATACTTAGTACATGTGGTTGTAGTAACTCCATGGTTTTATGTATCAATATTTATTGGTAGGTGAGAAGCATTTGGAAAGGAAGACTTGGACCGTAGCATCGCTCAAGAGAAGTTGAAGTATGTCCTCATTTGATTCGAGGGCATAGATGTCTTTTATGTTTCTTATTGAAGTATTGTAATAGACTGAGTATTTCTATATTTTAAAGTATGGACCGTGTCCCAGGTATTCTTGTGTCTCAAGATGATGAGATTGATACTTATTATTTCGTATTACTTTATATGAAAGAGATTTTTAAAGACTATTAAGTATGTTTGTTAAAAGTTTTAATTCCACACTATTTTTCACTATGTTTATGCGATGAATGATATGTAAGGGCTTGTAAAAGACCTCTGAGAGGCCAAGTACGCCGGTTGCAATCAAAGATTGCCCCTAACTTATAGGATGTGGTTTCGAGATGTGACAATCATGGATCAGAGCATATGTTTGTGAAAGTATTATAAGGAATCAAAAAGTCACGTCTAGTACAGTCTGGACCATCGGTGTGAGTCGCGACACATCTATGGGCGAGAGGATATAAGACGGTAGAGTTTTCCTTCATTTCTACTCCTATGTCGTGCCGTAGAGTAAAATTTATGGATACTCTTTTCTGGTTATCCTTGTATTTCTAGGAATATGAATACGAGGAGGACACCAGCTAGGACAGTTGAAGAGAATGAGGTGCAAGAGGAGATCCCTCTTCAAGTTGAGGAAGTTCATCAAGGTTCTCAATGTGCTCAAGGTGATCAAGTACCTATTGTGGGATGAAATGATGATGTCCCGAAGTTGAGTAATAGGGATATAAGAGTTGATTTGCTTGCTTTAGCCCGAGACGTGACTACTCAAGTGAATTTGAGTAGGGTGCATAGAGTGAATGTTGTGGAGAGCACTATGACGTCTAGGTTGAGAGTCTTTGTGAGGATGAATCCTCCTATATTTATTGTCTCTAAGGTGGGAGAGAATCCTTGAGAGTTTCTTGATGGAGTGTACAAGGTGTTGAGTGTTATGGTTTTACATCAAGGGTGAAGGCGGAGTTGGCTTTGTATAAATTGAGGGATGTTTCTCAAATATTGTACACTCAATGGAAGGACAATAGGCCATAGGAATCGGGTCCTATTGAGTGGGAAGAATTCAAGGAAACTTTTTTTGGTATGTACTTTCTCCGTGAGAAGAGGGAAGTTAAGGTATATGAGTGTTGAGGAATACTCTTTGAAGTTGTCAATGTTGTCTAGATTTGACCATTCTCTTGTGTCTAATCTAAGGGATGAAATGAGTCGTTTTGTGACGGGTGTAGCTGACTTAGTAAGGAAGGAATGTCTTACCGCTATGCTACATGATGATAAGCTAGAAATGAGTGGTTCTAATGACCAAGATAAAACTAGGTTGAAGAATAGGGCTCAAACTCAAGAAGAAGCTAAGAGGTTTAAGGTGAAAATGGATAAACGAGATGGTTCTCAAAATGTCAAACCTACATGTGCCAAATGTGGCAAGAAACATTATGGTGAGTGTGTATTATGTACCGGTAGTTTATTTGGTTGTTTGAAGGAAGTATACAAGGTTAGAGATTGTCCTATGATTTATTCTTAGGGAAAAGAGAGTAAACAAGCTGCCCCTAGTGTTCCAAAAGAAAATGCTTCCATAAATAGGCGTTTCAATGCACTCCAGACTAGGGGTGAGAAGTCGTATGAGAGTGATGATTATGAGGGTAGGTCCTTGCATTTCTTTTTAGAGATATGAGTTCCTTGTAAGTGGGTGAGTATGGTTAGAAGATGGGATATAAAGTCCTAGAAGTTGTTGTATGTGCATATTGTTTAGGAGTTTTGTTGAAATTGAATTTCATTAACTTTCTGCATTGTGTATTTTGTGAAGCTATGATTATGTTGTAAGATGTGTTTATATTATTTTAATTAGTATATTAGCATTTTTATATCATGAATTACCTAGAGTTTTCATTTTTGAAAGAAAAACAAAAGAGTTGCAAAAAAAAAATTACTGTAGAATTGGACAGTTTACTGTTAAAATTTTGGAAATTCGACATATTTATTATTTGGCATAAAATTGTTTTAATGTGGTTAGAACTGATGTATATGAGTATGATATAGATTATAAAATGAGTTTGTACTATTTGGAATGAATCATGTGAGTTTTGTAGCATAATGTGTTATAGAATTGTTTTCTAGTTTCTTGTTGTGTTGTGAATCTCTTGACTACATGAATTTGACATTTTATTATTGGTTATGTGTTATATGGTATGGCTCATGAGGTTATTTCTTAATCTCTATTCTTGGAAGTGTTTGGAGTTTGGCAAGTGTTATTCGAGAACAAATGTTGTCCATGTGGGGGAGAATGTAAGACCCCAAACATGACTTAGGTTAAATAGAGCCTAAAATGTTCATATTGATGTTATAAAGTACTTAATAGGTCTTTTATATGGTATTGAGTCAGTGTCTAATAGTTTAGGTGCATTGGAAGTCAAACGTCAAGGTGCAACTCAGACATTCGATGACTAAATTACCTATGCACCTTATGCATGGTTTAATGTGTTTATGTGTGATTAATGTGGTTGTAAGGTCCTTAAATGAGTTATTATAGTATATATATTCAGTGTGTCAAGTTTCGTGGAGTTTGGAGTTCAAACGTCCAATAACGTCCATGACGTTCGAAAGATGTGCCTTGAAATGACCTTGTGTGTTTAGGCATGTTTAGTCGAGTTTTACGTGTTCGTTTTGGATTAAATTCATGTGAGAGGTTCTAAACTCTTATAATATCATGTTTGGATTGGAAAAGTTCAGTCAAACATTCCGAAGGATGAACCAAGGGTCCTTGAGGAAGGACCCATGTTGGTGGCGAAAAATGCCCAAGGCAGTCCACCAAAGAATGGCAATCGACGGCCAGTGGCCTGGTCTACGCCCTGTTGGTGGTGGGATTCGTTTGTTACTTTGACTGTGGAACTAAGCTACCATTTCCAGGTCCCTGAACCCATCGACGTAGGCAAGGACGGCCCGTGCATTGACCTACGCCCTGTCAATGGGCAACCGTCGATAGTTGTCTATCTACACGCAGCTTCACTGTAAGTTGAAGGGTGATGTTCTAATTTTACCCCAACTCCAATAAGATAATTGGCAGTTATTTGGGTATTTTAAATGTGTTTATAAGCTTCACATATAAGACTTCATTCTTCTAAATCAAAATCCCAAAAATCCTTTAGAATCTCCTTACGACTCCACTGAAGTCGAAAGTCAAGGAAGAGCTTGGTGTGACGAATTGAGTGGAGATTATTCATCAAAGTGAATAAATAGCTTCATCAAGGTATGGATTTTGATCCTTTAAACTCTTTTCATCAAGGAACCCCAATTCTCAAGATGTTTTCGAAGTTTTCAAATTTAATTGTGCAATTGCATGATTCTATTATGGGTTCTTGGATTAATGATTTCTAAACATTGAATAATGATTAAATTGATATTTTATTTATTTTTATAACCTAATTTACGTATGAATCCATGAGTTGGATGAACCCTAGATTTTGACTATGTTATGGGTTACTTGATATTGACTTAATAATTATGAATTCTAGTGTAAATTTCCCTGGGTTTTCTAATGATATAAGAATTGTGTTCAATTGACATATAGGTTATCTTATGTTCAATAATCCTTATTTAATTTACCTAGCTTCATTGATTTTCTTAGTTTCTACATTGAATTATTGTTCATGGACATTGGTAAGGGCCTTATGGTGTTGAATTGGTTTATTTGGCATCGAATTGAGGTGTTGAGGATGTTGTGGGGTGGTAAAAAACACTATACTCTTTATTTTGATGTTATTTATACTTTAATTTTATTGTGATTTGTATGGTCCACTTATGGTGGCGGTGTTATGTGATCCACTTGAAGTCATGTGGCTATTTGTTTAGTTGATTATGTGAAGTATGATGATATCTATCTACATGTAAAGAAATATGAAAGTATCTGTGTTCTATTGATGTTATGTAGGTGATCATGTTAGACTATGACTTAGATGATATTATGATAGTGTATAGGATGACTTGAAGATGATATGGTTATATTTATGCGTTTATAGAATGGCATGTATTATAGGTTAAAGTGAAGTATGTGGTGTCTTGTCTTGGTTAACTTGGCTCCCTTACTTGATGTATATACGATTATGGATATATGATGTCTTGAATTAGGATGTTAAAGATCTTAGTCTTGAATTTATGGATGACATGTGACCTTAAATGAAGTTAAGAGAGTCTTTTATGTGAAACCTTGAACCTAGTGGTAACGTTGTGAATGTTGAAGTCGTAAGATGTAATGGTATCTTTCAAAGTAAAGGAATGATGGAACTAAGGTTAATTTGCTGGAATTTCATCGTATTGATCCTTAGGAATGTTTTCAGTCCTTGGACTATGTTGTTTGTTGTTGGTCGACATCGCCTTGTCAATGCATGCATGCTTAAGTCAATGACACCGAGCCGATGCTCACTCGCAATTGCTGATGTGTTCACACCTTCAATGATGTTGCCTGCCATTAGTCGATATAGCCTAGTAGATATTTGTAGGCCTCAACCTATGTAACCGAGTCGATGCGCACATGCCACAACTAATGCGTGAAGGACTTAGTTTTTTCTACGCTCTATTGGATGATGTCATTTTGCCAATGCATGCAGGCCAAGGTCGATGTTTCCTAGATAATGTGATCAGAACATGGCTAAAGTCACCCAGCCGATGTGCACACGACACGGTCTTGGTTGATTTTGAATGTCATTTAACAAAATTAGCTGCTAGATGCGCGCTGCCACGTCCGTGCATGCAGTCCTCCTTTGATGCAGCATGCCATTGGCTGATGTCTTTTGTGAGATACACACATTCTAAGTTTTTTCTTGCAAGACTTGGCTAAAGTCGCATGCCATTGGTTGATGTCCCTTGCTAGATGCGCACATTCCACGTCACATCCATGTAGTCTTTGGGTGATACTACCTCTTATAGGAGGACATCAGAAGACCTATGTGTGTAGGCTACGAACGATGCTGGCAGGCCACATTTGACATCGGTAGATGGATGTGCATAGCTACGGATGATGTTGAGTGTACACAATGGACATCGGCATACCGATGTTTGCAGGCTAAAAACGATGATTTTAATCACCTTTCAACGTCAGTAGAGTGATGTGTGTAGGCTTAGGATGATGGGGAAGCCCACATCCAACGTCGACTGACCATGTGTGCATGCTTAAGTTTATATGGGAAGACTACATCCCATGTCGGTTGTCCATACTATTGATGCCAAAAGCTATGATGGCAGGCCGTGCCCAACACTGATTGATCTTTGTGGGCAGGACAAAGCCAATGCAGGATATAAATGCACGATGTCAACGAACCATTTTGGGAAGTCCAATGGCGATGCGGGTAGTACATGCTCTACATTAACTGAGTGATGTCACAAGCCACTACCGATGTTGTCAGTCCACAGTCAATATTATATAGAAACGTGCACAGGCCATGACCGATGTGGGTGGTTAACGACTAATGTCTCTTTATTTATGCCGCTTATTGTTTGCCGTTGTCCATTGCCCGAAGCGCATTTGCCTTGGCAGAAGCTGTCTGTCGTTGCCTTAAGTCGATGTCATCCAACCAATGCGCGCATACTACGACTCATATGTATAGGAATTAGCTAAAGCTGCATTCCATCGGCTATGTCACTTGCCCAATGCACACTAAAAACACATGATTCTACCTTCAATTGGCGGATGTTGTCTTAGTGATATGCATAAGCCATGGCTGATTTAGGGAGTCCATGAGTGATTTTAGCTAAGAAATGTGCACGCTACGACCGATGAAGGCAACATAACATTGACGTTGGCTGGACATTTTGTGCAGGCCAAGGCTGATGCAGGAAGGACAAGAACGATTACTGCTGAGCGATCTGTTAAGACCACGACCGATTCGACTAATCCACACCCATGTCGGCTGAGTGATGTGCAGAGGCCTCGATCGATATGGCAGTCCACAATCAATGTCGTCTAGAGAATGCCACTTGTTGTTGGTCGATAAAGCTTGCCTGAAACACACATCCTTGGATAATTGTGTCTGTTGTTGGTCGACACCAATGTCACCTTGTTGATGTGCACAAGCCACAACTATTGTTTGAATGCCTTTGTTGATGCTAATTGTCGTTGGCTAAAGTTACTTTCTGAAGCACACATGCCTTGGCTAATGGTGCGTGAAGTTGGCCAATGTATATATTAACCAATCACTGCAAACCCTCAACGATCGATATGTGTAGGCCTTGGATTGTGTTTCATTCCATTGGCCAATGTCGCTTTCCAGATACTCATATGTCATGTGAGATACGTGCATGTCTTGGATGATGATTCCTCCCATTGGAAGACGTTGCTAACATGAATACCATAAGCCTTGGCTTATGGTGCCTTTCATTTTTCAACGTTGATATCTCTCAACCAATGCACATATGCCACAGGTAATGAGTCCATGTCTTGGATGATACAAAGTGCCATTGTCCGTCGTCTCTTTCTAGATGCGTGAAGACCTTGTTTGATGCTGCCTACCTCTTACTAATGTCGCCTGGCCGATGCATGAGGACACGACCTATTTTACCCTATCGATGCACACATACCACGACTGATACATATTGGCTTTAGTTTATGCATCCTGCCATTGAATGATGTCATAGATTCGATGCGCATACGCCAGGACAGATGTATGCAGACCTTGCTTTTTTTTGTGTTCTATTGGATAACATTTTTTGCCCAAATCGCACAAGCCTTGCCTAATACTGTCTGACTTTGTCTTATGCAAATGTCGCCTAAGCGATGCACACGTGCGACGGCTGATACATGTAGGCCTTGGTTGATGTTATATTTCATTATCCAATGGTTCTTGCCTTATGTGCACATGCCATGCCAGGTGCTTGCAATTATTAGCTGATGTTGCCTGTCGTTTGTTGATGTCTCTTGTCCAATGTGCACAAGCCTTTGCTGAGGGTGCATGCCATCGGCCGAAGTCTATGTCACTTAGCCGATGCAAACACACAATAGGTAATACATGTATGCCTTAGATGATGATGTATGCCGAGGTCTGACGTCTCTTTCTATATTTTTGTAAACCACGTTAGGTGCGTAAAGACCTTGGCTGATGTTGCCTTCAATTGGCCAACATCTCCAGGTCGATGCGTGCAGGCCACGATTGAAGTCACCAAATTAATGTCAACATGCCACGTTTGATGTCTGCAAGCCTTTGCTGATTCTACCTATAATTAGTATATGTGACCTTGCCAATGCACGCAAACTAGGACTGATATTGTCGACTCAATGTATATACACATGGCTGATGCTTGCAGGCCTTTCGTGTTGTTGCCTCCTATTGGTCGATGACTTTTGGCCGATGCGCACAGCCAACATTGATGCTGCCTGGTTAATGTGCTCAAACAACGGCCAAAGCCGCCCAGTCAATGTGCACACGACACGAATGATGTGTACAAGCAGTGGATGAGGCTGCATGAAGTTGGGGAACGTCACTTTCCCGATGCACAAATGCCAAGTTCGCGTATGTAGGATTTGGTTGATGCCGCATGCCATTGGCTAACCTCTCATGCTAGATACTCACATTTCAAGTACCTGCGTGAAGGATTTGGCTGAAGTCGTATGCCATTGGCCGATGTTCATTGCCATATGCGCACATGCCACTACAGATGCATGCAGGACTTGGCTGATGCTGTCAGTCGTTGGTCGACATCTTCATATTGATATGTGCAAGGTACATATGATTCTTGTAGGCCACATATGTTGTCAGTAGACCGATGTATGTAGGCTACGGATGTTGATGGAAGCACACGTTCGACGTCTACAGACCAATATGTGCACGCTACAGACGATGCTGGAAGGAAACGTTTGACGTTAATAGACCGATGTGTGCTATTTCCAGATGATGTTGGAAGCCCATGTCTGACGTCTGCTGAGAGTTGTGCGCTGGACAAAGATGATGGGGAAAGGGAATGGTCGATGTCTCCTAACCATTGTTTATTGCCAAGGGTGTTGTAGGCAATCAATGCCCGACGACATCTGAGCGATTTACACAAGCCACGATTGATGTAAGAAGTCAACGGGCGATGCCGATTGAGTAATATGTAGGCTACAAACAATTCTAGCAGCCCACGTCCAACATCGGGTAGCCGTTGTGTGCAGGACAATAGCTATGAAGGAAGAAAAAGTATGACAACCGATGGGTGATGTGCACAGGCCATGGGTGATGTGGTTGGTCCACTCCCGATATCACCATGGGTACATGCTTGGACTAATGCGACAATCCACAACTAGTGTTGCCTGGCAGATGCCTCTTTTCGTTGACTGATGTGGTTGGTCGATGTGCTTAGATCATGGCTTAAGTGGTTGAGCTGATGTGCACACGACACATCTGATCCTTGAAAGGCCTTGGTTGATGATAAATGTCGTTGGCTGATATAGCATTCCAGATTCACACATGACATGTATGCGCATGCAAGCTTTGGATGATGTCGCATACACTTGGCCAACGTTTCTTGCAAGCTACACAGACTTCTCATCCATGTGTGTCGACCTTCCCGGAAGCTGCATGCCATTGGCCTACGTCTTTTGCCAGATGAGCACATGCCACAACAAATGCATGGAGTCCTTATCTGATGCTGCCTGTCGTTGGCCGATATATACACACCAATGTGTGTAGGCTGCGTACATGCTGACGATTCATATCCAATTTTGGCAGATTGATTTTTGCAGTCTAAGAATGATGGTAGCAAGCCATGTTGAATGTTGGGAAACTGATGTGTGTAGGCTAAGGACGATGTTGTCAGGCCACGTTTGACATTGGCAGACCGATATGTATAGGATGAAGATGACGTTGATAATCTACATCCAATGTCTGATGACCTGTATGTAGACCAAAGGCTATGTGGGAAAACCACACCTTTCGATGGTTGACTATGTGGTGCACTCCAAAGGTGATGCGGTCATGCCACGCCACAAGTTAGTTTTAGCATCATGTGCAAGCCAAATTCAATGCCAGTTGGCAAAGCTGAAGAAGGATGACCGTTGTGTGCAGGATAAAGGTGATGCGGGCAAGCAACATTGAACACCGACTTTCTTTTGTGTTCATGCTAAAGGCGATGCGGGAATTCCACGTCGAATATTGGTTGACTGTTGCGTAGGCTTAAGGCAATGCAAGAAGGCAATGCTCGATGTCAGCAGACTATTCTCCAGGCCAAAGAAGATAGTGGCAGGCAACGACCGTCGTCATCTGATCATTGTGTTGGCCAAAGTCAATAGGGGAAGGCAACACCTTATATTTCATGACCATTATTTCCATGCCAAGGAATATGCGGTAAGTCCATTCCTTACAACGACTAAGCGTTATGCCCAAACCACAATCCTCACAGGCATTTCTTGGACGACGTCGACTGAGTAATGTGCAGGTTATGCCTTATGTGTGTGGCCCACGTTCGACGTCAGTTGGCCGTTGTGTATAGGACAAGGGGGACAAGGGAAGGACATGATCGACGACCACTAAGTTGTGTTCATAGGCCACGAACGATGTGGCTGGTCCATGTTTGATGTGCTCTCAGTAATGTTCTTAAGTTAGGGCCAATATGACAGTATACCACCAATGTCGCTTGGCCATGACTAATGCATGCACACCATCACTATTGTTTCTTGCTATTGGCGGATATCTCTTGGTTGATACGCGCAAGCTACAATTGATGGAACATAGCTGATGCGCTTATACCACGACTTTAGTTGCCCAACCGATGTGTACACAACATGGCTGATGTATGCAAGACCTTGCTAATGTTGCATTGCGTTAGATAGCGTTTCTTCCTTAATGTGAACACGCCACGTCTGTGCGTGCAGGCATTGGCTAAAGTTCCATGCCATTGGCGGACATCGCTTTCTAGATGAGTACATTCCATATTTCATGTGTGCAGGCTGATTTACTTGTTGTAGGATTACATCTTTACACCGATGTGTGCAGGCTATCGACACTGCTAGTAGGTCACAATCGATGTCGGCACACCGATGTGTACATGCTATAGACGATGGTGGCAGGCCATGTTCGACGTTGGTAGAGAAATGTGTGAAGGATACAAAAGATGTTGTCATAACACATTCTACGTCCCTAGACTGATGTCTACAAGCTTTGGACGAGGTTGGCAGCTCATGTCCAATGTCGACTGACCATTTTGTGCAACCCAAAAGCGATTCAAGCAGACTACGTCTGATGTCGGTGGACCATTGTGTGTAGAACAAAGGCAATACGAGCACAGAATGCCTGATATCGGCATGTCATTGTGTGTAGACCGATGGTGATTCGAGAATTCCACGCCCAATAATGGCTAAGCGATGTGTACAAACCACGGCCACAGTAGGCAGTCCATGACCAACGTCGACTAAGCAATGTGCACATGCCATGTTTGATTCATGCAAGCCTTTATTGATGTTGCATGCCTTTGGCAGACATTGCTTGACAAATGTGCACATGCCACTTTCGTGCATGAAGGTCTTGGTTGATGTCTTATGCTATTAGCGGACATCCCTTGCCAAATACGCACATTCCACGTCCATCTGTGCATTCCTTTTTAAAGTCGCATGTTATTGGCTGACGTCTCTTACTAGACGATCACATGCCACACTAGATATGTACAGGCCTTGGCTGATGTTGTATGCACGACAAGGGAGATTCGGGCATTCCACACCCGATAATGACTTTGCGATGTGAACAAACAACGACTGATACGGGCAGTCCACTGGCAACGTCGAGCAAGGGATGTGCACATGCCACCACTAATATGGGCAGTCCACGAGCAATATCACCTTTTCATTGTCTCTTTTTGTTGGCCAACGTCGTTTTCCAAGATCATACATGTGTTTGTTGATAGTGCTTTTTGTTTTTCGATGCCGATGTTACCCAACTAATGTTTACACACCACGACACATGTGTGTAGGCCTTCACTTATGGTGCCTTTTGTTGGCTGACGTTACTTGCTCGATATCTACATGAAACGTCTTATGCATGTCTCACTATGAGATTTTGATTCCTTTGCATGTATTTTGACATAGAGGAGTAGACATCATTCTTTTAAAACATTCATAATGAATATGTACAACCCAAATATTCATGTTCAAATGTACAAACACATACTAACTTCCAAAAATAACTTTTTCAAAATATAAAAAAGAGTTAACCATGTGATCAAAGAGTGTAGGCAAAAGGGGCTATGCTAGGCCACGCCTGGCGTCGGTAGACCGATATGTGTAGTCTATAAACTATGTTTTCTAGCCACGTCTGACGTCAACACATTGATGTGTGTAGAATACAAAAGATGCTAACAGAAGCGTCGAACATCGACTGACCGTGTGTGTAGGCTAGAGACAATAGGCGTAGACCACTTCTAATGTTAGTTGACTGATGTGTGCAGGCCAAAGGGAATGTGATCAAGCCATGTCTAACTTCGGATGACCATTGTGTACAGAACAAAGGTGATGTGGGAAGGCGATGTCGGACGTTTTAAAATTGTTGTGTGCAGTCCTAAGGAGAATGGAGAAAGCCAAGCCTGATGTCGGCTAACTGTTTGTCTGGAAAAAAGGCGATGGACGCAAGTAACGGCCGATGTCGCCTAATCGTTGTTTGCAGACCAAGGGTGATGCGGGAAGTTCATGCTCGATGATGGTTAAGCGATGTGTTAAAGCCACGACATAGTCAAGCAGTCCATGATCGAAGTCGGTTGAGCAATATGCAGGCTACAATCGATGCAAGATGTTCACGTCCGACGTCAGTTGGCCGTTGTGTGTAGGCCAAAGGTGACGTTAGAATTACAAATTAATGATATTGAGTGATGTGCAAGTGCCATAATTGTGCGGTACTCCACGATAAATGTCTCCTAGACGATGCCACTTGATGTTGGTTGATGTCACTTTCCAGAAGCACACTAGGCTTGGCTAATTGTGCCTTACATTGGGCGACATTGATGTCACCCTGCAAATGTGCACATGTCACGGCTGATGCGTGCATGCGTTAGCTGATTTTTTCTCATGTTGGCCACCGCCAATTTCCCGAAGAGCACAAGCCTTGCCTTACACTGCTTGACGATGAACAATGCAAAAGTCTTCCAAACAATTCAAACATGCCACAAGCGACACGTGAAGGACATTGTAGATCTTTAATTTCATTACCAAACATGGCTTTCAAAATGCGCACATGCCATGTCAGATGTGTGTACGCCTTGGCTTATGCTGGTTGCCATTGGCCAATGTTTATTGCTTGAAGCGCAAAATCCTTGGCTTATGGTTCCTATTATTGGCTGACAACGGTTTCACCAAGATGATGTACACATGACATGGGTTATGTGTGTATGCCTTGGAAAACTACATGCAATTGTATGACATTAGTTGCTAGATGCGCACAAACCACATTAGATCAGTGAAGACCTTCACATATGCTGCATCCTTGTCGATGCATCAAAGCTTATAACAATGTTACTCAATCGATTCGCCCACACCATAACTGATTCGTGCAAGCCTTGGCTGATGCTGCGTGCCATTGATCGATGTCGCCTAGATGATGCGTGCAGGTCACGAACAATATCACCAAGTAAATGCCCACACTCCATAGGTGATTCATGCCAACCTTCGCTATTGCTTCTTGCCGTTAGTTGATGGCTCTTTGCTGATGCGCGTATGCCACAACCGATTTTGCTTGGTCGATGTGCCAACACCATAGTTGAAGTAACCCACTCAATGTGCACAGGACATGATCGATGCATGGAGGCCTTGCCTGATGTTGCATATCGTTGGCCGACGTCACTTACCATATGCGCACATACCACATCCATGCATGGATAGCCTAGCTAATTCTGCATGCCATTTTCCAATTACGTCGCCGGATACGCACATTCCATATTTGTGCTACAGGCCTTCGCTGAAGTTGCATGTTATTTACCAACGTATCTTTCAAGTTTCCCACATGTCATGTTAATTACATGTAGGACTTGGCGGATGTAGCCTTCCATTGGCTGACATCAGCAGACCAATTTGTGCAGGCTACGCACGATGTTAGCAGGACACACACGGCGTTGGCATACCAATATGTGAAAGCTACTAACAATATCTAGAGGCCACGTTCGATGTCGATAGACCAATGAATGCATGTTATGGATGATGATGTCAAGCACCATTCGACGTAGGAAGACCAATGTGTGCAGGATGCAGGGCAATGGTGGTATCCCATGTTCGACGTCGGCTGGCCAATGTGTGCATTACATAGGTAATGTGGGCATCCCACATCCATTGTCAGATTACCATTGTTGTTAGTCCAAAGGCGATGTAGGCATGCCATTATCGATGTTGACTAACCAGTATGTGGAGGCCGAAGGTTATGGAGGAAATCAACGCCACATGTCAGCTTATTGTTGTGTGTAGGACTAGACCGATATGGGTAGTGAATGCCCGATGATGACTCAGCGATATGTACAAGACACGATAATTGTCGTCTGAGCGACGTGCACATAAGACAACCGATGAGGGAAGTCAACAACTTATATCTCCTGGATGAAGCTGCTTTCTATTGGCCAACGTCCCTTGCCCAAAGAGCACATTCCTTGACAGATACTTCCTATTGTTACATGACATTGATGTCACTAGTCGATGAGCATACACAATGGCTCTTGCATATAGTCCTTGGATGATACTTTTGGTCATAGACCGACGTCACTTGCCCGATTCGCACTAGCGAAAGACGATGTTGACTTCCATTAGCCGAAGCTATCTGAGTGATGGTCACAAGAACAGTTGATGTAGACAGTCCAAGATAGAAGTCGGTTGAGCACTCTGCAGGCTACAAATGATGCATGCAGCCCACGTCCAATGTTGGTTGGCCATTGTATGCAGGCCAAGGGTGATGCGTGAATGCCAAGATTGATGAACTCTTTTTATTGTACACAAGCCATAACTGAAACGGAAAGTCCACGCCCAACGTTTGCTGAGTAACGTGCATAGGACATGACCGATTTGGTAGTCCACAAATTATGCGATAATCCACAACTAATATCATCTAGCCAATGTCTCTTGTCATTTGGCGATAACACTTGCCCTAATCACACAGTGCTTGGCTGAAGGTGTCAGTTATTGGCATAGGACAATGTCTCCCTAATAATTTTCATACCCCACAACTAAGGCGTTCAATTATGGATGTTGCTTCATATTGTTGGCCAACATCGCTTTCCCAAACCGCAAATACCTTGGCTGATGCTTCCTGACGTTGTCCAATGCAAAAGTAGCCCACCCTATGCACACATGCAACGATCGATGCGTGCAGACATTTGTTGATGTTGTATTCCATTGGCAAACGTTGCATGCCAGATGCACACATGCCATGTTTGATGCGTTTATGCCTTGGTTGATGTTCTCTGCAATTGGCGAATGTCTCTTGCCCTATGCACACAAGACTTGGCAAATGGTGCCTCCTATTTCCGACGTCGATGACCCTAAGCCAATGCAAACACACCACGAGTTTTGAATGCGTGCCTTGGATGTTCTTCTAGGCCGTATCTGAGGACACTTTCCAGATATGCACAAACCACGACAGATGCGTGAAGACCTTCGCTGATGCTGCCTGTCATTAGCTGACGTCTGTTGCTCAATGCATGTAAGCCACGACCAATATCTCCCAGAGTATGCGCACATGTCATGGCTAATGCCTACAACACTTGGATGATGGTTCATGCCATCAGTCGATGTCGCTTGGCTTATGCGCGCAATCCATGACTGATACCGCTGAGTAGATGTGCACACGCCATGACAGATGAATGCAAGCCTTCACTATTGTTTCTTGTCATTGGCAGATATCTCTTTGTTAATGCGCGCAAGCTACAACTAATTATGCCTAGACGATGCGCTTAGACCACGACTATAGTCACCCAACCTATATGCACATGACATGGCTGATGAATGCACGTCTTGGCTGATGCTGCATTGTTTTAGACGACGTAAGTTCCTTTATGCGCGCATGCCACATATGTGCATGCAGGCCTTGGCTGAAGTTCCATGCCAGTGGTTGATGTTGTTTGATAGATTAGTACATGCCACGTTTGATGCGTTCAAGCCAATTTTCTTGTTGTTGGACGACATTTATACACCGATATGTGCAGGCTACGGAGAATGCTTGCAGGCCACATGCAATGTCGGTACACCGATGTGTATAGGCTATGGACGATGGTGGCAGGCCATGTTGGACGTTAATAGAGGGATGTGTGAAGGCTACAAAATATGTTTTCATTCCATATTCGATGTCCGAATATGGATGTCTGCAAGCTTAGGACGAGGTTGGCAGCCCGTGTCTTTGTGTAGCCCAATGGCGATTCGAGCAAACTATGTCTAACGTCGGCTGGCCATTGTGTGTAGACCAAAGGCGATGCAAGCATGGAACGCTTGATGTCGGAAAACTGTTATGTGTAGACCGAGCGTGATTCGAGCATTCCACGCCCAAAAACGACTTAACGATGTGCACAAACCACGGCCAATGCACAATCAACATGACTAAGTGATGTACATAGGACGCGATTGATGCATGCAGGCCTTTGTTGATGATGCATGCCTTTGGCAAACGTCGCTTGAAAAATGTGCACATGTCACATTCGTACATGCAGGCCTTGGCTGATACCACATGCTATTAGCTGATATCCCTTGCCAGATACGCACATTCCACGTCCATGTGTGCAGGCCTTGTTAAAACTGCATGCCATTGGGTGACATCGCTTACCATATACATATATGCCACACCAAATGTGTGCAAGCCTTTGCTGAGGTTGTATGCAGAACAAGGGAAATTGGGTATCCCACACCCGATAGTGACTTTTCAATGTGCATAAACCACGACCTTTTCGGGCAGTACACTGCCAATGTCAACTAAGCAGGGGAGTCCACGAGCAATGTCTCCCATATCACACATGTCTTGGTTAATGGTGCATGTCGTTGTCTGATTACGATTCTTCCCAACAAATGCGCACACGCCTGAACACATGTGTGCAGACCTTCACTTATGTTGTCTTTCGTTGGCCAATGTTGTTTACCCGATATCAACATGGCACGTCTTATGCATAGCCCACTTTGAGATTTTGATTCTATTGTATGGAATTTTACCTAGAGGAGTAGACATCATTTTTTCCAAAAATTCATAATGAACATGTACAACCTAAATATTCACGTTCGAAGGTACAAACACATATTAACTTGTAAAAATAACTTTTTTATATATATATATAATAATAGTTTCAACCATTTCTTTATTTGCTTTTTTTTATTACTTAAAAAATGAGTAATTGATTAATAAAACACATGAAAAACATGGAAGTATAAAAATAATACCAAAAATTTACAAATAAATATAATAACCTTAAATGCAATAATTTTAACATTTCGTTTTAATTTTTATTTTGTTTGATAAATAAAGAAAATGAGTAATTTATGGATAAACAAGGAAAACTACGAAAAAATATAAAATTAACCCCAAAAGTTCAAAAATAAACATAGTATCCTTGAATTCAACAATTTCAACAATTTTTTAATTGTTATTTTTGTTTGGTAAATCCCTAAATTGGTTAATTCAAGAATGAAAATATGAAAAAATATAAAATTAATTCCAAAAATTCAAAATAAATATAGTTACTTAATATTCCTCTATTTCAACATTTTTAAATTTTTTTTAATTTTTCGGTAATTCTGAAAATAGGTAATTCATTTATATAAAATATGAAAATACGAATATATAAAACATTAACGCCAAAATTAACAATTAAATATAGCAACATAGAATCCAACACTTTCAACATTTTTTTACTTTTTATTTTATTTCGGTAATCCCTAAAATGGGTAATTTATGACTAAAAATATAGGAAAAATATCTTTTAAATATAAAAATAACTTGAAAAATTCAAAATTAGGTATAGTAACCATAAATTCGACAATTTAAATAAATTTTTTTAGTTTTTACTTTAATACAATAAATCTCGAAAAATGGATAATTTAGTAATAAAAATAGGGAAGACAGAAAAATTATAAAATTATAGCCAAAAATTCACAATTAAATATTGTTGGATGCCACTTGTATAACAAATACAAACCACAAATGATGTTGGTAGGCAAGTCCATCGTCGTCTAATCAATGTGTGCAGGTCACAAATGATGTGCTAGGCCACGCTTGACGTCCGCAGATCGATGTGTGTAAGCTAGATACTATGTTGGATGGCCACAATTTACATTGGCAGATGGATGTCTGAAGACTCTGAATGATGCTAGAAGACATGTCCAACATCCACTAACTGATGTGTGCAGGCTAGAGATGATATATGTAGATTACGTCTGATGTCGACTGACTGTTGTGTGTAGGCCAAAGGGGATGTGGTCAAGCCATGTCTAACATCGATTGACCATTGTGTGAAGGACAAAGGTGATGTTGGAAGGCAACATTCAATGTCATAAAATTATTATGTGCAGGCCTAAGGAGATACGGGAAGGCCAATACCGACGCCGGCTAACCGTTTTTCTTGCCAAAAGGCGATTGGCGCAGGCAACGGCCGATGTCGCCTAACCGTTGTTTGTCGATATTCATTTTGCCTTTCATTGGTCGATATTCATTTTGCCTTGCGGTTGTGCACACGTCACGAGTGATGCGTGCAAGCATTGGCCGATATTTTCTCCTTTTGGCCAACATCGATTGCCCGAATAGCACAAGCCTTGCCTTCCACTACTTGACGATAGATAATGCAAATGTCTCCCAACCCATTCAAACATGCCATGAGCGACACGTGCAGATCCTTTTAGATCTTGCATTTCATTGCCAAACTTTGGTTTCAAGATATGCACATGCCATGTCAGATGTGTGTATGTCTTGGCTGATGCTGGTTGCGATTGGCCGATGTTGCTTGGCTTAAGGTTTATGCCATTGGCCAACATCGATGTCACCTAGATGATGTACACAGGCCACGGGTTATGCGTACATCGCTTGGTAAACTACATGAAGTTGTATGACGTCTCTTTCTAGATGCGCACAAACTATATTAGATGCGTGATGACCTTCATAGATGCTGCATGTTGCTGGCCAAGTTGCCCTGTCGATGTATGAAAGCTTAAAACAATATCGCCCAACCTATGCGCCAACACCACCGCTGATTCATTCTAGCCTTGACATATGCTGCCTACCATTGATTGATGTGCTTGGATAATGCGTGCAGGTCACGAAAAATGTCACTGAGTCGATGACCGCATGCCATAGGTAATGCATAACTTGTCCTTAGTTGATGTTACTTTGGTTATGCGTGTAGGCCACAACCGATGTGCTAACACCATGCTTGAAGTAACATAGTCAATGTACACACAACATGATAAATGCATGGAGGCCTTACCTGATGTTCAGTGTCATTGGCCGATGTCACTGGCCCTATGCACACATGTCACATTCGTGAATGGATGCCCTGGCTAATTCTCCATTACATTGGTCGATTACGCTTGCGGTATATGGACATTCCATGCGTGTTTTTGTAGGACTTTGATGGAGTCACATGCCATCGGTCAACATCTCTTTCTAGTTGCCATCACGTCACATTAGATACATGCAGGACATGGCTGATGTAACATGCCGTTGGCTGACATCAACAAACAAAAGTGTGTAAACTACAGACGATGCTGGCAGACCATGCGTGACGTTGGCATATCGATGTGTTAATGCTACGGATGATGTTTAGAGGCCACGTTCAACGTCGATAGACCGATGATTGCACGCTAAGAACGTTGTTGTCAAGCACTATTCGACTTAAGCAGACCAATGTGTGCACGCTGTGGGACGATGGTGGCAGCCCATATTCGACATCGGCTAAATATTGTGTGCATTCCTATGGTTATGTGGGCATCCCACATATACGTCGAATGACAACTGTTGGCAGACAAAGGCGATGCAGGCATGCCATGATCGACGTCACTTGACTAGTGTGTGCAGGTCAAAGGTGGTATGGGAAAGCAACGCCCAATGTCAGCTAACCGTAGTGTGCAGGCCAAGAGCGATATGGGTAGTCCATGTATGATGATGACTAAGCTATATTCACAAGCCACGGACGATGCGGTAAGTCCACAGTCAATGTCGGCTGAGCGACGTGCACAAGCCATGGCCGATGCAGGCAGTCAACAACTTATGTCACCTGAACAATGCGTCTTTCCATTGGCCGACATCTCTTACCCGAAGCGAACATTCCCTGAGAGATACTTCCTATTGTTACAAGACATTGATTTCACTAGTTGATGCATACACACAATGGCTCATGCTATAGGCCTTGGCTGATGCTTCTTGTCATTGTTCGACGTCACTTGCCTGATTCACACTAACGACGGATGATGTTGCCTTCCATTGGCCGACATTAGCTTACTGATGTGCCCAAGTACATTCGATGGAGGCAGTCCACGATCGAATCATCTTAGCACTCTGCAGGATACAAGTGATGCACGCAGCCCACGTCCGACATCTACTGGACGTTTTATGCAGGCCAAGGGTAATGCGAGAAAGCTATGCTCAATGAACTCTTTGTGTTGTGAACAAGCCACGACTGATGCGGAAAATCCACGATAAATGGGACAGTCCACGACCAATATCATTAGGCCGATGTCTCTTGTCGTTTGGCGACGACACTTGCCCAAAGTACATAGTCCTTGACTTAAGGTGTTTGTCATTGACATAAGTCAATGTCACCTTGATAATGTGCGCACACCACTACAAAGGCGTACAATCCTTTTATATTGCTTCTTACCATTGCCCAATGTCACTTTCCGAAAACACACATACTTTGGTTGATGCTGCCTGATGTTCGCCAATGCAAATGTAGCCCAATCGATCCACACACGCCATGACCGATGCGTGCTGGCCCTTGTTGATGTGTTATTCCATTGACCAATGTGCTATCTACATATGCAATTGTCATGTCAAATGTGTGTACGCATTGACTGATACTTTCTGCCATTGGTCGATGTCCTTTGCCCTAAGACAAAAACTCCTGGATGATGGTGCCTTCCTTTGGCAGAAGTCGATATCGCTCAGCCGATGCACACACGCCACAAGTTATGTGTCAATGCGTTTGATGATATTGAATGACATTGTCTGTTGTCGCTTTCTAGATGCGAACAAAACACATTTGATGCATGAAGACCTTTGTTGATAATGCCTTCCATTTTCTTATGTCGCTTGGATGATGCATGTAGGCCACAACCATCGCCGCTAAGTCATTGCGCACACGCTATGACTGATGCGTGCAGCCCTTGGCTGAAGCAACCTATCATTTGTCGATGTTCCCTGGTTACTGCACAAGCCACGACCAATCTCGCTGAGTTGATGCACATATGCCACGACTGATGGGTGAAGGTATTGGATGTTGTTGTCTATCGTTAAGCTGATGCGCGTAGTCTAACAGTGATGTCTCATGTCCGGTTTATTCAAAACAATGCTTAAGTTGCCTAGTCGATGTGGACACAACAATATTTATACGTGCAAGTCTTAGTTGATGTTGCATTTCGTTGGCCGACATTGCTTGCAATGCGCCTACCATTTCTTGACGTCAGTTGCTAGATATACACATTTCACGTGCGTGTATGCTGGCCTGGCTGAATTTATATGCTATTGGCCAACGCATATTGTAAGTTGTTCACATGCCACATCAGATATCGGCTGACCATTGTGTGCAAGCCAAATGCTTTTTTGCAAGACCAGGTCCGATGTCGGTTGACCATTGTGCGCAGGACAAAGGCAATGCGGGAAACCACACCCGTCATAGCTTGACATTTGTGTGCTGGCCAAAGGCGATACCGAAAGGCAACACTCGATGTTAGCTGACTCTTGTGTGCAAATCAAGGGTGATAGGAGATATCCACGCACGATAATGACCGAGCAATGTGCAAAATCTACGGTCGATGCGGGCATTCTACGAGGAACGTTAGTTGAGCAATGCGCAAAAGCCAAGACCAATGTTTCCTGGCCGATGCCGCTTTCTATTGGCTGACGTCACTTTCTTTAAAAGCACATGTGTTGGTTGATGCTGACTGTCATTGACGAACACTGATGTTGTCCAACCTATGTGTACACGCAATGGGTAATGCATGAAGGTATTGGCTAATGCTTTCTTTCGTTGGCCTATATTGCTTCCCCGATGCTCACAAGCTACAAACGATGCTTCCTATCATTTGTAGACGATAATATGACTTTCCAATTGCACACATGTCATGTATAATGCGTGCATGCCAACTTGGTTAATGTCACCTGTTCTTTGCCGAGGTCGTTTACGCGATGCTCACATGCCACGTCAAATGCATCGCCAGATGGAACTCTTGATTCTATAACACGGATTTTACTTAGAGGAGTACACATTGTTTTTTTTTCATATATTCATAATGAACATATAAAAGCCAAAGATGCACGTTTGAAGGTACCAAAAAACATTAGCTTTCACAATAACGATAGTAACCTTAAATTCAACTATTTCAAAAAGTTTTTGATTTTTATTATTATTTAGTGAATCCCAAAAATGAATAATTGTTGAATAAAAAATAAGAAAAATACGACAAAATATTGAATTAGCACCAAAATTTCACAAATAAATATAGTAATCTTAAATTCAATAATTATACTAATTTTTTTAATTTTATTTTAGTTGGTAAATCCTAAAAATAAAAAAAAATTAACAAAATATAAAATTAACGCAAAAAATTCACAAATAAATATAGTAACCTTACAACAATAGTTTCACTAAATATTTTAATTTTTTTTTCGTTTGTTAAATCATGAAAAATGTTTAATTCATGAATAAAAAATATGAATAAAATAAAATAAATGCTAGAAAATCACAAATAAAATTGTAACCTTAAATTCACAAATTTTTAAATTTTTTATTTATTTTGGTTAGTATTGAAAAAGGATAATTCAATAATTAAAAAAGAAAAATAGGAAAATTAAAATTAAAATTAATGCCAAAAGTTCACAAATAAATATAGTTATCATAAATTTAACAATTTCTAAATTTTTATCTTTTTCAGTAAATTCCGAAATGGTTAATTAATTAATCAAAATAGGAAATATGAGAAAATTACTAAAATTACAGCCTAAAATTCACAAATAAATTTAGTAACGTTTTGATAATTTTTTAATTTTTTAAATGTGAGGTAAAAAATAAAATAATAAAAAAATTAATTTTAAAAAATGAATAAAATTGAGATCAATATGAAAATGCTCAAAAATACATCTTGAGATTTGAACTTATGATGGAGAACATATTTGTACAAACAGAAGATGTTTTTATATTGTACAAACTATTAACGAAATGAAATTCGTACTAATAAACTACATGAGTCTGATACGTTGAGAATAAATGATGTAAAATATGTGAATATGTTGTTATGCAGGAAGGGTGTTTCACACTCTTTTAATTTTTTGTAAGGAATGGAAATACACACTTTTTTAGTAGACCTCGATCAATGTTATTGCATCCGACGTTGCTCCTCTACCAAGTGTGAACCACAAACGATGCGACAATCCATGAATAATCTCTCCTAGACGATGCCTCTTTTCGTAAACCGATGTGGCTTGGTCATAGTGTATAGGTCACAACCGATATTTCCTAGACGATACTCTTAGACCATGGCTTAAGTGGTCGAGCTGTTGTGTACACGACACATCTGATGCTTGCAGGCCATGGTTGATGTTAAATGTCCGATGTCGGTTTCCAGATGCACACATGTCATGTCTGTGCATGCAGGACTTTGATGATGATGCATACCCTTGGGGAATGTTTCTTGAAAGATACACACATTCCTCATCCATGCATTCCAGCCTTGGCTTAAGTCGCATGCCACTGCCTATCTTTGGCCGATATCCACACACCGATGTGTGTAGGCTACAAATTAATCTGACAAATCATATTCGATGTCGGCAGACCAATTTTTGCAGGCTACGAATTATGGTGTCAAGCCAATATTGACGTGGGCAAATCGATGTGTAGGATAAAGATGATGTTGGTAACCCACGTCTGATGTCGGCTCACCTGTGTGCAGGCTAAAGGAAATGCTGGCAAACCACATCTTACGATAGCTGACTATGTTGTGCACGCCAAAGGCGATGTGGTCACACTACATTCGATGTCACCTAACAAATGTGTGCAAGCCAGAGTCAATGCGGGTAGGAAAAGCCCGACGTAGGCTGACCATTGTGTGCAGGAAAAAGGTGATGTTGGCAGGCCACGTCGAACAACAACTTTCCATTGTGTGAATGCCAAAGGGATGCGGGAAATGCCACATCGAATATTAGTTGACTGTTGTGTAGGCCAAAGGCGATATGAGAAAGCGACGCTCGTCGTCGGTAGACTATTCTCCAGGCCAAAGGAGATAGGGGACAAGCAACGACCGACGTTCTCTGATCATTGTGTAGGCAAAAGTCAATGGGGGAAGGCAACACCTTATGGTTCCTACCCAATGTTTTCATGCCAAGGAAGATGAGGGAAGTCCACCCCTATAACGCCTATGTGATGTGCATAAACCACAACCAACAAGGGAATTTCATGGACGACGTTGTCTGAACAATGTAAAGGTTTCGGCGGATATGGGTGGCCCGCATTCGATGTTAGCTGACCATTGTATGACTGACAAAGGCGATGAGGGAATGACATGCCGACGACCATTGAGTTATGTTCATAAGTGACGATCGATGCGGCTGGTCCATGCATGACGTCCTCTGAGCGATGTGCACAAGCCTGGGCAAATACGTCAGTCTACCAAAATGTTTCCTATCCAATGCCTCTTGTTATTTGCCGATATCGCTTTCCCAAAATAGATACACCTTTGAAGATGATGCCAGCTGTCGGCCGACGCCGATGTGTCCCTACCTGAACGCCACAACTAATGATGCCTGCTGTTGTCCAATGTCGCTTTCATGAAGCACACTGGACTTAGCTAATGCTACCTTGCATAGGCCGATGCAAAGGTAGCCCAGCCAATCGAAATGCCATGACTAACACATGTAGTCCTTGGCTGATGTTGCGTTCCATTACCCAACATTGCATACCTGATGCACAAATTCCATATTAGATGTTGTTAGGCCTTGGATGATTGTGTGCCATTGGCTGATTTCACTTGCCTGAAGCACACAAGACTTGGTTAATGGTGCCTCCTAGTTCTAACGTCGAAGTCGTCAATCCAATGCACACACGCCACGGGCTATGTGTGAATACCTTAGATGATGTTGTAGGAAGTGGTCTGACAACGCTTGCCAGACATGCACAAACCACGAAAGATGTTTGAAGACCTTATATGATTATTCATGTCGTTGGACAACGTATCGTTTCCAATGCATTTAAGCAACGATTAATGTTGCCCATAGTATGCGCACATGCCATGGCTAATGAATACAAGCCTTGGATGATAATGCTTGCCATTGGTCGATGTCGCCTGGCTGATGCGCGCAATCCACGATTGATTCTGCTGAATTGATGCGCACACGCCATGACTGATGTATCCAGGCATTCACTATTTTTTCTTGTCGTTTGCGGATATGTCTTAGTTAATACGCGCAATCTACAATTTATGACGCCTAGCCGATACGCTTAGACCACAACAATATTCGGCAAACAGTTCTGCACACGACATGGCTAATATATGCACGCTTTTGCTGATGTTGCATTCCGTTAGACAACGTCTCTTCCTTTATGCGCACATGCCACGTTTGTGCGTGTAGGCCTTCGCTGAAATTCCATGCCATTGGCTGACGTTGCTTGCTAGATTATCAAATGCTACTTTTGATGCGTGCATGCCGATATTTTTGTCTTACGACGACATGTATACAACGATGTGTATAGGCTACGGACAATGCTGGCAGGCCACATCGGATGTCGGCACACCGATGTGTACAGGATACAGATGACACTAGCAGCCACGTTTGACATTAGTCGAACAATGTGTGGAAGTTACAGAATATGTTATCATGAAACATTCTATGTCTGCAGACCGCTGTTTGTAGGCTTTGTTCAAGGTTGGTAGACCATGTCCAACGTCGACTGACAACTTTGTGCAGCCCAAAGGCTATTCGATCAGACTACGTCTGGCGTCGACTGACCATTTCGTGCAAACCAAAGGCGATGCAAGTATGGAATGCTTGATGCCGACATATTGTTGTGTACAGACCGAGGGTTATTCGAGCATTCCATACCCGCCAATGACTAAACGATATGAAAAAACCATACAAGATGCAGGTAGTCCACGACCAACGTCGACTAAGCGATGTGAACAGGACATGATTGATACATACATGCCTTTGTAGATGTTACGTCCCTTTGGCGACCTCACTTAAAAAATGTGCACATGCCACATTTGTCCATGCATGCCTTGACTGATGCCGCATGCTATTGGCCGACATCCCTTGCTAGATACACACATTTCACATCCATGTGTGCATGCCTTGTTAAAGTCGCATTCCATTGGCTGACATCGCTTACCAGATGCACACATGCCTCACCAAATATGTGCAGGCCTTGGCTGTTGTTGTATGCAGGGCAAGGGAGATTCGGGCTTTTCACACCCGATAATGACTTGGAGATGTGAACATACAACGACCAATGAGGGAAATCAACTTTTAACGTCGACTAAGCTATGTGCACAAGACATGACTAATACGGGCGGTCCAGGAGCAATGTCATCTCCGTTGTCTCTTTGTGTTAGCCGACGTTGTTTTCCCAGATCACATATGTGTTTATTGATGGTGCATGTCATCGTCCGATGTCGGTGTTGACAACCGATGTGCATAGACCATGACAGATGCGTGCAGGCCTTCGCTTATGCTGCCTTTTGTTGGCTGACGTTTCTTTCCCGATATCTATATGACACGTCTTATGTGTGACCCACTTGGAACTTTTTATTCTGTTGCTTGTATTTTGACTTGAAGGAGTAGACATATTTCTCCAAAGATTCATAATGAACATGTACAACTCAAATATTCAACTTCGAAGGTACAAACATATATTAACTTCCAAAAATAACTTTTATGTATATAAAAAATAGTTTTCAACCATTTTTTATTTGGATTTTTTTCAATTAATTTCAAAATGAGTAATTGATTAATAAATTATAGGAAAAATATGAAAGTATAAAAATAACGCCAAAAATTTACAGTATGAATAAATATAGAAACCTTAAATGAAAAAAATATTTTAATTGTGTTTTTTTGGTAAATCCTAATTTCTGTAATTAATGAATTGAAGTATGAAAAAAAATTAATACCAAAAATTCAAAAATAAATACAGTAACCTCAAATTCATCTATTTCAATATTTTTTAAAGTTTTTTACTTTTGTTTGATAAACTCGAAAATAGGTAATTCATTAATAGAAATATGAAAAAACTATAATATTAACGTAAAAAAATTTCAAATAAATATAGTAAAAATGAATCCATCTTTTTCAGCATTTTTTATCTTTTTATTTTAGTTCGATATTACCTAAAATGGGTAATTCATGAATAATAATATCGGAAAACATTTTTTAAAAAATAAAAAATTAATGCCAAAAATTCAAAATAAAATATAGTAACCATAAATTCAACAATTTTTTTAGTTTTTACTTTTCTACAGTAACTATCGAAAAAGGGTAATTCATGAATAAAAATAGGAAAATATAATATTAACGTCAAAAATTCAAAAATAAATATAGTAACCATAAATTCAACAATGTCAACAATTTTTAATTATTTTTTTGCTCGGTAAATTTTTAAAATGGTAAATCAATAATAAAAAATAGGGAAGACATAAAAAAATTATAACATTAACGCCAAAAATTCCCAAATAAATATTGTTGGACGTCACTTGTTTAACAAGTGCGAGCCATAAATGATGCTTGTAGATAAATTCAATGTCGTTTGACTAAAGTATGCAGGCCACAGGGGATGCACTTGGCCATGCCTGACGTCGGCAAACCAATATGTGTAGGCTAGAAACTATGTTTGCTGGCAATGACGGACGTCGGCATAAATATGTGTGCTGGCTACGAATGATGCTGCAAAAACATCCAACATCGAACGAACGATGTGTGCAGGATAGAGATTATAGGTGTATCCTATGTCCGATGTCGGCTGACTATTGTGTGCAGGCCAAAAGGGATGTGGTCAAACCATTTCTAACGTCAGCTAACCATTGTGTGCAGGCCAAAGGTGATGTGGCAAGGCAACGTCCATGTTGGAAAATTGTTTTTTGTAGGACTAAGGAGAAGCGCAAAGGCCAAGCCCGACGTTGGTTGACCATTTTTGCTACAAAAAGGCGATGGGCGCAGGCAACACTCGATTTCTCCTAACCATTGTTTGCAAGACAAGGGCGATGCGAGCAGTCCATGCTTGATGACGAATAAGTGATGTGCAAAATACACGACATATTTGCATAGTACATGACCGAAGTCAGTTGAAAAATGTGCAGTCTACGACAAATGCATGCTGCCCACGTTTGACGTCTGTTGCGCGCTGTGTGCAGGCCAAAGGCGATGTTAAAATGAAAAATTGACGACGTTGAGTGATGTGCAAATATCACACCTGATGCGGTAGTCCACGACAAATGTCTCTTGGACGATGCCGCTTGATGTTGGTTGATGTCGCTTGCTAAAAGCACACTAGGCTTGGCTGATCCTTCCTTCCGTTGGTCGACATTGATGTCGCCCTGAGGATGTGCACACGTCACGGCTGATGCCTGCTGCATTGGCTGATATTTTCTCCCATTGGATACCGTCAATTGCCCGATGAGCACAAGCCTTGTCTTACACTACTTGATGATGGACAATGCAAATGTCTCCCAACCAATACAAACACGCCACGAGCGATGCGTGCAGGACCTTGTAGTTATTGCATTTCATTGCAAACTTTACTTTCCAGATGCGTATATGCCATGTCACATGTGTGTAGGCCTTGGTTGATGCTGATTGTCATATACCGATGTTTCTTGCCTGAAGCACTGAAGCCTTGGATTATGGTTTCTTCCATTGGCTGACATCGATGTCACCAAGATGATGCACACACGCCATGGGTTATTTGTGCATGCCTTAGAAAATGCTACATGCAATTGTCTGACGTCGCTTGATAGATACACACAAGCCGTGTCAAATGTGTGAAGACCTTCACAAATGGTACGTGTTGCAGGCCAACGTTGCCTTGTCGATGCATGAAAGCTTACAACAATGACGCCCAACTGATAGGCGCATGCCATGACTTATTCGTGCAAGCCTTGGCTGATATTGACTCCCAATGATCTATGTCTCTTAGCTCATGCGTGCCGGTCACGAACAATGTCATCAAGCCGATTCTCACATGACATAGGTGATGCATGCAGACCTTGGCTATTGCTTCTTTCCATTAGTTGATGTCACTTTTTTGATACATGTAGGCCACAGCTGGTGTCTCTTGGACGATGTGCTCACATCATGGTTGAAGTAACCCAGTTGATGTGCACACGACATGATCGATGCATGGAGGCCTTTGCTTATGGTGTATGTCATCGGCCGACGTCACTTGCCATATGTGCACATGACACATCCGTGCATCGACGCCCTGTCTAATTACGCATATCCTTGGCCAATTATGATTGCGAGGTACAAAAATTCCATGTTTGTGCTTGCAGTCATTGGCCAACGTCTCTTTCCACTTAACCACATGTCTCGTCAGATACATGTAAGACTTGGTTGATGTAACCTTTCGTTGGTTGACATCAGCAGACCTATGTTTGCAGGATACGGATGTTGGCAGGCCAAACCTGACATTGGCATACCGATGTGCAAAAGCTACAGAGGATATTTGGAGGCCACATTGGATGTCAAACGAACGATGAGTGCACCCTACGGATGATGTGATCAAGCACATTCAGCGTAGGAAGACCAATGTGTGCAGGCTATAGGGCAGTGGTGGCAGCCCACATTCGAAGTCGGCTGACCATTGTATACATTCCAAAGGAAATGGGGGCAGCCTACATTCGACGTTGGGTAACCATTGTTGGCAGGCCAAAGGTAATGCAGGCATGTCATGCTCGACGTCGACTGACCAGTGTGTGTAGGCAATTGTGATACGGGAAAGAAATGCCAGATGTCAGTTGACCGTTGTCAACAAACTTATGTCTCCTAGGCAATGTTGCTTGACAGTTGCCAATGTCGCTTGCTCGAAGCATACATTTCTTGACATATACTTCCTATCATTACACGATATCAATGTGACCAGTCGATACACACATACAATGGCTCAAGTGTATAGGCCTTGGCTGATGCTTCTTTTCATTGGACGATGTCACTTGACTGATTCACACTAGGAATAGATGATGTTGCCTACTATTGGACGACGCTAGCTAATCGAAGTGCACTAGCACAAAAGATGGAGGCAGTTCAAAACCGTAGTTGGCTGAGAATTGTGTAGGCAGCAAGCAATGGGCACATCCCACGTCCTACGTCGGCTGGCAGTTGTATGGAGGCCAAGGGTGATGTGGAAAGGCCAATATCGATGAACTCTTTGTGATATGCACAATCCACGGCTGATGTGGCAAGTACACGCCCAACGTGGACTGTATGATGTGCATAGGCCACGACCGATACAGTAGTCCATGAGTAATATCGTTTTGCCGATGTTTCTTGTCGTTAAGCAGTGACGCTTGCCCGAAGCACAAAGTCCTTGGTTGAAGGTGTGCGTCATTGGCACACGACGATGTCTCATTGCTAATGTTTACACACCGTGGCTGAGGCGTACAATCCTAGGATGTTACTTCTTACCGTTGGCTAACATCACTTGCCTAAAGCTCACATTCCTTGGTTGATGCTGCCTAACATTAACCAATGCAAATGTAGACCAACCGATGCACACAAGCCACAAACAATGCATGCAAGCCATACTTGAAGTTGTAGTTCACTGGTTAACGTCACTTTTGACATTCGCACTGGTCATGTTAGATGCATGCATGCTTTGAATGATGTTTCCTGTCGCTGGCTGACGTCGTTTCTCCAAAGAAAAAAAGTCCTGGATGATGGTGCCTGAAGTTGGAAGAAGTCAATATCACTCAGCCGATGCACACACCGACAAGTTATGCGTCCATGCCTTTGATGATGTTGCATGACATTGTCCAATGTCACTTTCTAGATGCGCTAAAAATATCTCATGTATAAAGACCTTGCTTAATGTAGCCTTTCATATGCTGATGTCGCATGAATGTTTAATGTAGGCCACAACATATGTCACCAAACCGTTGCACATACGCTACGACTTATGCATGCAGGCCTTGGCTGAAGCAACCTATCATTTAACAATATCGCCTAGTTAATGTGCCAGCAACGGTTGATGTCGCCGAATAAATGTACATATACCACGAGTGATGAATGTTACCCCTTTTCTTTTGGCCAATAAGCGCATGCTAAAAGTGATATCTTATATCCGATGCGTTCAAACCACTGCTTAAGTTTCCTAGACGATGTGCACAGAACATTGTTGATACGTGTAAGCCTTAACATATGCTGCATTCCATTGGCCGTCATTGCTTGCAATGCGCCTTCCATTTCCCGACATCACTTGCTATACATAAACATTTCACGTGCGTGCGTGTAGGCTTTGGTGATGTCCTATGCCATTGGCGGACGTAGCTTGTCAAATGTTCACATGCCACGTTCAGACACTGGCTGACCCTTGTGTGCATGCCAACAATTATTTTGCAGACCACGACCGATGTCAGTTCACCATTATGTGCAGGATAAAGACAATGCAGGAAGGCCACGCTCGGCGTAGACTTGTCTTTGTATGCAGACAAAAGGTGATGCAGAAAGGCAACACCCGACTTAGCTGACTGCTGTGTGCAGACCAAGGGCGATGCATTCAATCCACGCACGATGATGACTGAATAATGTGCAAAAGTTGTTGTCGATACGGGCATTCCACCGCCAATGTTAGTTGAGCAATGTGCAAAAACCCTGACCAATATTACTTGATTGATGCTACTTTTTGTTGGATGACCTCGCTTGCCTGAAGTGCACTTATCTTAGTTGATGCTGTCTGTCGTTGCCGAATGGTGATGTCGTCCAGTCGATGCGCACACACCACGGGTAATGCGTGCAGATCGTGTCTAATGCTTCCTTTCTTTTGCCAATATCACTCTCCTAATGCTCACTAGCAACGAATGATGCTTCCTACCATTGTTGATGCTAAAGTCGCTTGCAGATGCACACGTGCCACGTCTGGTGCGTGCATGCCAACTTGGTTGATGTATCCTGTAGTTTGCCAACATATTTTACCGGATGCCCACATGTCAGGTCAAATGCGTGGACAACTGGAGCTCTTGATTTCATAACAAGAATTTTACATAGAGGAGAATACATTTTTTCCAACATTGTTTTTTTCCAGATATTCGTAATGAAAATGTAAAACCCAAAGATGCACGTTCAAAGGTACAAACAAGCATTAATTTTAGCAAATATATATATATATATATATATATATATATATATATATATATATATATATATATATATATATATATATAAAATAAGTAATTGATTAATAATATATATGATGAAAATAAGAATAATACAAACAAATCACAAATACATATAGTAACCTTAAAGTTCAAAAATTTCAAAAACTTTTTTAATTTTTATTATTGTTTAGCAAATCGCGAAAATGAATAATTGATGAATAAAAAAAATAAGAAAAATAAGACAAAATATAAAATTAGAGCCAAAATTTAACAAATAAGTATAGTAATCTTAAATTCAATAATTACACAATTTTTTTAAGTTTTATTTTGTTTGGTAAATCATGAAAACTAAGAAAAATTTAACAATACATTATATTCATGCCCAAAATTCACAAATAAATAAAGTTACCTAACATTCAATAATTTCACTGACTTTTTAATTTTTATTTTCGTTTGTAAATAATGAAAAATAGGTAATTCATGAATAATAATCATGAAAAAAATTTATAAAATTACCTATTAAAATTCACAAAAAAATATAACCCTAAATTCATCAATGAAAATAATTTTTTAATTTTTTATACTTTTCGGTTAATCTAGAAAATGGATAATTAATTAATTAAAAATAAGAAAAATATTAAAACGAAATTTAAAATTAATACCAAAAATTCACAAATAAATATAGTTATCATAACCTTAACAATTTCTAAAATTTTATTTTATTTTATTTTCAGAAAATGGTTATTTAATTAATTAAAAATAGGATATATCAAAAAATTATAAAATTACAACAAAAAATCACAAATAAATATAGTAAACTTAAATTCAACAATTTCATAAAATAACTTTTAAAATGTGATGCAAAAAATAAAAAAATGTAAAAATAAATTTAAAAAATGAATAAAAGTCAAATCAATATCAAAATGCTCGAAAATACATCTTAAGATGTAAACTTATGATGGTGTAAATATTTGTACAAATAAAAGATGTTTTAATATTGTACGAATTTTTAATGAAATGATATTTGTACAAATGAACGATGTGAGACAAATACATTGAAAAAATGATTTAAAATATATTAACATGTCCTTATGTAGGAAGGGTGTTTGAAACCCTTTTAATTTGTGTAAGAAATGGACATCCGCACATTTTTGATGCATGCATTGACTTGACAACGTCGAAGCTAAGGCATGCACACATCAGGCTTGACATGTGCACATATGCAGGGCTACATCAATATCGACCTATCGAGGCAGCATCAGCCAAGCCTAGTGTGCTTCAGGCAAGCGACATCGGCCAATGTCAAGCGGTATCGTCAAGGGTACATTGGTTGTGGATTGCCACATCATTCGTAGTTTGTGCACACACTGAACCAACATCATGTGTGTACGTCCGCATTTGTTGTGGACAATGTACATCACTCAATGGTCTCAGCCTTTGAATTCCCCCATCGCCCATGGCCTGCACATAACGAATAGTTGACACCAGATGTGGGGTTCACTCATTGGTTGTAGCCTGCATATTGCTCAGCTGACTTCGGCCATAGACTACTCGAATTTGTCATGGCTTGTCCACATTGCTCATTTGTCATTGGTATGGACTGCCGGCATAACCCTTGACTTGCAAACTTTAGTCACAAGACATCAAGGGTTGCGTGCCCCTACCTCCTTTGGCTTACACATCGGTCAGCCGACGTCAAGCCTTACCATTTTGCATCGCATTTGACCTGCACAAAACAGACAACGGACATCGGATGTGGCCCACTTACGTCGCCTACGTCCTACACACAATGGTCAGAAGACTTCAAACATAGCATGCCTGTATTGGATTTTGCATGCACACAACGGTCAGGAGGCTTCAAACGTTGTCTGCAACTATAATTTGAGTTATTCACACATCGAGTAGGCAATTTCAGATATTGCCTTCGATCGTCATCTACATCCTTCACATATCTGTCTTACGACTCTGAACTGGCTTGCCAATATCGTCTGTACAGTGAACACATCGATTTACCAGTGTCAAACGTGTCTTAGCAACATCACCTGTGCCCAGCTGATTTTGGATTACCAACATCGGAAGTGCCTACCCGCATCGTTTGTGTCTTGCACTTGGTAGAGGAGAAACGTTTCATGCAACAACATGAGCCGATGCACATACACCACTGTTTATGTGTTCACGCCTTGGATAATGTTGCCTGTCATTGGTCGATATAGCCTAGATAATGCTTTTGGGCCTCAACCTATGTCACCGAGTCGATATGCACATGCCACAACTAATGCATGCAGGCCTTGGAATTTGCTTCCTTCTGTTGGATGATGTCGCTTTGCATATGCATGCAGGTCAAGCCTGATGTTTCCTAGATGATGTGTTCAAACAATGGCTTAAGTCACACAACCAATGTTCATAGTACATGGCTAATCCGTGAAGGCCTTGGTTGATTTTTCATGTCATTGGACGAAATCAGTTTCCAGATATGCACATGGCACGTCCGTGCATGCAGTCCTCCTCTGATGCGGCATGTTATTGGCAGACGTCATTTCTGAGATACACAAATTTTAACTTTGTTTTTGTAATCCTTGGCTGAAGCAGGATGCCATTGGCCAACGTCTTATTGTAGATATGCACATGCCACATCACATGCACGGCCTTGGGTGATACTACCTCTCATTGTCCGACATCAGCAGATCAATGTGTGTAGGCTACGAACGATGCTGACAGGCAACATCTTACATCGGCAGATGGATCTGCGTAGCCTACGGACAATGCTAGGAGGACACAATAGATATCCTCTGAGCGATGAACACAAGCCAAGGCCGATACGATAGTCTAACACCAATGTCTCCTGACAATGCCTTTTTTCATTGGCCAATTTCGCTTGCCCAAAGTAGATACACCTTTTTTAATGATGCCAGCTTTCAACCGACGCCTATGTCTCCCTACCGGCACGCCACCACTTATGTTGCCTTCTGTAGTCCTGTATCGCCTGCCCAAAGAGCATCGACCTTAGCTGATGGTGCTTGCGTAGGCTGATGCAAAGGTCACGCGGCTGATGCACACATGCCACAACCAATGCTGGTAGTCTTTGCCTGAATTGCCTTCCATTAGCCAACGTCTCTTTTGACATGTGCACTAGTCATTTAAGATGCGTGCACTCCTTGACTGATGCTTCCCAGTATTAGCCGATGTCGTTTTCCCAAAAACAAAAACTACTAATGATGGCAGATTGATTTGTGCAGGTGAAAGGGGATGCGGTAAAGCCATGTCTAACATTAGTTGACCATTGAGTGCAGGCAAAAGTCGATATAGGAGGGCAATGTTCAATGTTTAAAACTTGTTTTGTGCTGGCTGAAGGACAACCGGGAATCCCAAGACTGATGTTTGCTGACCATTTTTCTAACAAAAAGGCGATGGGTGCAGGTAACGGCGATGTCGCCTTACTGTTATTTGCAGGCCAAAAGCAATGCAGGCAGTCCACACCTGATGACGATTAAGTGATGTACAAAAGCAATGGCATATTCTTTCAATAAAAGACCGAAGTTGATTGAGGAATGTGTAGGCTACAATCGATGCAACCTGCCCACGTCCAACGTCAGTTAGCATTTATGTATAGGCCAAAGGGGATGTTGGAAGTATAAATTGACTATGGTGAGTGATGTACAAATGCCACAGCTGATGCGGTAGTCCACAAAAAATGTCTCCTTGATGATGTCGCTTGATGTTGGTTGATGTTGCTTGCCAGAAGCAGACTAGGCTTGGCTAATCCTGCATTATGTTGGTTGACATGGATGTCACCCTGCGAATGTGTACACATTACGACTGATGCATGCATGCATTGTCTGATATTTTTCCTTTAGCCAACATCAATTTCCCAAAGAGAGCAAGTCTTTCCTTACACTGCTTGATGATGGACAATGCAAATGTCCGTTAATCGAATCAAACATGCCACGAGCGATGCATGTAGGGCCTTGTAGATATTGCGTTTGATTGCCAAACTTTGCTTTCCAGATGCGCACATGCCATGTCAGATGTGTGTAGGCCTTGGCTGATTTTTGTTTCCATTGGCCGATTTTGCTTACCTGAAGCGTAGAAGCCTTGGCTTATGTTTCCTTCCATTGGACGACAACGATGTACCCCAGATTATGTACACACACCACGGTTTATGCGTATATGCCTTGGAAAATTCTACATGCAATTATCTGACGTCGCTTGCTAGATGCTCACAAACCAAGTTAGATGTGTGAAGACCTTCATTGATGCTACATGTTGCTGGGCGAAGTTGCCTTGTCAATGCATGAAAGCTTACAACAATGTCATCCAATCGATGTAGCTAGGCTACGACTGATTTGTGCAAGCCTAGGCTGATATTTAATGCCATTGATCGATGTCTCCTGGCTGATTTGTGCATGTCCTGAACAATGTTATCGAGTTGATGGCCACACGCCATAGTTAATGCATGCTTACCATTGCTATTGCTTCTTGTCGTTAGTTGATATCGATTTTCTTATGCGTGTAGGCCAAAACTAATGTCGCCTGGCCGATGATCTAAAACCGTGGTTGAAGTAATCAAGTCAATGTGCACACGCCATGATCGATACATGGAGGCCTTGGATGATGTTGCATTTTGTTGGCTGATGTCACTTGTCATGTGCGCACATGCCACATCCATGCATGACGCCCTATCTAATTTCACATGCCATTGGCTGATTACGCTTGCCGAATACACGCATTTCACATTTGTGCTTGCAATCCTTTGCAGAAGTCCTATGCCATTGTCCAATGTTTCTTTTGAGTTGTCCACAGGTAACTTTGGATATATATAGGACTTAGCTGATGTTACCTGCCGTTGGCTGACATTAACAGACTAGTGTGTGCAGGCTATGGACGATGCTTGTGAGGCACACCCGATGTTGGCACATCGATGTGCCAAATCTACGAACGATATTTGGAGGCCACGTTTGATGTTGATAGACCGATGTGCAAAAGTTGCGAATAATGAGTGAACCTATGGACGATGTTGTTAAAGACCATTTTATGTAGGAAGAACACTGTGTTCAAGCTGTGGGGAGATGGTGGAAGCCCATTTGAAGTCGGCTTACCATTTTATGTATTTCAAAGGCAATGCTGGCAGGCCACATCCAACATTGGATGACCATTGTTGGTAGGCAAAAAGAGATGCAGGCATGCCATGCTTGATGACTCACTAGTGTATGTAGGCCAAAGGTCATGCGGGAAAGCAACGCCTAATGTCAGTTAACTATTGTTTGTCAACCAAGAGTTATAGGGGTATTCGACACCCGACAATGACTGCACGATGTGCACAATCCACGACCGAAGCAGGAAGTACACAGTCAATGTCGGTTGAGCGACATGCTCAAGCGACGATCGATATGGGCAGTCAATAATTTATGTCTCCTAGACGATGCTGCTTGCCTTTGGCCGACGTCGCTTCAACAAAGCATATAGTCCTTGGAAAATACTTCTTATCGTTACATGACATCGAAGTCACGAGTCGATGAGCACACATAATGACACAAGCATATAGGCCTTGGCTAATACTTTTTGTCATTGGCCGACGTCACTTGCCTGATTCTCACTAGCGACGGAAGATGTTACCTTCGATTGCCCAATCCTATCTTAGAGATGTGCACAAGCACAACCAGTGCTGGCAGTCCACGATAGAAGTCTACTCAGGATTTTGCATCCTAAAAGCGATGCGCTCAGCCCATTTCCGACGTCGGCTGGCCGTTTTATGCAAGCTAAGGGTGATAGGGAAAGGACAAGATCAATGAAATCATTGTGATGTGAACAAGCCATGGCTGATGCGGCAAGTCCACACCCGACGTCTGTTGAGCGACGTGCATAGGCAATGACTGATGCAGTAGTCCACGACCGATGCAATAGTCCATGACCAATATTTTCAGGACGTTAAGTCTTGCGATTTGGCGATGACACTTGCCTGAAGCACACAATCCTTGGCTGAAGGTATCTGTTGTTTGCATAAGCCAATGTCGCCTTGCTAATGTGCACACACCATGGCTGAGGCGCGCGATCCTGTGATATTCTTCTTACAGTTGGCCAACGTCACTTGCTGGAAGCACATCGGCGTTGGCCGATGCTGCCTGACGTTGGTCAAGAAAATTTTGCCCACCCAATGAACACAACCCACGATCAATGTGTGGAGGCCTTTGTTAATGTTGTATTCCATTGGCCAACGTCTGTATCCACATTCGCAATAGTCATTTAAATTTTTGCACGCCTTGACGTATGCTTCCTGGCATTGGCCGAGTGTCATTTTTCAAAGACAAAAACTCCTGGATGATGGTGCCTCCCATTGGTAGAAGTCGATATCATTTAGACGATACACACCACAACAAGTTATGCATCCATACCTTTGATAATGTTACATGACATTGTCTGATGTCGCTTTCTAGATGCGCACAAAACACATTTGATGTTTGAAGACATTGGTTGATACTACATGTTGTTTGCTTATGTCGCCTAGACGATGCACATAGGCCACGACCAATGTCGCCAAGTCGTTGCGTACACGCTACGACTGATGCTTGTAGGCCTTGGCTGAAGCAACTTATAAATTGTTGATGTTGCCTTGTTAATAAGCCATCCACAACCAATGTAGACTATTCAATGCACACACGTTACAGTTGATGTGTGCAGTTATTGGATTTTGTTTTTTGTCGTTTGTCTGATGCACGCAAGACAAAAGTGATGTCTCATGTATGATGCTTCAAACCACTGCTTAAGTTGCCTAGACAATGTGAACACAACATTGTTGATACGTGTAGGGCTTAGCTGATTTTGCATTCCTTTGGCCGACATTGCTTGCAATGCGCCTGCCATTTCTTGATGTCATTTTGTAGGTACACACATTTTACGTGCGTTCGTGCAGGCCCAGCTAAACTTGTATGCCATTGGCGATGCATATTGTAAGATGTTCACATGCCATGGAAGACGTATGCTTACCAGTGTGTGAAAGCCAAAAGATATTTTGCAAGACGAGGTCCGATATCGGTTGACCATTGTGTGCAGGACAAAGGCAATGCTGGAAAGCCAAGCCCGGCATAGACTGAACTTTTTGTGCATGCCAAAGGCTATGCAGAATGTCAACACCCGATGTAACTTGACCGTTTTGTGTAGACCAATGGAGATGCGGGAAATCTATGCACGAAAATGACTGAGCAATGTGCCAAAGCTACGGCCTATGCGGGCATTCAAGGGACAACATTAGTTGAGCGATGCGCAAAATCCACGACCAATGTTTCCTAGCCGATGCCACTTAACATTGGCTGATGTCGCTTGCCTGAAGTGCACATGTCTTGGTTGATGCTTTTTGTCGTTGCCGAACACTGATGTCATCAAGTCAATTTGCACACACCACGGGTAATGCATGCAGGTCTTGTCTAATGCTTCTTTTCGTTGGCCAACTTTTCTTCCCTGATGCTCACTAGCTAGGAAAGATGCTTCTTACCATTGGCTAACGCTAATGTCGCTTGCTAGATGCACATATGCTACGTCTGATACTTGCATGCCAATTTGGTTGATGTCGCCTCTAGTTTGCCAATGTTGTTACGCGATGCCCATATGCCTCGTCAAATGTATTGCCAGATAGAGCTCTTGATTCTGTAACACAGCTTTTCCTCAGAGTACACATCATTTTTTTCGATATATTTATAATAAACATTGAAAACACAAAGAGGCACATTCGAAGGTACAAACAAGAATTAGCTTTCACAAATAACTTTATATATATATATATATAAATATATATATATAATAGTTTTTTTTTTGTATTATCCCGAAAATAAGTGATTGATTAATAATACATATGAAAACTATAAAAGTAATGAAAAAATTCACAAATATATATAGTAACCTTAAATTAAAAAAATTCAATTTTTTTAATTTTAATTTTTGTTTAGAAAATCTCAAAAATGAATAGATGATGAATAAAAAAAAAGAAAAGTATGACAAAAATATAAAATTAACGCCAAATTTTCACAAATAAATATAGTAATCTTAAATTAATTAATTAGACTAATTATTTTAAATTTAATTTTGTTTGGTAAATCCTGAAAAAAAAAATATTAACAAAATATAAAATTAACGCCAAAAATGCACAAATAAATATGGTAACCTTACATTCAATAATTTCACTAATTTTTTTAATATTTTTTGTTAAATCATGAAAAATGAGTAATTCATGAATAAAAATTATGAAAAAGAATATAAATTAACATTAAAAATTGGAAAATAATATTGTAACCATAAATTCATCAATTTCTACAATTTTTTTATATTTTTTTAAATATTTTTTGGTTAATTTGGAAAATGGATAATTCATTAATTAAAAATAACAAAATAAGAAAAATAAATTTTAGATTAATGCCAAAAATTCACAAATAAATATAGTTATCGTAAATTAAACGATTTCTAAATTTTTATTTTATTTCAGTATATTCCGAAATTGTTAATTAATTAATGAAAAATAAGAAATATGAAAAAAATTATTGAATTACATATAAAATTTCACAAATCAATATAGTAACCTTAACTTCAACAATTTCATAAACTTTAATTTTTAATATCTGACATAAAAAACAAAAAACTATAGAGTTAAATTTTAAAAAAAATTAATAAAAGTCAGATCAATATGAAAATGCTTAAAAATATTTCTTAGAAGTTGTGAACTTATGATGGAGATGCATATTTGTACAAATAAAAGATGTTTTCATATTGTACGAACCATTAACAAAAGGAAATTGGTACGAATGAACGTCGTATGGCAGATAGATTTAAAATAAATAACGTAAAATATATGATTATGTTGTCATACAGAAAGGGCGTTTCACACTCTTTTGATTTTTATACGGACAGGACATCCGCACGTTTTCAACTAGACCTCGATCAAAGTTGGTGCACGCAATGTTGCTCCTCTACCAAGTGCAAGCCACAAACAATGCGGGTAGGCACTTTCGATGTTGGCAGTTCGAAGTGAGCTGGCTATGGGCGATGTTGCGCGGAAATGTTTAACGTCGGAAGACCGATGTGTGCACTCTACAGACAATGTTGACAGGCCAAGTGAAAAGTTGGTTGACGGATATATGGAGGCCATGGATGATGATAGAAGGCCATGGATGATGATAGAAGGTCATATCCGACGTCGGCTGACCAATCAATGTAGATCACAGATGCTAGTTGCAGCCAATGTTTGAAGTCGCCTGACCGTCGTGTGCATGAAAAAGGAGATGCAGGCAAGATATGTTTGAAGTCATTTGACTACTGTATGTAGGACAAAGACGATGCAGGTGGGCCACATATGATGTCATCTATCTATTTCGAACAGTCCGCGGCCAAAGTTAGCTGAGCAATGCACAGGATACAACCAATGAAAGAATCCAACGTCTAATGTTGATAGCCCGTTATGTGCAAGCCAAGGACGATGAGGGAAGTCAACGGCTGATAAATGTTGAGTGATGTGCACTAGCCACTACATATGAGGACAGTCCACGCATGACGTTGGTTGAGCGTGTGCAAAAGATACGACTGATGCGAAAGTCCACGACCAATGTAGCATGGAGGATACCGCTTTACATTGGCCAATGTCGCTTGCCTGAAGTACACTAGGCTTGGCTGATGCTGCCTGCCATTAGTCGATGTTGATATAGCCCTTCTGATATGCATTTGCCAGGGAAGATGTGTGCAGGCCTTGGCTTATGTTTTCTGTCGATGGCGACGTCGCCTTGTCAATGCGTGCATGCTTAAGCCAATGACACTGAGCTTATGTACACACCCCACTGCTTATGTGTTCACACCTTGGCTGATGTCACATGCCATTGGTCGATATATTCTAGCTATTGTTTGAAGGGCTCAACTTATGTCACCAAGTCGATGCATACACTTCACAATTGATGCAAGGAGGCCTTGGTTTTTGTTGCCTTCTTTTGGATGATTCTGTTTTCCAATGCATGCAGGCCAAGCTTGATGTTTCCTAGATGATGCGCTCAAACCATGGCTAAAGTCATCCACCATTTGTTCATACGACATGGCTAATATGTGAACGCCTTGGTTAATGTTTTATGTCATTGGAAGAAATAAGTTGCCAGATGCCCACATGCCACATCCGTGCATGCAATCCTTGTCTAGTGCATCATGTCATTGGGTGACGTCTTCTACGAGATACACACATTGCAACTTTGTTGTTGCAAGCCTTGGATTAAGTCGCATGCCATTGGATGACGTCTCTTTCTAGATTCGCACATGCCATTTCACGTGCATGTAGGCCTTGTGTAATACTACCTCTCATTAGCCTACATCAGTATACCGATGAGTGTCGACTATGAAATATGCTGGCAAGCCACATCTTGCTTTCGCAGACGAATCTGCGTAGGCTACAGATGATATTCAGAGGACAGAATCAACGTCGGCATACTGATGTTTGCAGGCTATCCATGATACTTCCATTCACCATTCGACGTTGGTAGACCGATGTGTGCAGGCTTTTGATGATGGGGCAGCCACCTCCAACGTCAGCTGACATTGTGTGCATGCCAAAGGCAATATTGGAAGACCACTCCCACGTCGGCTGACCATTGTGTTTAGGACAAAATATATGCAGGCAGGTCATGACAAACACTGAATGACCTTAGTGTGTAGGACAAAGGAAAAGCGGGCTTTCAACGCTCGATTTCAATTAATTATTGTGTGCAGTCCAAGCATGATGCGAGTAGTCCATGATTTACACTGACTAAGTGATGCGGAATATTCACGACCAATGAGTTCATTCCACAGTAAAAATTACAGATAAAGGTGCACAAGCTGCGATCGATATGGGCGATCAGCGACTAATGTCGCCTTGTCGATCACACTTGTTGTTGGCCGACGTCGCTTATCCGAAGTGCACATGCCTTGGAGAGAATCTCTCTGTCGTTTCCTTATGCCAATTTAACCTAACCGATGCGCTTACACCATGACTCACGTGTATAGTCCTTGGCTAATGCTGCATTTCATTGACCAACATCACTTGCCCCATGCGCACTAGAAACAGCTGATGTTCTATTCCATTGGCCGACACCGTCTTAGTAATATGCACATGCAATGCATGATGCAGCTAGTCCACGAGCGGCGTTAGCTGAGAAATATGCAGGCTACGACTGATGAAGATAGCACACGGTTGACATTGCTTAGCCGTTTTGTGAAAGACAAGGGTGATATGGTAAGGACAAGACCCATTACCATTGAGTAATGTGCATAGGCCACGAACGATTTGGCTGATCCATGACTGTAATGACCTGTTTAGTCGTTTTGAGCAGCAGATTTTATTTCTGGAAAAATTGGCTGAGACGACGGATACTACGACGGACCGTCATGGGCACGACGGACCGTCGAGGGTGTCTCGTTCCAAAACACATGGGAATTCTGAAATTTGAGTACTAAAATCGACTCTCTGTAATCTGTGACGGACCTGCAGGACGGACCGTCACAGCTACGACGAACCGTCGTGAGGCCCCATTTCAAAACACTTCAACTCTTGAGAAATTGGTATAGGGAACGATTCTCTGAACGTCGTGACGGAAGTGCAGGACAGACCGTCACAGGCGTGACGGACCGTCACAGACTCTTTAGTGAAAAAAGTAGTTTCTGATCCTTGCGACGACCTGCAAGACGGACCGTCGCAGGCACGACGGGCCGTTACAGGTTGCGTAATCCCAGTCGGAGTCGGATTTCTGGTTAAGTTTTAAAGGGGCATTTTAGACTATTCCTGCTATAATTATATATTTTGTGGGTTTATATTAATAACTCAATTTCTTGGGGGATAAAAGAGGTAACCTTGAGTTCAATTGTGGTTTATTATTGTCATCTTTTACACATAATTATATGTTAATTAGGGTAAAAGAAAGAGGGTTTGAATAAGAAAAAGAGAAATAACAAAGAGAGAGAGAGGGGAATCGATCGAAGAGGAAAAACACAAAGCTTGGGTATTTGCTTGTTTGAATTCAATTCTTCGGTGGAGGTAGGTTATGGTTTTTATGCTATCTTATAGTAAACTCTTAATAGCGAATGATATGTGTTGGTAGTATTGTAAACCCTTCTATATGCTTAATTGTATGCTTGCATGAATATGATTATGTGATTGTGATAAAATAAGCATGATGAAGTCATTGAATCCAAAATATTGAAAGAAACCCTAATTCACGTGTTAATGATGATGCCTTAGTATAAAAGAAGGCTTGATAAATTATATAATGAGAATGATGATGCCTTGGTATAAAAGAAGGCTTGATAAATTATATAATGAGATTGATGAATGCCTTGGAATAAAAAAAGGCTTGATGAATTAGGGGATCGGGTGCCACGTTCCGGTACCAGGATAGAAATAGAGGAGCGGGTGCCACGTTCTGGTACCAGGATAGAAATAGTGGATCGGGTGCCACGTTTCGGTACCAGGATAGAAATAGAGGATCGGGTGCCACGTTCCGGTACCAGGATAGAATGAGGATCGGAGTGTCACATTCCGACACCAGGATAGTATATGGATCGGGTGCCACGTTCTGGTACCAGGATAGAATGAGGATCGTAGTTGTCCAACTTCCGACACCAGGATAGTATATGGATCGGGTGCCGCCACGTTCCGGTACCAGGATAGAATGAGGATCGGAGTGTCACGTTCCGACAGCAGGATAGTATATGGATCGGGTGCCACGTTCCGGTACCAGGATAGAATGAGGATCGGAGTGCCACGTTCCGGCACCAGGATAGAATATGGATCGGAGTGTCACGTACCGACACAAGAGGAAGAAAGATAATGAATCTTGAAAAATGTTAATATACTCAATGTAATGAACCTAATTCCCAAATGAGTATGGTATTGAGGCTTGAGTCCTCATGGAAGAACTTGATGGTACTTATCAATGATTTAGTACTTGTTGTTGCTGCATGTTGAGTATTATAGTTGATTTATGACATTAACTGATATATACTATTTTCTATTTTGAGTTGGCCGATGATATCTAATCAGTACTTGTGTTTGTACTGACCCCTACTTGTATGTTTCTTTCTTTGTTATTTGTGGAGTGCAGCAAATGTGCCGTCGTCTTCAACTCAACAGTAAATCTAGCCAGTCTTCACTACATCGGAAATTCAGGGTTAGCTAATGCGTCTAACTTGGACTGGATCTTCTTCTTCAAGTCTTGATGCCTTAACCTTCTGGCATGGACTAGCTTTTATTTGTTTTAGCTTCTTAGACATTTTTAGTTTAGTAATTTGAGGATAGATGTTCTTATGATGATGACTTCCAGATTTTGGGGATAATAATAGTTATTGATTTGATTTTTAATAATGAGTTTAAGTCTTCCGCATTACTTTCTGTTGATATTATATTGAAATATTGGGGTTTAGATTGGTTGGTTCGCTCACATAGTAGGATAAGTGTGGGTGCCAGTCGCGGCCTGGTTTTGGGTCGTGACAAACTTGGTATCAGAGCATTAGGTTCGTTGGTCTCATCACACAAGAACGAGTCTAGTAGAGTCTTAAGGAACGGTAGGGGGACGCCTTTGCTTTTCTTTGAGAGACTATAAGACTTTAGGAAAATTACATTCTTTCATTCTTTCTTTCATGCTACTACTTGAGTCCAATTGGTATCTAGGTGATACAAATTGGTATCTGACCATCTTCACTCTATTTCGCAGATGGTTAGAACTAGAGCAACGACCGCGCCAGCAGCAACAACGGCAAGACAAGAAACGTCTGAGCCAGCCACTGGGGCTGTAGCTCGAGGAGGAGTAGCGGTAAGAGGCCGTGGAAGAGGTCGTGGGAGGACGTCCTCTACAGGAAGAGGACGAGCACCTAGCCCATCTGGTACTAGGGTGGTGACTCCTCCACCGACTAAGGAAGTGATAAGAGAGGGTGAGGAAGGGGAGACTGAACAAGTGCAGAATGAGGAATTACCACCCCAACCTACCCCAGAAATTATTAATCAGGTTCTGGCCTATCTTAGTGGTTTGTCTGATCAGGGCCAAACACCTCCAGTGTTTTCTGCACCAACGCCTCAGGTTCTGGAGGTACAACATGCGGCTACTGTGGCTCCCCGCATGGATGCCTCATTGGAAATAGGCACGTTTCCTCGTCTGACTACACGGCCTATAATGACAAATGATCAGCATGAACTTTTCAGTAAGTTCTTAAAATTGAAACCTCCAGTCTTCAAGGGTGCAGAATCTTAAGATGCTTACGATTTTCTGGTTGATTGTCATGAGCTACTACACAAGATGGGTATAGTGGAACGGTTTGGTGTTGAGTTCGTGAGTTATCAGTTTCAAGGGAACACCAAAATGTGGTGGCGGTCACATGTCGAGTGTCAACCAACAGAGGCACCACCTATGACTTGGGCCTCATTCTCTAGCTTGTTTATGGAGAAGTATATCCCCCAGACTTTGAGGGATAGAAAAAGGGATGAGTTCTTGAGCCTAGAGCAAGGTAGGATGTCGGTTAATGCATACGAGGCTAAGTTTCGTGCATTATCTAGGTATGCCACCCAACTCTGTTTCAGTCCACAAGAGCGGATTCGCCGGTTTGTGAAGGGGGTTGAGGTCAGAATTGCGTATTTCGGCCTTACAGGTAGCGGCTACGGCAAAATCCTTCCAAGAAGTGGTAGACTTCGTGATAGAGGTGGAAGGAGTGAAGCCAGATGACTTCACCACGACATCAACATCAAAAAGGTTTCAAAAGGGAGGTGAGTTTAACGGTTCTTATTCTAGAGGACAGGGTTCCGGAGGTTACTCGGCCCGACCAATTCAGTCTTCACTACAGACTGTAGTTGGGGGTCCACCTCAGACCGGTCAACACTTTTCCGAGAGACCGATGCTTGAATCCAGAGAGTGTTATGGATGTGGGGAGACTGGACACATTAAGAGGTATTGTCCAAGGCAGAGTCACAGACCTCCCATAGTCAGAGGTAGAGGTGGTCATGGTAGAGGCCGTTATTCTGGAGGGCGTGGTGGCCGAGGTAATGGTGGTCACCAAAACGGCAGAGGTGATGGGCAAACTGGAGCCACTACGACACAACATGGTAGGGGCAACGGATAGACTGGTGATAGGGCCCATTGTTACGCTTTCCACAGGTAATCTCTTGGTTTGTGATTGCTTGACTTCGGTATTATTTGACCCTGGCTCCACGTTTTCATATGTATCTTCCTCATTTGCTAATGGTCTTAATTTACATTGTGAATTGCTTGACATACCTATTCGTGTGTCTACTCCGGTGGGTGAGTCTGTGATAGTTGAAAAAGTATATAGGTCTTGTTTGGTGACTTTTGTGGGGAGCAATACTTATGTAGACTGGGTCATCTTAGAAATGGTTGATTTTGATGTAATTCTGGGTATGACTTGGCTTTCTCCTAACTTTGTGATCTTGGATTGTAATGCTAAAACTGTGACGTTAGCCAAGCCTGGGACAGATCCGCTAGTGTGGGAGGGTGACTATACTTCCACTCCGGTTCCTATAATCTCCTTTCTTCGTGCTAAGAGAATGATTGGTAAGGGGTGTTTAGCTTTCTTGGCACATCTCAAGGATGACACTACTCAAGTACCTCCAATTGAGTCGGTTTCTATAGTCTGTGAGTTTCTGGACGTGTTCCCTGCAGATCTTCCTGGCATGCCACCGGATAGAGATATCGATTTTTGCATTGATTTGGAACCGGGTACTCGCCCCATTTCTATACCCCCTTATAGAATGGCTCCCGCGGAGTTAAGAGAGTTAAAGGCCCAACTTCAAGAGTTGTTAAGCAAAGGCTTTATTAGACCAAGTGCATCTCCTTGGGGTGCTCCGGTGTTGTTTGTGAAGAAGAAGGATGGGAGCTTTCGGATGTGCATAGATTACAGACAACTGAATAAGGTGACTATTAAGAACAAGTATCCCATTCCTCGCATTGATGACTTGTTCGATCAGTTACAAGGTGCTTGTGTCTTCTCTAAAATTGACTTGAGATCCGGTTACCATCAATTGAAAATACGGGCAACGGATGTGCCAAAGACTTCTTTTCGAACTAGGTATGGGCATTATGAATTTGTAGTAATGTCTTTTGGTCTTACGAATGCCCCTGCTGCTTTCATGAGCTTGATGAATGGGATTTTTAAGCCATATCTGGATCTCTTTGTGATCGTATTTATTGATGATATACTGATATACTCAAAGAGTAAGAAGGAACATGAGGAGCATTTGAGAATGGTGTTAGAGTTGTTGAGGAAGAAGAAGCTTTATGCCAAATTCTCCAAGTGTGAGTTTTGGCTAGATTCAGTGTCCTTCTTGGGGCACGTGGTTTCTAAGGATGGAGTGATGGTGGATCCATCTAAGATTGAGACAGTGAAAAATTGGGTAAGACCTACTAATGTGTCAGAAATAAGGAATTTTGTTGGGTTAGCTAGCTACTACCGCCGATTTATCAAGGCATTCTCTTCTATTGCTTCCCAACTGACGAACTTGACTAAGCAGAATGTTCCATTTGTATGGTCAGATGAATGTGAGGAAACCTTTCAGAAGCTTAAGACCTTGTTGACTACCGCACCAATTCTTACCTTGCCAGTAGAGGGTAAGAATTTCATCGTTTATTGTGATGCATCCTACACTGGTTTGGGTGCAGTACTAATGCAAGAGAAGAGTGTGATTGCGTATGCTTCGAGACAATTAAAGGTGCATGAACGTAACTATCCGACCCACGATTTGGAGTTGGCTGCGGTAGT
>CM064973.1:28394515-28486163 GCA_032847665.1 Solanum chilense | reverse complement strand
GGATCGGGTGCCACGTTCCGGTACCAGGATAGAATGAGGATCGGAGTGTCACGTTCCGACACCAGGATAGTATATGGATCGGGTGCCACGTTCCGGTACCAGGATAGAATAAGGATCGGAGTGTCACGTTCCGACACCAGGATAGTATATGGATCGGGTGCCACGTTCCGGTACCAGGATAGAATGAGGATCGGAGTGCCACGTTCCGGCACCAGGATAGAATATGGATCGGAGTGTCACGTACCGACACAAGAGAAAGAAAGATAATGAATCTTGAAAAATGTTAATATACTCAATGTAATGAAACTAATTCCCAAATGAGTATGGTATTGAGGCTTGAGTCCTCATGGATGAACTTGATGGTACTTATTAATGATTTAGTACTTGTTGTTGCTGCATGTTGAGTATTATAGTTGATTTATGACATTAACTGATATATACTATTTTCTATTTTGAGTTGGCCGGTTATATCTACTCAGTACTTGTGTTTGTACTGACCCCTACTTGTATGTTTCTTTCTTTGTTATTTGTGGAGTGCAGCAAACGTGCCGTCATCTTCAACTCAACAGTAAATCTAGCCAGTCTTCACTATATCGGAAATTCAGGGTGAGCTAATGCGTCTAGCTTAGACTGGATCTTCTTCTTCAAGTCTTGATGCCTTAAACTTCCGGCATGGACTAGCTTTTATTTGTTTTAGCTTCTTAGACATTTTTAGTTTAGTAATTTGAGGATAGATGTTCTTGTGATGATGACTTCCAGATTTTGGGGATATTAATAGTTATTGATTTGATTTTTAATAATGAGTTTAAGTCTTCCGCATTACTTTCTGTTGATATTATATTGAAATATTGGGGTTTAGATTGGTTGGTTCGCTCACATAGTAGGATAAGTGTGGGTGCCAGTCGCGGCCCGGTTTTGGGTCGTGACAATGACCTACGTTAGTTGAGTGATGTGCAGAGTCCTCAATCGATATGGCAGTCTATGACCAATGTCGTCTGGCGAATCTCGTTTGCTATTGTCCGATGAAGCTTGCCTGAAACACACATGCCTTCGATAATGGTGCTTGTCGCTGGCCGACACCAATGTCACCTTGCTGATTTGGAAAATCCACAACTATTACATAAAGGCCTTGTTTATGCTACCTGTCGTTGTTCAAAGTCCCTTGCCTGAAGTACACAAGACTTGGCTGATCCTGCCGACGTTGGTCAATGTAAATATTACCTAGCCGATGCAGACCCGCGATGATCGATGCGTGTAGGCCTTGGATTGTACTGCATTCCGTTGGACAATGTCGTTTTCCAACTGCTCAAATGTTATTTCATATGGATGCATGCCTTGGCTGATGGTGCCTGCCATTGGAAGACGTAGTTAACTTGAATACCATAAGCCTTGACTTATAGTACCTTCCGTTGGCCAACGCTGAAATCTTTCAACTAATGCACACACGCCACATGTAACGAGTCCATACCTCGGATGATGCAATGTGACACTGTCAATGTCGCTTTATAGATGTGTAAATGCCTTGGTTGATATTACCGCCATGTACTGATGTCGCTTGGCCGATGCATGAGGCCACGACCTATTTCACCCCGTCTATGCACACACACTACGACTGATACGCACAGGATTTAGTTGATGCATCCTGCCATTAGTTGATGTCACAGAGTCGATGCGCATATGCCACAACAGATGTATGAAGACCTTGCGGAATAATTTCTGATGTTGACCGATGCAGATGTCGCCAAGGCGATGCACACATGCGACGGCTAATGGATGCAAGCCTTGGCTGATGCTACATTCCATTAGTGAATGTCGCTTGCTTAATGCACACATGCAATGTCAAATTTTTGCAATCGTTGGATGCTTCTTCTAGCCGTTTGTTGACGTCTTTTTCAAAAGTGCACTAGCCTTGGTTGAGGGTGCATGTTTTTGACAGACGTCGATGTCGCTCAGCAGATGCACACACACCACAAGTAATGCATGCGTTCCTTTGATGATGATATATTCCTTTGTCTGACATCTCTTGCTAGATGTGCGCAAAGCACGTTAGTTGCGTGAATACTTTGATTGATGTTGCCTGCAATTGGCAAAAATCTCTTGGCCTATAAGGCCACGACAGAAGTCGCCTAATTAATGTGCATATTACACATTTGATGTGTTCGAGCTATGGATGATGCTTCCTGTATATGGTTGATGCCTCCTTTCCAATGCATGCAGGCTAGTACTGATGTTGCCGAGTCAATGTGTACATACATGGTTGATGCGTGCAGGCCTTGCGTGTTGCTGCCTCCTATTGGCGATGTCTTTAGGGCAATGCACGCATGCCAACGTTGATGTTTCCTGGTCGATATGCTCAGACAACGGCTGAAGCCGCCTAATGGATGTGAACGCGACACAACAAATGTGTACAGGCAGTGGATGAGGCTACATAAAGTTAGGCGACATCATTTTCCAAATGCACACATGCCACGTTCGCACATGCCATCTTTGGCTGATTCCACATGTCATTAGCTAATGTCTCATGTTAGATGCTTACATTTCTTGTCCGTCCGTGAAGGATTTTGCTGAACCATATGCCATTTTCCGATGTTGCTTGCCATATATATACATGCCACACCAGATGCATACAAGACTTGGCTAATGCAGTCAGCCATTGGTCGACATCTGCATACTAATATGTGTAGGCTACGCACGATGCTCCATGGCGACGTCTGTTACAAGTTGACCGATGTATGTAGGCTACAGATGATACTAGAAGCCTACGTTTGATGTCTGCAGAAAGATGTGTGTAGGCTAAAGATGACCCTGGAAGGAAAAGTTTGAGGTCAAAACAGCGATGTGTGCTGTCTCCAGATGATGCTGGCAACCCTCGTCTGAGAGTTGTGTGCTGGACAAAGACGCTGGGGGTAGGGAGCGCTCGGTGTCTCTTGACTGTTTTTTATAGGCCATGGATGATGAAGACAATCAATGCCCGATGATAGATGAGTGATTTGCATAACCCACAACCAATATACACAGTCAACGGGCGATAGCAGTTGGGCAATGTGCTTGCTACAAACGATTCTAGTAGCCCTTATACGATATCTGCTAGCTGTTGTGTGCAGGATAAGAGTGATGAAGAAAGGCAAATCATGACGATCGTTGGGTGATGTGCACATGCCATTCGTGATGTGATTGGTCCACGCTTGATGTCACCCGAACAATGGGTACTCACTTTGACCAATGTGACAGTCGACGACGAGGATTGCCTTGCTGATGCCTCTTTTCTTTGACCGATGTGGTTGTTCGATATGCATAGGCCACAACCAATGTTGTCTAGATGATGCTCTTAGACATGGATTAAGTGGTTAAGCTGATGTGCACATGACATATATGATGCTTGAAGGGCTTGGCTGATGTTAAATGTCACGCTTTCCAGATGCAAATATGCCATGTTTGTGCATGCAGGCCTTGGATGATGTCGTAGACCCTTGGCCGACGTTTCTTGAAAGATACACACATTTCTCTTCCATGCGTGTCTTCCTTGGCTGAAGTCGCATGCCATTGGACGACGTCTTTTGCAAGATGCACACATGCAATGAAAAATACTAGTAGTCCTTTGCTGATGATGCAAGTCGTTGGCTTATATCTGCACACCAATGTGTGTAGGCTACATAAAATGCTGAGAGATCATATCCAATGTCGGCAGACCAATTCTTGTAGGCTATGAATGATTGTTGCAAGCCGTGTGGGATGTCAGCAGACTAATATGTGCAGGCTACGGACGATGGCTGTTAAGCCACGTTTAACGTTGGAAGAAATGATATGTGTGGGATGAAGATGATATTGGTAACCTACATCCGACGCTGGCTAATTTGTATGTAGGCCAAAGGCGATGCGGTCAAACCATGCGTTTCGATGGATGACTATGTTGTTCATGCCAAAGGAAATGCGGGAACGCCATGCCTGACTTCAAGTTATCATTGTGTGGAAGCCAGTGTCAATGCGGGTATGCAAAGCTCGATATAGGCTGACCATTGTGTGCAGGAATAAGGTGATGCAGGCAGGCCATGTAGAATGCTGACTTTCCTTTGTGTGCATGCCAAAGGCTATGCGGGAATTCCCCATCGAATATTGGTTGACTGTTGTGTAGGCCAAAGGCGATGCGAGAAGGTGACGCTCAACGTCCACAGACTATTCTGCAGGCCTCATGAGATAGGGGCAAAAAAATGACTGACATCATCTGATCATTGTGTAGGCCAAAGTAAATGGGGGAAGGCAACACCTTATGTTTCCTTACAATTGATTGCACTCCAAGGAAGATGGGGGGATGTCCACTCTCTACTACGTCTAAGCAATGTGCACAAACCACAACCCTCACGGGCTTTTCATAGACGAGGTCGTCTGAGGAATGTGCAAGTTACGGTGGATGCGGGTGGCCCATGTTTGACGTCAGCTGACCATTGTGTGTAGGGCAAGGGAAATGAGGGAAGGAAATGCTCGATGACCACTGAGTTTTCTGAATAGGCCACAACCAATGCGTCTGGACCATGCTTGACTTACTCTGAGTGACGCGCATAAGCCCCGACTGATACGACAGTCTACCACCAATGTAGCCAGGACAATGTCTCTTTTTGTTTGCCGATGTAGCTTGCCCAAAGCGCACCAGCCTTAGCTAATGCTTCTTGACGTAGGCCGATGCATAGATCACCAAGCCAATGCACACACGCCATGACTAATGCGTGCAGGCCTTGGGTAATGCTGCGTTCCATTGGCCAACGTTGCATGTCATATGCACACATGCCATGCTTGATACATTTAGGCCTTGGCTAATATTGTTTGCCAATTTTTTTTGTCGCTTGCTCGAAGTACACAAGACTTGGCTAATAGTGCCTCCTATTTATGACGTTGATGTCGCCAAGCCAATGCACATACACCACAGGTTATGTATGAATTCCTTGGATGATGTTTAGGCCATTGTCTGACGATGCTTGCCAAATGTGCATAAACCATGCCAAATGCGTGAAGACCTTAGCTGATGCTTCTGTAATTATCCTACGTCTCTTGTCTAATACATGTAAGACATGACCAATGTCGCCCAGAGTAAACATACACGACATGGCTAATGTGTACAAGCCTTGGATGATGTCGCATGCAACCAATGTCACCTGGATGATGCGCGCAATCCACGACCGATTCCTCTGATTTTATGCGCACACACCATGACTGATGCATGTAGGTATTCATTATTATTCCTTGTTGTTGGTAGAGATCTCTTGGTGTATGCGCGCAAGCTACAACTGATGATGCCTAGCCTTTAAACTTAGACCACGACTATAGTCACCCAACCGATGTGCACACGACATGGCTGCTGTATGCACCCCTTTGTTGATGTTGCATTCCGTTAGACGATGTCTCTTCCTTGTTGCGCACATGTACGTTTGTGCATGCATGCTTTTGAAGAAGTTCCATGCCATTGGCTGATGCGCTTGCTAGATGAGCATATGCCAAGTTTGATGTGTGCAGATCAATTTTCTTGTCGTTGGACGACATTTATTCCATTGGCTGATGCAACTTGTAAGATGTTCACATGCCACATCAGACGCGGGCTTACCCTTTTGTGCAAGCCAAAGATTATTCTGCTTGACCACGTCCGATGTCGGTTAACCATTGTGTGTAGGACAAAGGTAATGCAAGAACGCCACACCCGACGTAGCCTGAGCTTTGTGTGCAGTCCAAAAAAAGGCGATATAGGAAGGAAACACCCGACTTAGATAATCTTTATGTGCATACCAATAGCGATGCAGGCAATCCATGCACGATGATGACTGAGCAATGAGCAAAACTATGGCTGATGCGGGAATTCAACGGCCAACGTTAGTCGAGCGATGTGCAAAAACCATGACCAATGTTTCCTGGATGATTTCTCTTTCCGTTGTCTAACATTGATCACCTAAAGTACACATGTATTGGCTTATGCTGCCTTTCATTACCGAACGCAGATGTTGGACAACCGATGCGTACACACAATGGGTAATGCGTGCAGTTCTTGGCTCATTCTTCCTTCATTGGCCAATGCTTCCTCAATGCTCACTAGCTACGACCGATGCTTCCTACCATTGGTCGATGCTATTGTCGCTTGCTAGATACACACGTGTCACGTTTGATGTATGCATGCCAACTTGGTTTATGTTATCTGTAGTTTGCCAACGTCGTTTACCCGATGCCAACATACCACGTCAAATGCTTAGTCAGATGGAGCTCTTGATTCCGTAACAGAAATTTTACTTAGAGGAATATATATTGTTTTTTTTCATATATTCATAATGAACATGCAAAACCACTAACGAGCATAAAATTTCACAATATATGTACATACATATATATATATATATATATATATATATATGTATGTACATATATATATATATATATATATATATATATATATATATATATATATATATATATATATATATATATATATATATATATATATATATATATATATATATATATATATATATATATACATACATATATATATATATATATATATATACATACATATATGTATATATATATATATATACATACATATATGTATATATATATATATATATATATATATATATTTAAACTAGTTATATTTTTGTATTTTTTGGGGTTATCCCGAAAATAATTAAGTGATTAATAATACATATGAAAACTATAATAATAATGCCAAAAATTCACAAATACATATAGTAACCTTACATTCAACAATTTCAAAAAAGTTTTTTAATTTTTGTTATTGTTTAGAATGTCCCAAAAAGAATAATTGATGAATAAAAAATAAGAAAAATATGAAAAAATATAAAATTAGCGCAAAAATTTCACAAATAAATATAGTAATCTTAAATTCAATAAATGCACTAAGTTTTCAAAGTTCTATTTTGTTTGGTAAATCCTGAAAAACAAGAAAAATTTAACAAAATATAAAACTAATGCAAAAAACTCACAAATAAATATAGTAACCCCAAATTTAAAAATCTCATTAACTTTTTTTAATTTTTAATTTGGTTTGTTTAATCATGAAAATGGGTAATTAATGAATCAAAAGTATGAAAAAAATATAAAATTAACTATAAAATTTCACAAATAAAATTGTCACCTTTAATTAATCAATTTCAACAATTTTTTTAATTTTTTTTAGTTAATATGGAAAATGATAATTCATTAATTAAAAATATGAAAAATAAATTTAAAACTAATTCCAAAAATTCACAAATAAATATAGTTAACTCATAAATTTAAAAATTTCGGAATTTTTATTTTATTTCGGTAAATCCCAAAAATGGTCAATTAAGTAACAAAAAATAGGAAATATGAAAAACTTGAAAAAATTATAGAAAAATTCACAAATAAATATAGTAACCTTAAATTCACCAATTACATAAATTTTAACTTTTAAAATGTGACGTAAAATATAAAAAACTATAAAAATAAATTTTAAAAAATGAATAAAAATCAAATCAATTTGAAAATGCTCAAAATACTTCTTAAGATGTGAACTTATGATGGAGTCCATATTTGTACAAATAAAAGATATTTTAATATTGTACGAATCGTTAAAGAAATTAAATTTGTACGATACGTTGAGAATAAATAATGTAAAATATGTGAATATGTTGTTATTCAGGAATGACGTTTCACACTCTTTTGATTTTTGTACCGAATAGACATCCACACATTTTAGACTAGACCTCGATCAATGTTTTTGCATGCGATGTTTCTCCTCTACCAAGTGCAAGCCACAAAAGACTCGGGTATGCACTTCTAGTATTGGCAGTCCAAAGTGAGAGGGCCACATAAATTATTGCTTGGACACGTTTGACGTCGGCAGACCAATTTGTGCATGCTATAGACGATGCAGGCAGGCCACGTCCAGAGTCGGCAGACGGATATGTGAAGGCTACGGATGATGATGTAAATATATATGCAACATCAGCTAGCCGATGTGTGAATATCACAAATGATAGTGTCAGCCATCTTTTGAAGACAATCGACCATTGTGTGCATGAAAAAGGTGATGTGGGCATGCTAATCTTACCATTGTGTGTAGGCCAAAGGAGATACAAGTGGGCCACTTCCCACACCGACTGTCTGTTTTGTCCAGGAAAAAGACAATGTATCTTAAGGGTGAAGGTCGGCGGAGCGAAGTGCAGGCTAAAGGAGATGGGGGAACAAAACATCTGATGTCTGTTACCGAAGTTTGTAAGTCAAGGGTTATGCGTGCAGTCCACACCGATGGCACATGAGCAATTTAGACAAGCCATGACAGATTGCGGCACTGCATGGCTGAAGTCAGCTGAGTAATATACAGTCTACGGCCAATGAGGGAATCACACGTCTGATGTTGACTTTTTGTTATGGCAGGCCAAGGGCGATGGTGGAAGTCAAAGGCTGACGACCGCTGAGTGATGTGCACTAGCCATAATAGATGTGGACGGTCCACTCATGACGTTTGTTGAGTGTATGCACAAGATACGACTACATATGGAAATCCACAACCAACGTAGCGTGGGCGATAGTGCTTGACATTGGTTGATATGGCTTGCTTGAAGCACACTAGGCTTGGCTGATGTTTCCGGCCATTGGTCGATGTTGATGTAGCCCTGCCGATGTGCACATGCCACTGCTGATGTGTGCAGGCTTTGGCTTATGTTGTCTGTCGTTGGTCAACGTTGCCTTGTCAATGCATGCATGCTTAAGCCAATGTCATCAAGCCGATGAACATACACCACTGCTACTGTGTTTACACCTTGGATGATATTTCCTAGATGATGCTTGTGGGTCTCAACCTATTTTACCGAGTCGATGCGTGCAGGACTTTGTTTTTTCTGCCCTCTGTTTGATGATGTCTCTTTGCCAATGCATGTAAGCCAAGGACAATGTTTCCTAGACAGGGCGCTCAGAGTACGATTGATGTCACCCAGCCGATGCGCACATTACATGGCTGGTGCGTGAAGGCCTTGGTTGATGTTGCATGTGATTGGACGAAATTAGTTGCTAGATGTGCACATGCCACGTCAATGCATGTAGTTCTCATCTGATGCGGCATGCCAATGGCTGACGTCTTTTGCGAGATACACACATTCAGACTTTTTTTTGCAACCCTTGGCTGAAGTCGCATGCCATTTCCCAACGTCCATGGACAGATGTGCACATGCCACGTCACATGCATATAGGCCTTGAGTGATACTACCTTTCATTTGGCTGACATCAGCAGACTGATGTGTGTAAGCTATGAATGATACTGGCAGGCTACATTCAACGTCGACAGATGGATCTGCATAGACTACGGACAATGTTGGGAGGACACAATCGACGTCACCATATCAATGTTTTTAGGCTATCGATGATGCTTTTAGTTTGCGTTCAACATTGATAGAGAGATGTATGTAGGATTTGAACGATGGGGCCACCCACATCACATGTCAATCGACCATTGTATGCATGCCAAAAGAAATGTGGGCAGACCATGTCCCACTACGAATAGCCATTGTGTTAAAGCCAAAAGCTATGCAGGCAAGTCATGCCCAACACCTAGTAACCGTTGTGTGCAGAATAAAGGCGATGCGGGTTGTCAACGCCTGATGTCCACTAACCATTGTGTCCAAACCAAGGGCGATGCGGGTAGCCCATGATCTACACTGACTGAGTGATGCGCACAAGCCACGTTCGATGCTGTCAGTTAACAGTCAATATTATAGAGAAATATGCACAAGCCATGACTGATGGAGGTAGTCCATGAGAGACCTCAGCTGAGAAATGTGCAGGCTATGGCTGATGAAGGCAGCACAAGGTTGACATTGGCTGGCCGTTGTGTGTAGGCCATGGGTGATGCAGGAAGGAAAAGATCGAATACTGATGAGTGATATGCGGAGGCCATAACCAATTCAGTCGATCCACTCCCTACATTGGCTGAGCGATGTGCAGAGGCCTCAACCAATGTGGCAGTCCATGACCAATATCATCTGGCCAATTCCAGTTGCCATTTGCCAATTACCTTGCCTGAAACACACATGCCTTGGCTAATCGTGTTTGTTGTTGGCCGACACAAATATCACCTTGCTGATGTGCAAAAGCCAAAATTACTGTCTGAATGCCTTGCTTTATGCTAACTGTCGTTGGCCAACGTCACTTGCAGAAAGCACACATGCCTTGGCTGATGTTGCGTGACATTGGCCTATGTAAATATCACCCAGTCGGTGCATACCCTCCACAATCGGTGTGTAGTCCTTGGATTGTGCATGTTCCATTGGATAATGGCGCTATCCATATGCTTATATATTATGTGAGATGCTTTCATGCCTTGCCTAATGCTGCTTTCCATTTGCATACATCGTTAACTTCAAATCGATAATCCAAGACTTTCGTTGGTCGACGATTATGTCTCTCAGCCAATGCACAAATACCATAGGTAATGAGTCCATCCTTGGATGATACAACATGACGTTATCTAATGTCGCTTTCTAGATGCGTGAAGACTTTCATTGATGCTGCCTGTTATTTACTAATGTCTCCTTGTTGGTGGATGAGGCCACAAGCTATTTCACCCCGTCGATGCACACACGCCATGACATACATGTACATGCATTAGTTTTTGCGACCTCCCATTGGTTGATGTCGTAGAGTCAATATTCATATGCCATGAAATATGTATGCAAACCTTACTTGTTCTTGCGTGATATTGGCTGATGTCATTTGCCCAAAGAACACAGGAATTTCCTTATACTGCCTAATGGTTGCTAATGAAAATGTCTCCTAGGCAATGCACACACACGATGACAGACGCATGTAGGCCTTGGTTAATACTGCATTCCATTAGAGAATGTCACTTGCTTTATGTGCACATGCCATGTCAGATGGTTGCAATCATTGGCTGATGGTGCCTCCCGTTTGTTGATGTCTCTTGTTCGAAGTGCACTAGCCTTGGTTAAGGGCTAATGCAGTTGGACATCGTCGACTCACTCAGCCGATGCACACAGACCACAGGTAATACATGCATGCTTTTGATGATCATGTATGCCTCTGTACGACGTCTCTTATCAGATGTGTGGAAACCACGTTAGTTGCGTGAAGACTTTGGCTGATGCTACATGCAATTAGAAAACATCGCCTGGCCGGTGCATTCAATCCACGGCTAAAGTCACCAAATAATGTGCAAATGACACGTTCGATGTGTGCAAGCCTTGGTTGTTGCTCTATTTAATTGGTCAATGTCGCCTGGCCAATGCGCGCATGCTAGGACTGATAATGTCAACGAAATCTATATATAGATGGCGGATGCGAGCAGGCCATTCGTGTTGCTGCCTCTCATTAGCCGATGTATTTTGGCAGATGCGCGCATGCCAACGTTAATATTGCATGGCGATGTACTCAGACAACGGCTGAAGCCTTCATGTCGATGTGCACATGACATAATTGATTTGTACAGACAGTAGATGAGGTTGCATGAAGTTTGGCAACGTCGCTTGCCTGATATATAGATTCCACGTTCGCACATGCAGGCTTTGGCTGATGCCGCATTCCATTGGCTAACGTCTCATGTCAGATACTCACATTCCATGTCCTTGTGTGCAGGATTTGGCTGAAGTCGTATGCCATTGACTGATGTTGCTTGCCATATGCGCACATTCCACACCAGATGCATGCAGAAATTGGATGATATTGTAAGCTGTAGGTCGACATCTGTGTAGTGATATGTGCAGGTTACGCACGATGCTGGCAGGCCACATCTGTTGTCAGTAGACCGATGTGTGTAGGCTACGAACAATAAAAGAATCCCACATTCAATATCTATAGACCGATGTGTGCAGGGTAAAGACGATGCTAGTAGGCAATGTTTCATGTTAACAGACCAATGTGTGTTGTCTCAAGACGATGCTGGCAGCCCAAGTCTGACGTCGGCTGAGAGTTGTGCTGTGGACAAAGATGATAGGGGTAGGGAATGCTCGATGTCTCTAGAACATTTTTATAGGACATGGGTGATGCACTCAATCAATGACCGACGACATATGAGTGATTCTTACAAGCCACGGTTGATGTACGTAGTCAACGGGCGACTCCAATTGAGCAATGATCTAGCTACAAATGATGGTAGCATCCCACGTTAGATGTCGGCTAGCCGTCGTGTGCAAGATGAGAGCAATGAATGAAGGAAAAGCATTACAATCACTGGGTGATGTACAAAGTCCATGGGCGATGTGATAGGTCCATGTCATATGTAGCCCGAGCAATGGGTACAAGCTTTGACCAATGTGACAGTCCACGACTAGTGTTGCCTGGCCGATGCCAATTTTCATTGACCGATGTTTCTTTGTCGATGTGCATAGGCCACAAAAAATTTTCCTAGCCGATGCGCTTACACCATGGCTTAAGTTGTCGAGTTGATGTGCACAAGACGCATCTGATGTTTGCAGTCCTTAGCTGAAGTTAAAGGTCGTTGGCCGACATCGCTTTCCAGATGCACACATGCCATGTGTATGTATACAGTCCTTGTATAATGTCGCATGCCCTTGTACCACATTTCTTGCAAGATACACAGATTCCTCATACAATCATGTCGGCCTTGGCTGAAACCGAATACAATTGGCCAACGTCTTTTTCTAGATGTGCATACACATATGCAGTCCTTGTCTGATGTGTCCTATCATTGGCTAATATATGCATACCGATATTTCTAGGTTACAGATGATGCTGACAGGTCATATCCGACATCGGTATACCAATTTTTGCAGGCTACGAACAATAGTGGCAAGCCATGTTGGACGTCGGCAGACTAATGTGTGCAGGCTACGAACGATGCTCTCAAGCCACGTTCGACATTGGCAGAACCGATATGTGAAAGATAAAGATGATGTTGGTAACCCACATCCGACGTCAGCTAACCTATGTGTAGGCTAAAGGAGATTCAAATAAACCACGTCTTTTGATGTCTAAATATGTTGTGCATGCCATAGGCGATGCTGGCACGCCACGCCTGACATTAGCTGACCATTGTGTGCAATCCAAAGTCAATGCGAGTAGGCAAAGCCTGACGTAGGCTGACCATTGTGGGAAGGAAAAAGGTGATGCATGCAGGACACATCGAATGCCGAATTTCTTTGTGTGCATGACAAAGGCGATAAGGGAATGCCACATGAATATTGGTTGACTAATGTGTAGGCCAAAGATGATGCGAAAAGGCAATGCTCGACATCGGTAGACTATTTTACAGACCTAATGAGATAGGGGCAGGAAACAAGTGACGTCATCTGATTATGTGTAGGCCAAAGTAAAGGGGGGAAGGAAACATATTATGTTTTATTACCATTGTTTGCATGATAAGGTGGATGCGCGAAGTCCACTCCCTAAAACGTCTAATCAATGTGCATAAATAAGAAGCCTCATGGGCATTTCATGAACGACGTCGGCTGAGAAATGTGTAGCTTATGGAATATGCGGGTGGCCATGTTCGATGTTAGCTGGCCGTTGTGTGTAGGGCAAGGGCTATAGGGGAAGGACGTACCGGACGAACACTAAGTTGTGTGCATATGGCTCGACCGATGCAGCTGGTCTATGCCTGAGAATCTCTGAGCGATATACACAAGACAGGACAGATATGACAGTATAACAACAATGTTGCCTGGCCAATGCCTCTTGTCGTGGGCAAATGTCGCTTGCCCGAAGTAGAAACACCTTTGCTGATGCTTCTAGTTGTCGGCCAACGCCAATGTTTCCCTACCGACACACCATAACATATGCTTCCCGATGTTTGCTAATGTCACTTGCCTGAAGTGCACAGGCCTTAGCTGATACTGCCTTACACAAGCCAATACAAAGGTCGCCCAGTTGATGAACACGCGCCACGACCAATGTTTGCAAGCCTTCACTGATGCGGCGTTCCATTGGCCAAACGTTGCATGCCAGATGCACACATGCCATGTTAGATGTGTTTACACTTTGGCTGATATTGTCTGCCATTGACCGATGTCTCTTTCCCAAAGCACATAAGACTTGGATAATGGTGCCTCCTGTTTTTACTATCGATGTCTCCAAGATAGCGCACACACGCCATAAGTTATATGTGCATGCCTGGGATAAAGTTGTAGGTCGTTTAGCGCTTGCCAGATGTGCATAAACCACAAAAGATGTGTGACAACCTTAGCTAATGCTTCCTATCGTTGGAGGACGTATCCTGTCCAATGCATGTAAGCCACGACCAATGTCACACAGAGTATGTGCACACGCCATGGCTAAAGCGTGCAAGCGTTCGATGATGTTGCCTGCCATTGGTTAATATCTCCTGGCCGATGCGCTCAATCCACGAGTGATTCCTTCGAGTTGATGCGCACACACCATGATTGATGCATGTAGGCCTTCAATATTTTTGCTTGTCATTGGCATATATCTCTTGGTTGATGCGCGCAAGCTACAACTAATGATTATTAGAAGATGCGCTTAGACCACGACTATAGTCGCCCAAACGATGTGCACACGACATGAATAATGTATGCAGCGTTGGCAGATATTAAAATTTTGTAGACAATGTCTCTTCCTTGATTTCCACATGCACATCTGTGTGCAGGCCTTGGCTGAAGTTCCATGCCATTGGCTGACATCGGTTGCCAGATGAGCACATGCAAAGTTTGATGCATGCAAGCCAATTTTCTTGTCGTTGTAGGACATTTATACACCGATGTGTGCAGGCTACATACATTGCTGGAAGGCGATATCTGATGTCGACACACCGATGTCTAGAGACTATAGATTATGCCGAAGGACAGGTTCGACATTTGTAGAGTGATGTGTGAAGTCTATAGAAGAAGTTGTCATAACACATTCAACGTCCGTAGACCGATATCCGCAGGATTTGGAGGATATTAGAAGCCCATGACCAACATCGACTGACCATTTTTTGCAGCCCAAAGGTGATTCAAGCAGACTATGTCTGGCGTCGGCTGACCATTGTGTGCATACCAAAGGCGTTGCGAGCATGGAATGCCTGATGTCAACACACCGTTATGTGTAGACCGAGGGTGATTCGAGAATTCCATGCCTGACAATGACTAAGCAATATTTAAAAACCACGGCCAACACAGGCAGTCAACGGCCAACGTTGACTAAGCGATATGCTCAGACCATGATTGATGTGTTAGAACTTTGTTGATATTGCATGCCTTTGGCGGACGTCGCTTGAAATATATGCACATGCAACATTCATGCATGCAGGCCTTGGTTTATGCCGCCTGCGATTTGCCAACATCCCCTGCAAGATATGCACAGTCCATGTCCCTGTGCGCGGGCCTTGTTAAAGCCACATTCCATTGGCTGACGTCGCTTACCAGATACGCACATGCCACACCAGATAAATGAAGGCCTTGGCTGATGTTCTTTGAAGGGCAATAGAGATTCCTACATTCCATACCCAATAATGACTGGTGATGTGAGCAAACCACCACCGATGCGGGCAGTCCACTGCCAACGTCGACTAAGCGATGTGCACAGGCCACGACAAATACGGGCGGTCCACCAGAAATGTTGCCTTACCGTTGTCGCTTTTTGTTGGCCGACGTCATTTTCCTAGATCACACAGGTGTTTGTTGATGTGCATGTCATTGTCCGATGCCAATGTTTCCCAGCCGATGTACACACACAACGACACATGCATGCAGTCCTTCGCTTATGCTGCCTTTCTTTGGCCGACGTTGCTTGCCCGATATCTATATGACAAGTCTTACGCGTGGCCCAATTGGAACTTTTGATTCCAATGCGTGGATTTTGATTTAGAAGAGCAGACGTCATTTTTTCCAAGGAATCATAATGAACATGTACAACCTAAATATTCACATTCGAAGGTACAAACATATATTAAATTCCAAATATAACTTTTTTATATATAACAAATATTTTTTTTTACCATTTTTTTATTTGCGTCTTTTTTGGTTAATTCCAAAATGACTAATTTGATTAATAAAACACAAGAAAAATATGAAAGTATAAAAGTAATGCAAAAAATTTACAAATAAATATAGCAACCTTAAATGAAATAATTTTAATATTTTTTTAAATTTGTATTTTGTTCGATAAATCTAGAGAATGAGTAATTTATGAATAAAACAAGAAAAACTATGAAAAACTATAAATGTAACCCCAAAAATTCACAAATAAATATAGTAGCCTTGAATTCAATAATTTCAATAATTTTTTAATTGTTATTTTTGTTTGGTAAATCCCTAAATTGGGTAATTCATGAATAAAAATATGAAAAAAATAAAAAATAATTCCAAAAAATCAAAATAAATATAATAACCTAAAATTTATCTGTTTCAACATTTTAATTTTTTGTTATTTTTGTTCGGTTATTCCAAAAATAGGTAAGTCATTAATAAAAAATATGAAAATTTTGAAAAGTACAACACTAATGCCAAAAATTCACAAATAAATATAGTAACAATAAAAATCAACAATTTGAACATTTTTTTACTTTTTATTTTAGTTGGGTAATCACTACAATGGGTAATTCATGAATAAAAATATAGGAAAAATATATTTTTTAAAATATAAAATTAACGCTAAAAATTTAAAATTAAATATAGTAAATAAATTCAACAATTTAAAATAAATTTTTTAGTTTTTACTTTTATATAGTACATCTCGAAAAATGGGTAATTTATTACTAAATAAATTGGGAAGACATTAAAAAATTACAAAATTAACGCAAAAAATTCACAAATAAATGTTGTTGGACGCAACTTGTCTAACAAGTGCAAGCCAAAAATGTTGTTGGTAGGCAAGTTCAACATCGTCTGATTGAAGTGCGTAGGCTATAGGTGATACGCTAGGCGACGCCTTATGTTGTTAGACGGATATATGTAGGCTAGAAACTATGTTTGCTGGCCATGTACAACATCTATATATCGGTGTGTGCAGGCAACAATCGATGCTGGAAGACACGTACAAAATTGACTGACCAATGTGTGCAGGCTAGAGACGATAGGTGTAGCCCATGTCCGATGTCGGCTGATTGTAGTGTGCAGGACAAAAGGGATGCGGTCAAGCCATGTCTAACATCGACTGACCATTGTGTGCAGATCAAAGAAGAAGTCGGAAGGCCAATACGACGTTGTCTGACCATTGTTGCGGCAAAAAGGCGATGGGCACAGGGAGTGCCAGAAGTCGCCTAACCGTTTCTTTGCAGGACAAGGGAGATGCGGGCAGTCCACATCTGATGACGTTTAAGTGATGTTCAAAAGACACGACATATTAAGGCAGTCCAGGACCGAAGTCGGTTGAGCAATGTGCAGTCTACGACCGTTACAAGTTACCTACGTTTGAAGTTAGCTAGCCGATGTGTACAGGCCAAAAGTGATGTTATAAGGAAAAATTAACGACGTTCAGTGACGTGAAAATACCACAACTAATGTGTCAGTCCACGACAAATGTCTGATGTTGGTTGATGTCGTTTGGATGAAGCACACTAGGCTTAAATGATCCTGCCTTCCGTTTGTCGACATTGATGTCTCCTTGTAGATGTGCACATGTCACGGCTGATGTGTGCATGCATTGACTGATATTTTATTCCGTTGGCCAATGTCAATTGCCCGACGAGCACAAGCCTCGCCTAATATTGCTTGTTGGTAGACAATGCAAATGTCTTCAAACAAATTAAAACACGCCACGAGCGATGTGTGCAGGACCTTGTAGATCTTGCATTTCATTGCAAACTTTGCTTGCAAGATGCACACATGCCATGTCAGATGTGTGTAGGAATTGGCTGATGCTTGTTTCCATTGGCCGATGTTGCTTGCCTAAATCTCAGAAGCCTTGGCTTATGGTTCCTCGCATTGGCCGACATTGATGTCACCAAGATGATGCACATACGCCACGGATTATGCGCGCATTCCTTGGAAAATTCTATATGTAGTTGTCTTATATCGCTTCCTATATGCGCACAAACCACGTTACATGCGTGAAAACCTTCACAAATGTTGCCTGTTTCTGGCAAACATTGCCTTGTCGATCCATGAAAGCTTATGACAATGTTGCCCAATTGATATGCCCATGCCGCAGCTGATTCTTGCAAGCCTTGGCTGATGTTTCCTACCATTTATCGATGTTGCCTTGATGATGCGTGCAAGTCACAAACAATGTCACTGTGTAAATGCCCATACGCCTTAGGTGATGCATGAAGATCTTGGCTATTGCTTCTTTTTGTTAGTTGATGTCACTTTGATGATGTGTGTAGGCCACAACTTTTGAAGCCTGGCCGATGTGCTGACACAATAATTTAAGTAATCCAGTCGATATCCAAAGGTCATGATCGATGCATGGAGGCCTTGGATGATTGTGCATGTCGTTGGCCGACGTCACTTGCCATATGTGTACATGACACATCCATGCATAGACGCGCTAGCTAATTATGCATGCCATTATTCAATTATTCTTGTGAGATACACACATTCCACGTTTGTTCTTGTAGGTCTTTGCTAAAGTCGCATTCCATTGGACAACATCTCTTTCTTATTGCCCATACGTCACGTCAGATACATGTAGGACTTTGTTATTGTAATCTGCAGTTGGCTGACATAAGCAGACCAATGTGCAGGCTATGGACGATGCTGGTAGGCCACACCCGACATTGGCATACTGATGTGCAAAAGCTACAAACAATGTTTTTATGCCACGTTATATGTCGACACACCGATAAGTGCATGCTACAAACGATGTTGTCAAGAACCATTCGACGTAGGCAAATCGATGTGTGTATGCTGCGGGGAGGTGGTGGAAGCCCACGTTCGAAGTCAGCTAACAATTATCTGCTTATAAAATGTCGCCCAATCGATACGCCCATGCCATAGCTAATTTGTGCATGCCTTGGCTGACGTTGCATGCCATTGATCGATTTCGCCTGTCTGATGCATGCAGGTCATGGACAATATCACCGAGTTGATGCCCACACGCCTTAGGTGATGCATGCGACCTTGTATATTGCTTCTTGCCGTTAGTTAATATCGCTTTGATAATGCGTGTAGGCAACATCTAATGTCGCCTGTCCGATGTGATCACACCATGGTTGAACTAACCTAATCAATATTCACACGACATGATCGATGTATGGAGGCCTTGGCTGAGTGTGTATGTCGTTGGCCTACGTCACATTCCATATGCGCACGTGACACATCTGTGCATGGATGCGCTGGCTAATTCTGCATGCCATTGTTGGATTAAGCTTGTGAGATACGCACATTCCATGTTTGTGCTTGAAGTTCTATAATAAAGTCGCATGCCATTTGCAAAGATCTCTTTCCAGTTTCCCACATGTCACGCCAGATACATACATGAGTTTGCTGATGTAACCTACCATTGGTTAACATAAACAGACAAATATGTGTTGCCTAGGGACGATTCTGAAAGGACACACCCGACGTTGGTATATTGATGTGAGAAATATACAAACGATGTTTGGAGGTGATGTCGGCAGACCGATGAGTACATGCAACGGACGATGTTGTCAAGCACCATACGACGTAGGCAGACCAATGTGTGCATGCCGCGGGGAGATGGTGGCAGTCTATGTTTGAAGTTGGCTGACGAGTTTGTGCATTCAAAAGGCAGCGTGATGTCAAATGACCATTGTTGGCAGGACAAAAGCGATACAGGCATGCGTGCTCGACGTCGACTAACTAGTGTATGCAAACCAAAGGTGATGCAAGAAAGCAATGCACGATGTCAGATGACCGTTCTGTACTGTACAAGAGAGATACGGGTAGTCCACGACCGACGATGACTGAGAGATGAGCACAAGCCATGACAGATGCGGACAATCCACAGTCAATGTTAGTTAAGTGACGTGCACAAGCCACGACTGATGACTTATGTCTCCTGGAAAATGTTGCTTGCCAGTAGCCGGCGTCTCTTACCCGAAGTGCACATACCTTGACAGATACTTCCTAGCATTACACGACATCATTATCACCAGTTGATACGCATTTACCATGGTTCATGCGTATAGGTCTTTGATGATGCTTCCTGTCATTGGCTAACATAAGTTTTCTGATTTGCCCTAGCAACAGACGATGTTGCCTTCCATTGGCCGACTCTATTTTAGCGATGTGCACAAGCATAATCGATGCAGGAAGACCACGACAGATGTCGGCTAAGCATTGTGCAGGCTACAAGTGATGCGCGTCACACACATCCTACTGTTGCTAGCCAAGGGTGATGGTGGAAAGTAAAGTTTGATGAACTCTTTGTGATGTGCACAAGCCACGACTGATGAGGAAAGTCTATGATCGACGTCGAATGAATGACGTGCATAGTCCACGATCGATGCGAAAGTCCACGACCAATATCATCTAGCTGTTGTTTGTTGTCGTTGAGCAATGACGCTTGCCTGAATCACACAAACCTTCGCTGAAGGTATCCTTTGTTGGCATATATGACGTCGCCTTGTTAATGTGCACACACTATGGCTGAGGCTTGCAATCCTAGGACGTTGCTTCTTACCATTGGCCAACATCACTTGCCCGAATCGCAAATGCCTTGGTTGACGTTACCTCACTTTGGCCAATGCATATGTAGCCTAACTGATGCACACACGCCACGACCATGCGTTGAAGCCTTTGTTGATGTTGTATTCTATTGGCAAACATCACTTTCGACATGCGAACTAGTCATGTCAGATGCCAGCATGCCTTGACTAATGCTTCACACCGTTGGCCGACGTCATTTTTCCAAAGATAAAAAGTCCTGTCTAATGGTGCCAACCATTGGAAAAAATCAATATGGCTCAGCCGATGCACACACCCACAAGTTATGCGTCCACGCCTTTGATAATGCTGCATGACATTGTCCTATATCCCTTTCTTGATGCGCACAAAACACATCTTATGCAAGAAGACCTTGGTTGATATTGCCTATCGTTCGCAAATGTTGCCTGGATGATGCACGTAGGCAACGACCGATGTTCCCAAGTCGTTGCACACATGCTGCGACTGATGCTTGCGGGCCTTTACTAAAGAAGCCAAGCATTTCTCGATGTCTCCTGCTTAATGCGACGACCACGACTGATATAGCCGAGTTGATGCACACACGCCATGACTGATATGTGCAGGTATTGAATGTTGCTGCCTGTCATTTGGCCGATGCGCGCAGGCAAAAGTGATGTATCATGTCCGATGCGTTCAAACCACTGCTTAAGTTTGCTAGACGATGTGCACACAACATTGTTGTAATGTGCACGCCTTAGAATATGCTGCATTCTGTTGGCCAACATTTCTTGCAATGCGCCTTCCATTTCCCGACGTTACTTGCTAGATATACACATGTCACGTGCCTGTGTGAAGGCCTGGCTAAAGTTGTATGCCATTGCTCGACGCATCTCGTAATATGTTCAAATTCCACGTCAGACGCCGATCGACTCTTGTGGGCAAGCCAAAGGCTATTCTGCCAGACCACATCCGATGTCAGTTGACCATTGTGTGCAGGACAAAGATAATGCAGGAAGGCCAGGCCCGGTGTAGTCTGACCTTTATGTGTAGCAAAAGACAATGCAGAAAGGCAACACCCGACTTAGCTGACCATTGTGTACAGACCAAGGGCGATATAGGCAATCCACACATTATAACGACTGAGCAATGTACATAGCTACGGCTGATGCAGGCATTCCACGACCAACGTTAGTTGAACGATGTGCAAAAAAACACGACCAATGTTTCCTGTCTGATGCCACGTTTCGTTTGCTGACATCGCTTGCCTCAAGTGAACATGTCTTGTTTTATGATGCTTATCGTTGATCCGATGCACACATACAACGGGTAATGCGTGCACGTCTTAGCTAATGCTTCCTTCGTTTGCCAATATCGCTTCCTCGATGCTCACTAGCTACGAGCGATGCTTCCTGCCATTGGTCGACGCTAATGTCCCTTGCAAGATGCACACGTGTTATACGTCTGATACATGCATGCTAACTTGGTTCATCTCGCCTCTAGTTTGCAAATGTTATTTACCCAATTCCCATATACCACGTCACATGCGTGGTCAGATGGAGCTCTTGATTCCGTAACACGGATTTTATTTAGAGGAGCATACATTATTTTTTTCCAGATATTCATAATGAACATGTGAAATCCAAAGATATACGGCTAAGGTACAAACAAGCATTAGTTTTAACAAATAACTTTTTTACACACACACATATGTATATATACTAGTAATCTTTTTATATTTTTTGGTTATCCCAAAAATAAGTAATTGATTTATAATATGTATGACGACTATAAAAATAATGCAGTAAATTCACAAATATATATAGTGACCTTAAATTCAACAATTTTAAAAGGTTTTTAAATTTTTATTCTTGTTTAGCATATCCCAAAAATGAATAATTTATGAGTAAGAAATAAGAAAGATATGACAAAATATTAAAATTATGGAAAACATTTTACAAATAAATATAGTAATCTTAAATTCAATCTTTACAATAATTATTTTAAAGATTTATTTTATTTTTTTAATCATAAAAAATAGGAAAAATTTAACAAAATAAAAATTTAATGGCAAAAATTCATAAATAAATGTAGTAACCTTAAATTTAATAATTTCACTTATTGTTTTAATTTTTATTTTTGTTTGTTAAATCATGAAAAATTGGTAATTCATGAACTTAAATATTTAAAAAATATAAATTAACGCCAATAATTTACAAATAAAATTGTAAACTTAAATTAATCAATTTCAATAATTTTTTAAAATTTTTATTTTTTTGGGAAATTTGGAAAATTGATCCAGATATTTCATTAATTAAAAATAAGAAAAATTTGAAAAATAAATTTAAAATTAATGTAAAAAATTCATAAATAAATTGTTTATCATAAACTTAACAAATTTGGACTTTTTATTTTTAGTCGGTAAATTTTGAAAATGGTTAATTAATTAATAAAAAAATCGGAAATATGAAAAAATTATACAATTATAGCCAAAAATTAACATATAAATATAGTAACCTTAAATTCAAATATTTCATAAGTTTTAATTTTTCAAACCTGATGTAAAAGATAAGAAAACTATAAAAATAAATATTAAAAAATTAATAAAAATCATATCGATATGAAAATGCTCAAAAATACTTCTTAAGCTGTGAACTTATGATGGAGAACATGTTTGTACAAATAAAAGATGTTTTAATATTGTACAAATTGTTAACGAAATTAAACTGGTATGAATGAATGACGTGAGACAGATACATTGACGATAAATAATATAAATACATGAATATTTTGTTAAGCATGAAGGACATTTCACACTGTTTTGATTTTAGTACGGAATAGAAATCCGTACGTTTTCGACTAGACCTTGACCAATGTTGTTGCATGTGACGTTTCTCCTCTACCAAGTGCAAGCCAAAGACGATGCAAGTAGACACTTCCGATGTTGGCAGTCCATAGTGAGCTGGCAACAACAATGTTCCCAGGACACGATAGACGTAGGTAGACCGATGTGTGCACGCTAAAGACGATGTTGGCATGCCACATCTAGAGTGGGCATATGAATACTTGAATGATAATATGCAGACACAACGATTGAGGTGTGAAATCCTGGCATGTTGCTTCTTACCGTTGGCGAACGTCACTTGCCTAAAGTGCACATTCGTTGGTTGACGCTACTTGACGTTGGCAAATGCAAATGTAGCCAACCCGATGCGCACACGCCACGGCTGATGCGTGCAGGCCTTTGTTGATGTTGTATTCCATTGGCCAATGTCGCTTTCAACATGCGCACTAGTCATGTCAAATGCGTGAATGCCTTTACTGATGTTTCAAACCATTGGCCGATGTCGTTTTCCTAAAGACAAAAAGTCCTGGATGATGGTGCCTGCCGTTGGCAGAAGTCAATATCGCTCAGCCGATGCACACACGCCATAGGTTATGTGTTCATGTTTTTGATGATGTTGAATGAAATTGTCAGATGTCGCTTTCTAGATGTGCACAAAACACGACTGATTTATGAAGACCTAGGTTGATGACGCCTCTATTTGCTGATGTCGCCTGGATGATGCACGTATGCCACGACTGATGTCGCCAAGTCATTGTGTACATGCTACGACTGATGCTGGTAGGACTTGTATAAAGTAGCCTATCATTTGTTGGTGGTACTTGGATAATGCGCCAGCCACAACCGATATCGTTGAGTCAATGCACATACACTACGACCGATGCATCCATGTATTGGATATTGTTGCTCTTGTTTGGCCTGTGCTTGCATCCCAAAAGTGGTATCTCATGTTAGATGTTTTCAAAAACCTGCTTAGGTTGCCTAGCCGATGTTCACACATAATTGTTGATGCGTGCAAGCCTTAGCTCATGTTGAATTCCATTGTACGTTGCTTGCAATGTGCCTACCATTTCCAGACGTCACTTATTATATATACACATCTCACGTGCGTGCTTGCAGGCCTGTCTAAAGTCATATGCTATTCGTTGATGCAGCTTGTAAGATGTTCACATTCCACGTCAGACGTCGGCTGACCTATGTGTGTAAGCCAAAGGATATTTTGCTAGACCACATCCAATGTCGGTTGACCATTGTGTACAGGACAAAAGTCATGTGGTCAGTCCACGCCCGGTGTAGCCTAACCATTGTGTGCAGGCCAAATGGGATGCAAAGAGGCAACACAACTACTTTAGCTGACCTTTCTGTGCAGATCAAAGGTTAGACGGGCAATCCACGCATGATAATGATTGAGCAATGTCCAATTGCTACTACTGATGTGGGCATTCTATGACCAACGTTAGTTTAACGATGTGCAAAAGCCACGACCAATGTTTCTTGGCCGATGCGACTTTCGTTGGCTGATGTCACTTTCCTGAAATGCACATGTCTTTGTCGATGCTGCCTGTTGATGCTGAACATTGATATTGTCCAGCCGATATGCACACACCACGGGTAATGCATGCAAGTCTTGGCTAATGCTTCCTTTTCGTTAGCCAATATCTCTTCCCCGAATCCCACTAGCTCCGAACGATGCTTCATACCATTGATCGATGCTATTATCGCTTTCTTGATTCACACGTGCCACGTTTGATGCATGCATGACAACTTAGTTGATGTCGCCTACATTTTGCCGATGCCTTTACCCGATGAGCACATGCCACATTAAATGCGTTGCCAAATGGAGCTCTTGATTTCGTACATGGATTTTACTTAGAGGGGTACACATCAATTTTTCCAGATATTCATAATTAACATGTAAACCCAAATATGCACATTGTAAGGTACAAACAAGCATTAGCTTTCATGAATAACTTTTTTTAAATTTATAAAAAAGTAATTTTTTTTGAATTTTCGGGAAAATAACTAATTGATTAATAAAACATATGAAAACTATAAAGATAATGCAAAAATTCACAAATAAATATAGTAACCTTATATTCAACAATTTCTAAAAGTTTTTAAATTCTTATTTTTGTTCATTAAATCCCAAAAATGATGATAGCGCCAAAATTTCACACATAAATATAGTAATCTTCAATTCAATAATGGCACTATGTTTTTTAATTTTTATTTTGTTTTGTATATTTTGAAAAAAAAATTAACATAATATAAAATTAAGGCCAAAAACTGAAAAATAAATAGAGTAACCTTAAATTCAACAATTTGACTAATTTTTATTCATTTTTTTTTAAATCATGAAAAATTGGTAATTCATGAATAAAAAGTATGAAAAAAAATTAACGCGAACAATTCACAAATAAAAATGTAACCTTAAATTCATCAATTTAACTATTTGTTTAATTTTTTTCTTATTAATCATGGAAAATTGATAATTCATTAATAAAAAATAAGAAACATATGATAATTAAATTTAAAATTAATGCCAAAAATTTACAAATAAGTATAGTTATCATAATTTTAACCATTTCTAATTTTTAATTTTTTGTTTGATAAATTCCGAAAATGGGCAATTAATTAATCAAAAATAGGAAATATAAAAAAAATATAAAATTAAACACAAAAATTCATAAGTGAATTTAGCAACCTTAAAGTCAATAATTTAATAAATTATAATTTTAAAAATTTGAGGCAAAAACTAAAAAACATAAAAGTAAATTCTAAAAAAAAGAATAAAGTTGGAAAAATATGAAAAATGGTTGAAAATACTTCTTAAGATGTGAAACATATGATGGAGTACATGTTTGTACAAACAAAAGATGTTTTTAATATTGTATGAACCGTTAACGAAATAAAATTTGTACGTATGAACGACGTGAGGTACATACGTTGAGAATAAATAATGTAAAATATATGAATATATTGTTATGTATGAAGGGTGTTTCAAACTCTTTTGATATTTGTACGGAATGGACATCTGCACGTTTTTTACTAGACCTCAATCAATGATGCATCCGATGTTTCTCCTCAACCAAGTGCAGCCACAAATGATGCGGGTTGGCACTTCCGATGTTGGTAGTCCGAAGAGTGCTGCTAACAAGCAATGTTGCTAGTACATGTTTGACGTTGGAAAACAATGAGTGCACACTACGAACAATGTTGGCAGGTAACGTCTAAAGTTGGCAGATGGATATGTGAAGGCTACAGATGATGATAGAATGCCACATGTGACGTCGGCTAACCGATATGGGAATACCATAGATAATAGTTGCATTCCACGTTTGAAGTTGAAAGACCGTTGTGTTCATGCAAAAGGCGATGCAGGCAAGCTGTGTTTGAAGTCGTCTGACCATTTTTTGTGGGCCAGAGGCGAAGCAACTGGTCCACGTCTAACGTTGGCAGGCTATTTTGTGTAGACCAAAAGTTATGCAGGAAGGTAAGGCTCGACATCATCGAACTGATGTGCAGGCCATAAGAGATGGGGGCATGCAACGTCTGATGTATCATTACCAAAGTTTTTAAGTCAAGGGTTATAAGGGCATTCCACACTGATAACAGATCAGTGATGTGCACAAGAAATGACTAATTCATGCAGTCCTTGACCGAAGTCATCTGAGCAATGTGCTAGCTACAACAAATGAGGGAATCACACTACTGATGTCGACTGTCTGCTATGTGTCGTCCAAGGGCAATGGGGGATGTCAAAGGCTGACGACAACTTAGTGATGTGCACTGCCACAAAAGATGCGGATGGTCCACACATGATGTTGTTTGAGAGTGCGCACAAGCTATGATTAATGCGGCAGCGTACAACAAATGTAGCCTGGATGATACAACTTGACATTGGCCGATGTCGCTTACCTGAAGCACACTAGGGTAAGCTGACGCTGCCTGCCATTGATCGATGTTTGTGTCGCCCTACCGATATGTACAACCATGACTGATATATGCAGGCCTTGACTTACATTCTGTATCATTGGTGGACATCGCCATGTCGGTGAATGCATTCTTAATCTAATGTCACAGAGCCGATGCGCACACTCACCTGCTGATGTGTTCATACCTTGGGTGATGTTGCCTTTCATTGGTTGATATTGCCTAGATGATGTTTGTAGGCCTCAACCTATGTCGCAGAGTCGATGCGCACATGCCACAGTGATGCATGCATGTCTGTGTTGTTGGTGCCTTCTATTGGATGATTTTAATTTGCAAATGTATGGAAGCCAAGATCGATGTATCCTAGACGATTCGCTCAGACCACGACTGAAGTCACCCAACCGATGTGCAGACGACACAACTGATTCTTGAACGACTTGGTTGATGTTGCATTTCATTGGACTAATTTAGTTGCCAGATGCGCACATGCCATGTCCGTGCCTACAAGCCTTGGCTGATGCAGCAAGTTATTGGCCAATGCCTCTTGCTAGATACACACATTCAACCGTTGTTCTTGGAAGCCTTGCCTAAGCCTCATGCCATTGGCTGATGTCACTTCAAAAAGATGCGCACATGCCACGTCACATGCATGTAGGTCTTGGTTGATACTACCTCTCATTGGCCGAAAGAAGCATATCAATGTCTGTAGGCTATGAACGAACCTGGCAGGCAACATCTGACATCGCCAGAAGGATCTACGTAGGATATAGACAATGTTGGGAGGACACAATCACATCTGCATACCAATGTTTTCAGGCTATGATGATGCTTTCAGTCACTTTTAAATGTCATCAGACCAATGTGTGTCGGCTTCGGACGATGGGGCGACCCATATCGCATGACCATTGTGTTTAGGCCAAAATCTATGAAAAACGGTCATGTCCAACAACGACTGACCTTTATGTGCAGTACAAAGGGGATGTAGGCTATCAACGCTCGATGTCAACTAATCATTGTGTGCAGGACAAGAGCGATATGGTCAATACATGCTCTACACTGATTGAGTGATGCGCACAAGCACTTGTTGATGTTGTCACTCCATATTAAATATTATAGAGAAACATGCACAAGCCACGAACGATGTTGTCAATCAATGACTAATGTCGCCTAGACGATGAAGTTAATAGACGATTGATGTTGGTTGGCCTCTATGTGCCGGGCCTGCAGGCCAAGGGTGATGCGGGAAGGATAAGATCAATTAACGGCGAGTGATGTGCATAGGCCACGACAGATTCGGTTGATCCATGCCTTACATCGACTTAGCTATGTGAAGAGGCCTCGATAAATATGGCAGTCCACGACCTATATCATCTGGCGAAAGCCACTTGCCGTTCGCCGATGAAGCTTTCTTGAAAGATACATGCCGATAATGGTGTCTGTTGTTGGCTGACACCAATGTCACCTTGCTGATGTGCACAAGCCACAACTATTGCGTAAAGTCATTGTTTGATTCTACCTGTTGTTGGCCAACCTCACTTTCTTGAAGCACACAAACCTTGGCTGATGCTGCCTGACATTGGCCTATATAAGTATTACCAAATCGATGCAGACACACCACAATCAATACGTGTAGGCCATTGATTATGCTGTATTCCATTGGCCAATGTAACTTTCCATATGCTCATATGTCATGTAAGATGCGTGCATGCCTTGTTTGATGTTGCATGCAATTGGAAGACGTCGTTATCCCAAAGATCATAAGCTTTGTCTTATGGTGCCTTTCATTGGCGACGTTGATATTTATGAGCCAATTCACATACGTTAAAAGTTATGAGTCCATGCGTTGGATGATGCAACGTTACGTTGTGCAATATAGCTTTCTAGATGTTTGAATACCTTTGTTGGTGCTCCCTGCCATTTATTGATTTTGCTTGGCCGATGCATTAGGCCACGACCTATTTCACCCCATGGATGCACACATGCCACGACTGATACGTACATTCCTTAGTTGATGTAGCATGATATTTGTTGATATCGCAGAGTCGATGCGCATAATCCACGATAGATATATGAAGTCATTGCTTGTTGTTGCGTGCTATTGGATAATGTCATTTTTCCAAAGTGCACAAGCATTACCTAATACTATCTGACATTGGCTGCTGCAAATGTCGCCCGGGTGATGCACACACACAATTGCTGATACATGCAGGATTTGGCTGATGTTGCATTCCATTAGGGAATGTCGCTTTCTTGATGTGATCATGCCATGTCAAATGCTTGCTAGCATTGGCTGAAGTTCCCTGCAGTTGGTTGACGTCTCTTGTCCAAAGCGCACAAGCCTTGGCTTAGAGTGCAAGCCGATTATGATGTATGCCGATTCATAATGTCTCTTGACGAATGTGCGGAAACCACTTTAGTTGCATGAAGATATTGGATGATGTTGCCTGCAATTGGCCAACATCTCTTGGTCGATGCATGTAGGCCATGACTAAAGTCGCCCAATTAATGTGAACATATCATGTTTGATGTGTTCAAGCGTTGGCTAATGCTTCTTATAATTGGTCGATTTCTCCTAGACAATGCGTGCAGACCAGGACTGGTGCTGCTTAGTCAATGTGTAGACACATTGTTGATGCATGATGTCCTTGCGTGTTGCTACCTCCCAATTGACGTTGTCTTTTGTACGATGCGTGCAGGCCAACGTCGATATTGCCAAGTAGATGTGCTTAGACAATGGATAAAGTCGCCAAGTCGATGTGCATAAGACACGAGTGATGTGTATAGACAGTGGATGAGGCTGCATGCAGTTGGGCTACGTTGCTTACCAGATGCACACATGCCACGTTTGTGCATGCAGGCTTTGGATGATGTCACATGCCATTGTCTAATGTTTTAATGCAAGATACTCACATTCTATATCCATGCATGTAGGATTTGCTTGAAGCTGTATGCCATTTGTCGATGTTGCTTGGCGTATGCGCACACTCCACACCTGATGCATGCTGGACGTGGTTGATGCTATTAGTTGTTGGTTGACATCTGCATACTCATATGCGTAGTCTACATACGATGTTGGCAGGCCATATCCGTTGCTAGTAGACTGATGTATGAAGGCTACGAGCGATGCTGGAAGTCCACGTTCGACGTCTACAGACCGATTTGTGGATGATATAGGCAACGTTGCCAGACAATGTTTGACGTCAAAAAACCAATGTGTGTTGTCTCCATATGAGACTTGCAACCCATGTCTGACGTCTGCTGAGTGTTGTGTGCTGGAAAAGATGATGGAGAAGGTAACCCTCGATGTCTCCTAACCCTTGTTTATTGTTCAAGGGTGATGTAGGAAATTCATGCCTGACAACAGTTGAGCATTTTGCAAAAGCCACAATCGATGTACTGTAAGACCCCGAAGATGACCTAGGTTAACTAGAGACTAACATGTTGGTATTTATGTTCTAAGGTCCTAAATATGTCTAATATATGGTATAGAGGAAGTATCGAAAGTATTATGTGTGTTAGAAGTCAAACGTCAAGAGACAACCAAGACGTTCAACGACTAAGTCACCTATGTGCCTCATATGTGATTCTATGTCTTTATGTGTGTCTAATGATGTTTTAAGGTTCTTAGTTGAGTTAATATAGCATGTGTACGTAGTGTTTAGAGTTTTGAGAAGTCTGTAGGTAAAACGACAAAGAACGTCCAAGGTATTTGAAAGATATGTGTTGAGACGACGTTGTACGTCTAGGCAAGTTTCATTGAGTTTTACGTGTTTGTTTTTGATGAAATTCATGTGAGAGGTTTTAAACTAATAGACTATTGTATTAGGGTTGGAAACTTCCAAGAAATTATCCCCAAGGACCACCAAAGGGTCCTTGAGGAAAGACCCAAAATCAGTGTGCAGGCTCTCCCAGGCAGACCCTGGCGACGGAGTAGTCAACGGCTAGTCGTGGCTGTGACGCCCCGTCAAAGGGTCTCCTCATGAGGGACTTATCCTTGTGTGACTGTTGCCACCGACGGAGGATTGTGATAGCCCGTCGAGGTGGTGACGCCCCGTCAAGGGCAAGTCATTGGAGGTTTATTAAGGGTATTTTGGGTATTTCAATAAAGTATATAAAGGGTAAACACCTTAAAGACTTTATTCTTCAAAATCATAAACCCAAAACACTTAAAAAATATCCCAAAACCTCCATTGAAGTCCAACATGAAGAGAAAGCTTGGTAAGGGGTTTTTGTGTCAAAATTCTTCATCAAAGTAAAGAATTAACATCCTTCAGGTATGCCTTTTGATCCTTGAAACTCGTTTCATGATGGAGCCCAACTCTCAAGATGTTTTTCAAAGTTTTCTAAAGTGAATTGTACAATTCATGATTCTATTATGGGTTCTTGCATAAATGATTTCTAAACATTAAATTATGATCTAATTATTATTTTATTGATGATTTCAATCGAAATTATTTATGAACCCATGTAAATTGATGAACCTAGTTTTTGACTATAATGTGGGTTACTTGATATTAAACTAATATTATTGAATTGTTATGTAGTTTCCTATGGGGTTGTAATGATATAAGAATTGTACTCAATTGATATTTAATTGATCTTAGATTGATAAACCTCAATTTAATTGATGTAGATTCATTGAGTTTTATGGTTATTACTTTGAATTATTCTTCATGGACATGGGTAAGGGTCTTGTGATGTTGAATTGGTTGATTTGGTATTGAATGGAAGTGTGGATAAGGGAGTAAAGGTATGCTGCCCGTTTTTACTTATTTTGATATGATTTATACTTTGATTCTATTGTGATTGATATGGTCCACTTATGGTGGTGGTGTTATGTGTTTTACATGAAATTGACATGGCCTTGTCGTGTTACTTTATGTAATATTATGAGCATGGCCTTATTGGAAACTACTTGAACTTATATGGCTATTTGTGTAGTTGATTTAATGATGTGTGATTACATCTACCAATATGTGAAAGTATGTGTTAGACTATCCATAGTATTTAGTTAATAATGTTATATTATGGCTATGTGTTAAGTGTGTAGTCTAGTTGATACTTGGTTTATCCTAAATTGGCTAGATGAGTCTAAAATGGTTAGGTTGATAATGTTAAGATAATGAATAGGATGACTAAATAAGGTTAAGGGTCATTCCTAAGAGTCTAAAGGAAGATAGGCAATTTGTGTTAAATGGAAGTATGTTGTGTCTAGTTTAGGTAGACTTGGGTCCCTTACTTGATGCTCATGTGAATATGTGATGTCTTGAATTAGGAACCTAAAGTGTCTTAGTCTTGGATAAATGAATATAGGTGAGACCTTGAATGATTATACAAAGGTCATTTATGTGGAACCTTCACTTAAGGGAAAGGTTAAGATTGTTGAAGCGTAAGCTTTAATGGTTTGCTTCAAAGTAAAGGAAAGATGGACATAAGGTTAGTTGGCTTGAATGGCATCATATTAATCCTTAGAGAAGTCATCATGATCTTCTTGTCGCCATAGTGAGATATGCCCTAGTGTACCTTGTGTTAGTTGGTTGAACATAATTTGCTCATGAACTAGATGTGGGACCCATTAATATGAACCTTAATGAGAATTGATTTATGAGAACTAAGGCTAGCACCGAGTGAGTATAAAAAGGGAAAGTATATCTAGTTATGAATGCAATTATATTACTTACTATACCCATTATATTCCTTTACCATGTGCCTACATGGGATGTGTTCAAGTTTTACCATTGGCAAGTAGAACAACCTCATCGGAGTAGGATAGAACTCCGGATTCCATGTCTAGGTATAATGGTCTATGTCGTTTATTGACTATTCTCATCATATAGAGTACCTATTAGTATTTAAGAATTTTATGGAGTTTAGATGGTGGTATGGGATGCTATCTAGACATTGCATAACAGAATTTGAAGGTGTTATGTGGAGTTCCTAGGTATTGTCCAAGACCATTATTTGAATGTCTTTTATGTGATGTATGATTCCTAATGAACTAATGAACTAATGACTTATGTTAAGGAGTATGTAAATAAATGAGTACCTAATCTAAAGTGAAAAAAGAATTCCTTAGCTATAGTGTGAAGAAGGCATAAGGGATGATCTCGTTATGTGTTATGTTTTGAAGTTTTGAGGATGACTCTAGTTAGGGAAGTTAGTAGATTTTGTGGACATGATATAAGCCTTAGGTAGTCTTATGGATTATTTAGGTAATCTTAAAGAGGTGACTATGGACATTATCTTCTTGATTTACTTAAGTAGGTCTTTTGATAGCCTTTAGAAAGAGAATGTCATATCATCTATGTGTTTGTAATTTATGTGAGCATTATTCTATATTAGGGAGTCTATAGGATCTCTTAATTTTGTGTGTATGGTATTGTATGGACAATCTCTTCACAAATCACTCAAGTGAGACATAGTTTTCACCTTTGGTGAATAATCTTACCTTGATGTTTATGATTGCATTGTAAGTATGTATGTGACTCATTATAGGTAATCTTAAGTGTCATTTAGGCACATCTAGAGAGGTTGTATGGGCGGTCTCTCATTGTGTGACTTAAGTGAATCTTAGGATGATTTTATATGAGAAAATTACGCGCTAGAAGTATGTTATGTCTTTCTAAATATATTAATGATGTTATTATGATTAAAATGTGATTTTTAATTGAAAAGATGCATATTTCCAATAAAGTCCATTTTCATGATTTTTATGCATTAGGCAATACCTAGTACATGTGGTTGTACTAAATCCATGCTTTTATCTATTTATATAGTTTTTGGTAGGTGAGGAGATTTCAGAAGTGAAGACAAGGACTTAGAAGTTCGTTTAAGAGAAGTTGAGGTATGTCCTTACATGACTCGAGGGAATATATATCTTTATGTTTACATTAAAAGTATTGTAATAGACTAAGTATTTCTATATTCATTTTTTAAGTATGGGTTGTGTCCAAAGTATTCTTGTGTCTTAAGATGATGAGATTGAGACTTAGTATTTCCTATTACTTTTATATGAAAGAGATTTTGAAGACTATATTATGTTTTGTGAAAAGTTTTAATTCTGCACTACTTTTCACTATGTATATGCAATAATTGATATGAAAGAGTCTTGTATAAGAACTCCAAGAGTTCCACGACGCGAGTTACAGTCCAAAAGTGTTCCCTAACTTTTAGGGTATGGTTTCGGGTTGTGACATTTATGCAGTTAACGAGTGCTACTGATTGAGAAATGTGCAGGCTACAACTGATGCTAATAGTCCACGTCCGATGTCGTCTAGACATTGTGTGAAGGACAAGAGTTATGAAGGAAGGTAAAGCATGACTACCGCTGGGTGATGTGCACAGGACAAGGGTTATGTTGCTTTTCCATGCCCGATGTCGCATGAGAAATGGGTTTTTGCTTGGACCAATGCGACAATATACAACTAGTGTCACCTAGTCGATTCCACTTTTTTTAGACGGATGTGGATTGGTCGTTGTGCATAGGTTACAACCAATGCTGTAACAATGCACTTAGACCATGTATTAAGAGGTCAATCTGATGTGCACAGGACACATATGATGATTGCAGGCTTTGGGTGCTGTTAAATATTGTTGGCTGACGTCTCTATCCATATGCACCCATGCCATGTTTGTGCATGAAGGCCTTCCATGATGCTGGATACCTTTGCCAAATGTTTCCTTCAAGATACACACATTGCTCAACCATTCATGCCGGCCTTGGCTAAATCCCCATGCCATTGGCCGACATCTTTCAAGATGAACACATGCCACGACAAATGCATGCAATCCTTGGCTAATGCTGCTAGTCTTGGGCCGATATCTGTAGACAGATGTGTGTAGGCTACAAATGATGCTGACAGATCATATTCGATGTCGGTAGACTAATTATTTCAAGACATGAACGATGATTGCAAGGGATGTTTGACGTCGGCATAATGATGTGTGCAGGATAAGAACAATGTTTTCAATCCACGTTAGACGTTGGCTGACCTGCGTGAAGCCCAAAGGCGATGCGGGCAAACCACATCTTATTGTGGTTGACTATGTTGTGCACGCTACACCCGACATCGACTGACCATTGTGTGCTAGCCAAAGTCAATACTAGTAGGAAAAGCCTGACGTCGGCTGACCGTTGTGTGCAGGAAAAATGTGATGTAGGCAGGCCACATCGAAAATCGGCTTTCCATTGTGTGCATTCCAAAGACGATAGGGGAATGCTACGCTCCACGTTGGCAGACTATTCTGCAGACCAAGGGAGATAAGGGCAGACAACGCGTTATGTCTCTTGACCATTGTTTCCAAGACAAGGAAGATGTGGGAAGTTCATACCCTACAACGGCTAAATGGTGTGAAAAAAACACAACCCTCATAGGAATTTCATGAACAAAGTCAACTGAGTAGTGTCCAGGTTATGGTGGATGCGGGTGTCCACGTCTGACGTAAGCTGGCCGTTGTGTGTAGGAAATGGGCCATGGGGAAAGGACATGCCCAATGACTAGTGAGTTGTGTGCATAGGCCACGTCTAATGCGGCTGGTCCATGTATGACATCCTCTGAGCGATGTGCACAAGCTAGGGCTGATACGACAGTCCACCAACAATATCTCCTTGCCAATTCCTTTTGTTGTTAGCCATTGTCGCTTGCCCGAAGCATATACGCCGTAGCTGATGCTGCTAGCTTATGACCGATGCCGATGTCGCCCCACTGGTGTGCCACAACTTATGTTACCTGTTGTTGGACAATTTCGATTGCCCAAAGCATACCGGCCTTAGCTGATGTTGCAGCTGATTTTTTCTAACTTAGGTCGATGCAAATGTTGCCCAGATGATACACACACGCCACGACCAATGCGTAGAAGCCTTAGATGTTGCTGCATTCCATTGGACATCATTGCTTGCCAAATGTGCACATGTCATAGTAGATGCATTTAGGCCTCTGCTGATGTTGTCTGCCATTGGCCGATATTGCTTGCGCGAAGCACACAAGACTTGGCTAATGGTGCCTTAATTTTCCGATGTCCATATCGCCAGGTCGATGCACACACGCCATGGGTTATGTGTGCATGCCTTGGTGATCTTGTAGGCTTTTGTGTGATGATGCTTTCAGATATGCACAAACCACGTCAGATGCATGAAGACCTTAACTAATGATGCCTGTCATTAGCCGACGTCTCCTGTCCAAAGCATGTAGGCAACAACCAATATCACCCATAGTATGCGCACACAACATGACTAATGCGTACAAGCATTGGATAATGATGCCTGACATTGGTCGATGTCGCTTGAGCGATGTGCGCAGTCCATGACTGTTTTTGCCGAGTTGATTCACATACGCAATGACTGATGCATGCAGGCCTTCGCTATTGTTGCTTGCCATTGGCGGATATCTCTTGGTTGATACCCGTAAGCTACAATTTATGACACCTAGATGATGCTCCTTCACCGCGACTATAGTCACAAAACCCGATGTGCACACGACATGGCTAATGTATGAATTCCTTGGCTAATTTTTGCATTCCCTTTTATGATGTCTCTTCCTATATTTCCCACATGCACGTGTATGCGTGCGGTCCTTGGCTGAAGTTCCATACCATTTTCTGACGTCCTTTGCATGATGAGTGCATGCCACATTTGATGCGTTCAAGCCGATATTATTGTCATTGGACGAAATCTATACATAGTTCTGTGCAGACTTAGAAAAATGTTGCAGGCCACATTTGATGTTGGCACACCAATTTGTATAGGCTATAGATGATGCTAGCCAGCCATGTTTTACGTTGGTAGACCAATGTGTGAATGCTACAGAAGATGTTGTCATGACACATTCAACGTCTGCAGACGATGTCTTGAGGCTTTGGACGAGGTTGGAAGCCCATGGCCAACGTCGACTGACCATTTTGTGCAGCGCAAAGGCGATTCAAGCGAACACTGTCTGATGTAGGCTGGCCATTGTGTGCAGACCAAAGGCGATATGGGCATGGGATGCCTAGTATCTTCATACCGCTGTGTGCAAACCATCGGCGATTCGAGCATTCTACCCCTGACTATGACTAAGCGATGTGCATAAACCATATCGATGCGGGCAGTCCACGTGTGACGACTCGAAAGTACCCTCAAGAAGATAGGGAAAACCTTGGGTCATAACACGATGTAATAAACCTCTCAGAGGTCTTGTACAAGCCACTTGATATCAGTACATCATGTCATAAATAAGTAGAGGGGATTTTAAAAATATTCTTTAAACATAAACTAATAGGTATTCCATAAAAGCGGAAGCATCTCTAATAACCTTGTCTCAAATACCATCTATCTTTGACATGTATGAAACATCTTGGGACGCCGCCCACATAAAATCATAAACATAAAGAAAGACGTAAATGAACATAAAGGTTTGTCCTAGAAGCTATGAGGACTCACCACTTCTTCTCTTTTTGAAAATCATGGAACTCTACCATTTAAGCAATTCAATTTTCTCAAGACCCCTACTTGAACGACATGTAGGAAATATGCGTTCGTACGATATTTACTAAGTATGGAACCATCATACAAACATAAGATATGTCAAAGGGTTAGTAAATAATAGATTTAATTATAAGATATTAAGACAAAAACATAACATAACATAAGCATAATTAAAGCATCAATAAGCATATAAAAGACCATTCTTAAATCATTTTATTTATTACTATTATGAACTATGTAACAAGCCACCTCCAAGTGTCCTTGTGCATGTCTAAGGTTGTCACACACCGAGAGCACACCATAAAAGATATAGCACTGTTGGAGTGCGACTTCGTGTACTTGACCTCTCGGAGGTCTTGTACAAGCCCTTTGACATCATATATTGCGAGTATGTATGAAAAGTAGTACAAAATTAAAAGTTTTCACACGAAACATCTAAAGTCATATTTCATATTAAAATTCATAGAAAACACTTAGTCTCAACATATGCCAATCTTATACTGAAGAATACTTGGGACACGACCCATACAATATGAATAAAGAAATACATAGTCTATTACAATACATAGAATTAAATGTAATCTAAAGAGGATTGATCCCTCGAGTCAAGTGAGGACATACTTCAACTTTAATTGAACGATAAATAGATTCCAAGATTTCCTTCAAGACGCTTCTCACCTTCTAGTTACACATTTAGATATAACAAAATATATGAAATTAGTACAAGCACTTGTACTAAGTATGACTTGATGCATAAAATCATGAAAATGGACCCTTGTGAGAAACATGCTCTTTTTGATTAAATTTTCTTAGTATAAGCATAAGAATCATATTTAAACAAAAAAACACATAATTAGAATACATTACAAATTATAGCAACATTTTATGTAAGTTACAATGATATTACAATGAACATACATTGACTTCACTATAAGATCATCTAATTTCAAATATATCACCAAATAGCATAAAATTACATCCAAAACATATTAACATGATATTCTCCTACAAAAGGTTATTCTAAGGTTCAGTTGGTTGAGTTGTGAAGCAACCTCCCATACAATCCCTTCACACATACCTAGGAGGTCCTTTAGAATACCTCACATAAGATCATTCTCACTTCTCATAATATCATATATATATATATATATATATATATATATCGACACAACATTTTCCTCCCAAAGGTTATCCAAAAGACTTACTTAAGTAGTATATATATATATATATATATATATATATATATATATATATATATCGACACAACATTTTCCTCCCAAAGGTTATCCAAAAGACTTACTTAAATAGTGCAAGAAGAGAACGCCCACACACCCTCTTCAAGCTTACCTAAGTAATGCTTAAGACTACCTAAGTTTAGAATATGTCTACTTATTAAATTTATATTTCCTATCAGGATTCATTCTTAAGCTTCCCTAGGTAAGACATGAAGTGACCATTCCTGTGGCCCCTTCATATCTTAACTAAGCAACCCTTATGCTGCTCTAGTTAAGTACTTAATGATTAACGTTTCCTGAAAATTGTGTGCAGGCTAAACAAAATGTGGGAAGGCAACGTCCGATGTCAGAAAATTATTATGTTCAGGCCTAAGGAGAAATGGGAACGCCAAGCCTGACATCAACTAACTGTTTTTCTGACAAAGAGGCGATGGACGTAGGCAATAGTTGATGTTGCCTAACTATTTTTTGCAGGACAAAGGTGATGAGGGAAGTCCACGCCTGCTGACGATTGAGCGATGTGCAAAATCCATTACATATTCGAGTAGTTCATGACCACAGTTTGTTGAGCAATGTGCAAGCTATGACCGATGAAAGGTTCCCATATCCAACATCAGCTGGCCGTTGTGTGTAGTCAGAAGGTGATGTTAGAAGGATAACTTAATAATGTTGAGTGATGTACAAATGCCACAGCTGCTACGGAAGTCCAAGAAAAAATTCTCTTGGACGATGCCGCTTGATGTTGGCTGATGTCGCTCGCCAAAGCACAATAGACCTGTCTAATCTTGCCTTCGGTTATTCAACATTGATGTCACACTGCGCATATGCACACATCACGGTTTATGCGTGCATGCATTGACTGATATTTTTCCCATTGGAAAACGTCAATTGCCCGAGGATCATAACCCTTGCGTTACAGTACTTGACGATGGACAATGCAAAGGTCTCAAAAAAGATTTAAACACGCCACAAGCGATGCGTGCAGGACCTTGTAAATCTTGCATTTTATTGCAAAACTTTGCTTTCTAGATGTGCACATGCCATGTAAGATGTGTGTAGGCCTTGGCTGATGCTAGTTTCTATTGGACGTTGTTGCTTGTCTGAAGAGCATAAGCCTTGGCTTATGGTTCCTGCTATTAGCCGACATCGATGTTACCCAGATGATGTACAGATGCCATCGGTTATGCATGCCTATCTTGGAAAATGCTATATGCAAGTGTATGATGTCGCTTGCTAGATGTGCATAAACCATGTTAGATTCGTGAAGACCTTTACAGATGTCGCCTATTGCTTGGCAACATTACCTTGTGGATACATAAAATCTAAAAAAAATATCGATAAATTGATGCTCCCACACCACGACTGATTGATGAAGGACTTGGGTTATGTTGCCTGCCATTGATCGATGTCCCCTGGCTGATGTGTGCCTGTCATTAACAGTTTCATCGAGTCGATGCCCACATGCAATAGGTGATGCATGTAGACTGTTGCTATTGCCTCTATCCATTAGTTGATGTCACTTTGCTGAAGCGTGTTGTCCACAAGCGATGTTGCCTCGACAATGTGCTAAAACCATTATTTAAATAACCCATTTGATGTGCACACGACATGATTAATATATGGAGGCCTTGCCTTATGTTTCATGTCGTTGGCTGACGTTACTTTCCATACGTGAACATGCCACATCCCTACATGTACACCATGTCTACCGCATGACATTGTGCAGTTATGTTTGCGCGATATGCACATTCCACATTTGTGATTACAGTCCTGTGCTGAAGTCACATGCCATTGGACTACGTCTTTTTCTAGTTTCCCACATGTCACGTCAGATATATGCAGGACTTGGCTAATGTAACCTCTCATTGGCTAACATCAGTAGACTAATTTATGCAGACTACGGACGAACCTGGTAGGTCACACCCGACATTTTCAGACCGATGTGTGAAAGCCATGGACGTTGTTTAGAGGCAATGTTAGATGTAGAGAAACCGATGAGTGCATGCTAAAGACGATACTATAAAGCACCATTATATGTAGGCAAACGAATGTGTATAGGATGTAGGGGGATGGTGGAAGCCCATGTTCGATGTCGGCTGACAATTATATGCATTCTAAAGTAAATGCGGGCAGCCCACATCTGATATCTGATGCATATTATTGGCAGGGCAAAGAAGATGCAGACATTCTATGGTTGACGTCGACTGACTAGTGTGTGCAAGCTACAAGTGATAAGGACAAGCAATGTCTGATGTCTGTTGACCGTTTTGTGCATGAATAGAGTGATACAGGTAGTCCACGCCCGACATGATTGAGCAATGTGCACAACCCACAGCCAATACGGTAGTCCAAAGATAATATCATCTAAGCGACGTGCGCATGAAACGACCGATGCAGGATATAAATGACTTATGGTTCCTAGACGATGTTGCTTGCCATTGGCTGACGTCGCTTGCCCAAAGTGCACATTCCTTGACAGATACTTTTTATCTTACACGGCATCGATATCACCACTCAATGCGCACAAACCATGGATCATGCGTATAGGCCTTGGATGATACTTTCTATGATTGACCGACGTCACTTTCTTGATTTGCACTACCGACTAGCGATGTTACCTTCCGTTGGCTGATGCTAGTTTTGCGATGTGCACAAGTAAAACTAAAACAAGAAGGCCACGACAAAAGTTGGCTGAGCACTTTGCACGCTATAAATGATGCAGGCCAAGGGTGATGCGGGAAAACAAAGCTCGATAAACACTATGTGAAGTGCACAAGCCAATTCTGATGCGACAAGTCCACACCCACGTCCTCTGAGTGACGTTCATAGGCGACAACCGATTTGGCAGTCCACGACCAATATTGTTATGCCTAGTATTTTTATACGTAGTGCGCATCATGAACTAGTAGATGTAAGTCCGAGGAATGAAATGTTTTTAAGTTCCAAGTGATTAAAGAAATATTATTCAAGGATGTTAATTCCAAATATGATATTAAGTATGATTTGGCTAATGTAAGTTTCATTAACTTTAAGTGAGGGATTAATTAGTGGCTGAGTAGGATTAAATTAATCAAGTGGGACCTACCACTCAAGGCAAATTAAAAGAAATCAAATTCGAAGCTGGCCCTTAGTGGGGCACGTGTAGAGGGGGGCTGCCTCCACTTCATATTTTGAATGAGGTGGTGAAATGCATTGAAAACATATCATCTTCTTCACCACTTAGCTTAGGCAGCCATGGAAATGGAGAAAACCAACCATGCAACTCTGGGCCAGCAGCTACAAAAGAATTTGGTTAGAAGTCTCTTTGCTTGGTGTGTTAATTCCTTAGAATTTCATTGTTAATTATCCATTAATGTTAAGAAGGGGGCGTGACCAGTAGCTTAGGAAATTTGTTCTAGTTATTGAATGTGCTAAGTATGAACGGAAATAATAATCGGATTACTAGTGGTGTCGTGTTAGTGTTTGGGATATTTTGATTAAAGCAAGATGCATGAAGTTCTGTTTTGGCATTATGTATATGTTGATGTGATTATGGGTATATGCTCCAAAGGATGAATACGATAAGGTAGATGTGTTGCAAATTATAAAACGAGTTATCGCTCGGTGTGTCGTTGTTTCGTTACTATGGTTGCCGAGACGGAACTGTTTTTTGGGGGGGGTTGTTTAATATGATTCGTTGGGTTATATGTGTTATTGGTATTGCTGTGGATAATATGGGTTGTTGTCGGATTGGGACGAAGTAAGGAAATAGGGGAAGTGCTGCCGAATTTTTGTTAGATTGTTAGCTATCTTCCAATAAGTAGTAAAGCGCGACGTCTATCTAATTGCGGTACAATTGTTGCTTGTTATAGATTAATAGCTTGAGCAGTAAATATTGGACGTGCAGCTCGACTATACGGTATGTAATGCTATCATTTCTTTCTTTGTTTGGCATGACTTTTAAAAATGAGGGAATGACGGACATGTTTGATACTTATTTCTAGAGCGTTTATGTGACGTATATTCTTGCTTCCACAACTATTCCTCCATATATCAGCTATGTCTAACGCTATAGTGATTTCTCATATCTATGGTAGTGCTTCTTAGAGTCATTGAGATTTTACGTTTTGTATATCGTATTAAAGGTTCATAATCTTGATAAAAAGTTAATCTTTGGTAATACTCCTTGGTGGTTCACGTGATTGTTATATTGTGTTATAAGAAATGATTTTAATTGCATATGGTTGCTCATAATATTCTGCTCGTGCATAGAGTCATTTATCATTTCACCGAGTCCTGGGCCGGGTAATGTTCGTGCGACGTTTCTTGCATATGTCACTGAGTCCCGCACTAGAGGGCCGGGTATGTATATTATATATATGATTTGTGATGAGGATGGTTATGGTGATGATGATGAAGGAGATGCTGTGATGACTATTTCACCGAGTCCCTCACAAGAGGGTCGGGTACGTATGATGTATATATATATATGATGATTATTTTGCCGAGTCCCTTACTAGGGAAGCTGAGCACCTTAATTGTTAAATATATGCTTTATTTTCACTTAAAAGTTACATGTGTAGTGATATCTTGTTTCGACTTATCGTGTTGGTATCCTCTCATCTTTACCTTATGCTTTACATACTCAGTACATTGTCCGTATAGACCCCCTTTCCTCAAGGGGCTGCGTTTCATGCCCACTGGTGTAGACGCACAGTTCGGTGATCCTCTCGCCTAGGATATCTACTCTTCTGATTAGGAGAGCTCCACTGTTCTGGAGCCCAGTCGTTTTGGTACATAACTTTCTGTCTAGTTTTTTGTTGTCTATGGGTACGGCGGGGCCCTGTCCTGTCGAGTTTCACTACTATACTCTTAAAAGGTCTGTAGAAATTATGTGGGTTGCATATATATGTTTTGGATAATGTTCTGGAAATGGTTTGTTTTGGATGTCCGCTTGTACAGGGGCACCCTTGTCGGCTGCGAACATCATTGTGTATTGTGTAGTGGCAGCCTTGTCGGCTTGTGTATACTATTATGCTTTGGATAGTGGCGGCCTTGTAGGCTCGCGTATGTTGTTACGGTTGAATGGTTATGACTCCTTATGCGACTGATCTACTTTATATATATATGACGTTGGGGTTGGCTTTATTTGATTAAATACCATATTGTTTTAGTTTAAGTTTGTTAAACTTAACAAGTTTGTATTGGAGTGTCAAGAACGGGCACTAGTCACGGCCCATCGGGTTGGGTCGTGACAAAAGTGGTATCAGAGCGATTATTCCTCGGAAGTGTCTATAGACCGTGTCTAGTAGAGTCTTGTTTATCGGTGTGTTATGCGCCACATCTATAAACTGGAAGCTACAAGACATTTAGGATGTCATCATTTCTTCTTATTCTAGATCGTGCGATAGAGCTATATTAACAGGATAATCCCTCTCTAACAAATCCCTTTGTTTTCAGCTATACCTCCAAAGAAAGCGACAGCCGCCCAGAAGGGCAAATCGGTAGCAGAAGGTACTAGGTAGACCCGGAGAGTTACTAGGGCCCGTGCCCAGTCTATGCCTTGTATTGTGCTCCAGTCAGAGAGCTCTGCTAGATGCCACCTCCAGAGGAGCTTAGAGCAGCAGCAGCAGAAGCTCTTGTTCGGGGGACACCACCACCAGCCCCCGAGGCCCCAACACCTGAACCTCCAGCTCCTAAGCCAAGGGCGGAGGATAGGGCCATGAGAGATGCGGTTCAGTTGCTGACTAGATTAGTGGCAGGTCAGGCTCGCAGGCATGGACTAGGAGTTGATCATGCGGACAAATCTGATAGCTTAAGGGCTCGTGACTTCTTAAGTTGTAATCCTCCAGAGTTCTTTGGGTCAAGGCCCAGGATGATCCGCAAGAGTTTATTCATCAGATACAGCGTACATTCAGGATAATCAAGGCTTCGGAGACCGAGTCTATTGAGTTGTCTACGTATCATTTGCGCGATGTAGATATTAAGTGGTATGAGTTTTGGGAGTTATCTAGGGGTAAGGGTGCTCATCCAGTGGTATGGGATGAATTTGTGGAGGCTTTCCAGGGCCACTTCCTGCCTCCAGAGATGAAGCGAGCTAGAGTCGAGAGATTCTTGTGTTTGAGGCAGAATGGCAGGAGTGTTCGAGAGTATAACCTCGAGTTTGATTCATTTGCTAGGCATGCGCCTACTATTGTAGCTGATATGGCAGATAGGGCACATCATTATGAAATGGGATTGGATCATTATCTGATTGACGGTTGTATGGCAGTGACTCTTCAGCTAGGTATGGACATTACTCGGGTGACGGCATATGCACAGGGGGTAGAGGATCGTCACCAGGGACATCAACCAGATAGAGATTATAATAGAGGCCAACATAAGAGGGCTAGATCAGGAGGTTATCCTGACGAGTTTCGAGGCGGGCAGTCTCAGCAGAATGATAGATTTTCTTCCCAGCCAGCACACAGTGCACCCCCACGTTCCATTGGTAGGGGGTTCGATCGTACGAGATATTCGGAAGCCAGTCAGAGCTCTAGGGCGACAGGGTCACAGATTGGCAGGGGTTTGATCCAGCCGAGGCCACATTTGCCTCGGTGTTCTTGCTGTGGTAGGTCCCATCCTAGGGAATGTCGTTGGGCTACAGGTGCGTGTTTTTCTTGCGGCCGTCAGGGTCATACTATGAGTGAGTGTCACCTTAGAGGTAGTGCAGGTGGTATGGCACAGCCTACTGGGTCCGTTGCTGGTTCATCTTCTTCTGTGGCTATGTGCCCTACGGAGCAGGGTATTCAGGCGCCAGCAGGCCGTGGTGGAGCTTCTAGTTCTAGCGGTCCCTCAAACCGCATATATACTTTGACTAGTAGACAGTATCAGGAGGCTTCACCTAATGTGATCAGAGGTATATTATCATTATTCTCTTGAAGTGTGTATGCATTGATAGACCCAGTTTCCACCTTATCATTTATATCCCCCTTCGTTGCTAGTAGGATCTGAATAGAGTCTGAGTTGATAGAACCATTGGAGGCAGCTACACCTGTAGGATATTCTGTCATAGCTATGCAAGTATATAAGAATTGTTCAGTGGTTTTATATAGTCACCGTACCTTAGGAGATCTAATAGAGTTAAATATGATTGAGTTTGATATTATCATGGGCATAGATTGGTTGGCTGCTTGTTATGCTAATGTTGATTGTAGAGGAAAGATAGTTCAATTTCAATTTCTAGGGGAACCGATTATAGAGTGGAAGTGGAGTACAGTATCGCCGAAAGTTTTGTTTATTTCATACCTTAAGGCCAGGAAGATGGCTAGAAAAAGATATATTTATCATCTAGTTCGGGTGCATGACATAAAGGCAGAGGCACCGACTCTTCAATAAGTCTCGATAGTAAATGAATTTCTCGAAGTTTTCTCGGAGGAACTTCCAGTGCTTCCTCCAGAACGAGAGATAGAGTTTACTATAGATGTACTGCTAGATACCCAACCTATATCGATACCTCCTTATAGAATGGAACATGCTGAGTTGAAAGAGCAATTGAGAGATTTGCTAGAAAAGGGCTTCATTAGGCCTAGTACGTCACCTTGGGGTGTACTGGTACTGTTTGTTAGGAAGAAGGCCGGGTCGATGCGGATGTGTATTGATTATAGGCAGCTGAACAAAGTAACGGTAAAGTACAAGTATCCCCTCCCAAGGATTGAAAATCTATTTGACCAGTTGCAGGCTGCTAAGTGTTTTTTCAAAGATAGACTTGCGGTAAGGTTATCATCAGGTGCGGGTAAGGGAGGCAGATATGCCAAAGAAGGCATTCCAGACCCGATACGGGCATTATGAGTTTAGAGTGCTTTCTTTTAGGCTGACAAACGCTCCAGCTGTGTTTATGGATTTAATGAATCGAGTGTTTAAACCATTCCTTGATATGTTTGTTATTGTATTTATAGACAACATTCTTGTCTGTTCACGTTCAGAAGATGAGCATGCAGACCATGTAAGGACGGTACTTAGGGTGCTTCAGCACCAGAAGTTGTATGCTAAGTTCTCCAAGTGCAAGTTCTGGTTGACTTCAGTGTCATTCTTGGGGAATATTATTGGAGCTGATGCTATTCGGGTAGACACGCAGAAGATTGAGGCGGTAAAGACCTGGCCCAGACCTACGACACCTATTGAGGTACGCATATTTCTAGGGTTAGCAGGATATTACAGGAGATTCGTAGAAAAGTTTGCCTCAATTTAAGCGCCTTTGAAAAGGCTAACTCAAAAGGCAACCAAGTTCTAGTGGACTGATGATTGTGAGTGAAGATTCCAGCTATTGAAAGACAAATTGACTACAGCTCCAGTCCTAACTCTTTCGGAGGGACCAGACATCTGTGTTATTTATTGTGATGCTTTGGGTGTTGGGCAAGGATGTGTATTGATGCAGTATGATAAAGTTATAGCCTATGCCTCCCGAAAGCTTAGGAAGCATGAAAAGAATCATCCTACTCACGATCTGGAGTTAGCAGTCGTGGTTCATGCCTTAAAGATATGGATGTATTATTTATATGGTGTCCATGTGGACATCTATACAGATCATAGGAGTCTCCAATATATCTTTAAACTAAAGGAGTTGAACTTACGATAGAGGCGGTGGTTATAGTTTCTATAGGATTATGATGTTGATATTTTATATCATCCAGGGAAAGCAAATTTTGTAGCATATGCTCTAAGCTGTAAGTCCATGGGTAGCTTGACAGATGTACAACCAGAAAGGAGGGAGATGGTTCGGGAGATTCAGCGGCTATCCTGCCTTGGAGTCTGTCTGGCTTATTCAGAATATAGTGGAGTTTCTATTCGAGAGGTTGCTGAGTCCTCCATCATAGATGAGGTAAAGAGACACCAGTAAGTGGACCCTATTCTGGGACAGTATAGAGATGCAGCTCTTCAAAAAGAAAAGACCCCTTTTAAGGTTAAGCTGATGGAGTGTTACGATATGAAGGCAGATTGTGTGTACCTGATATTGCAGGGTAACGATGGCAGGTTATGGGATAGGCACACTCTTCCCGTTATTCTATTCACCTAGGATCAACGAAAATGTATCATGACCTCAGATGCTTATACTAGTGGGATGGCATGGAAAAGGACATAGCGGAGTTTGTTGCTCAGTGCCCGAATTGTCAACAAGTCAAGATCGAACATCAAATGCCTGGTGGATTGTTATAGGAGATAGAGATCCCGACTTGGAAATGGGAGATGATTAATATGGACTTCATTACAGGATTACCTCGCACTCAAAAGAAGTATGACTCTATATGGGTTATTGTAGATAGGATGACGAAATTGGCCCATTTTCTTCTAGTCAGGACTACTTATTCGGCTGAAAATTATGTGAGGTTATATGTAAGGGAGATAGTGAGACATCATGGGGTTCCCACGTCCATTATATCAGATAGAGGAGCTATCTTTACATCCAACTTTTGGAGATCGTTTGAGAAGGGGTTGGGGACACAGAGAACCTTAGCACAACATTTCACCCGTAGACTGATGGGCAAGGTGAGCATACTATTCAAACATTAGAAGATATGTTGCGGGCTTGTATTATTGACTTCAAAGGTAGCTGGGATTTCCACTTGCCGCTCATTGAGTTTTCCTATAATACTAGCTACCATTCTAGCATCCAGATCGAACAGTTCGAGGCCTTATATGGGAGGAAGTGCAGGTCACCTATTGGTTGGTTCGATGTTGGCGAGACTAAGTTAATAGTCCCAGAGATGATTCATCAAGCTGTTGACAAGGTGAAGCTTATTCGGGAAAGATTATTAGCAGCCCAGAGTCGACAAAAGTCATATGCAGATAATCGGCGTTGAGATTTGGAGTTTCAGATTGGTGACTGGGTATTCTTGAAGGTATCACCCATAAAGGGTTTGATGAGATTAGGCAGGAAAGGGAAACTCAGTCCGAGATGCATTGGGCCTTATCAGATTGTTCATAGGATAGGCAAGGTTGCCTATGAGTTGGATCTACCACCTGATTTGGAGGCAGTACATCCACTCTTCCATGTATCGATGCTACGTAAATGTATTGGTGATCCTTCAAGAGTATTCCCTGTAGATGATGTTCAAGTACCAAAGGAGTTGTCATATGAGGAGAAACCCATAGCTATACTTGATCGCCAGGTTAGAAGGTTACGTACTAAGGATGTGGCTTCCGTCAAAGTGTTGTGGAAAAATAATAATAGGTAGGAGATCACTTGGGAAGCGGAAGACGAAATGAAGAATAAGCATCCTTACTTGTTCCCCGTACCTGCAGGAAATTCAATTCCTAGCTTGACTATATTGATTAATAAACGAGATTATGTAGTAAGTTGTGACTCTGTGAGGCATCTATAAGTTACGGAATGTAGGTTGATAGGTATAACTGTTAGAGAGACCTAGCTGGATTTTTTTGGTAAGACGCTAACTTAACATTCGAGGATGAATGTTCCTAAGGGGGGAAGGATGTTACGCCTCGTATTTTTATACGTAGTGCACTTCATGAACTAGTAGATGTAAGTCCGGAGAATGAAATTTTATTTTAACTTCCATGTGATTAAAGAAATATTAGGCAAGGATGTTAATTCAAAATGTGATATTAAGTATTATTTGGCTAATGTAAGTGTAATTAACTTTAAGTGAGGGATTAATTAGTGGCTGATAAGGATTAAATTAATCAAGTGGGCCCCTCCACTCCAGGCAAATGAAAAGAAATCAGATTCGGAGCTGGCCCTTAGTGGGGCACGTGTAGAGGGGGGCTGCCTCCACTTCATATTACGAATGAGGTGGTGAAATTCATTGCAAACATATCATCTTCTTCACCACTTAGCTTAGGAAGCCATGGAAATGGAGAAAACCAACCATGCAACTCTGGGCCAGCAGCTACAAAAGAATTTGGTTAGAAGTCTCTTTGCTTGGTGTGTTAATTCCTTAGAATTTCATTGTTAATTATCCATTAATGTTAAGGAGGGGGCGTGACCAGTAGCTTAGGAAATTTGTTCTAGTTATTGAATGTCCTAAGTATGAACGGAAACCATATTCGGATTATTAGTGGTGTCGTGCTAGTGTTTGGTGTATTTTGATTAAAGCAAAATGCGGGAAATTCTTGTTTTGGTGTTATGTATATGTTAATGTTAATATGGGTATATACTCCAAAGGATGGATACGATAAGGTAGATGTGTTGCGAATTATAAAACGAGTTATCGCTCGGTGTGTCATTGTTTCGTTACTATAGTTGCCGAGACGGATCTATTTTTGGGGGGGGCTTTTAAATATGATTCGTTGGGTTATATGTGTTATTAGTATTGGTGTGGATAATTTGGGTTGTTGTCGGATTGGGATGAAGTAAGGAAATAGGGGAATATCATAATTTGGGTTATATGTGTTATTAGTATTGGCTACTTCCTTGTTATTTCGTTTCTCAACACAGGAATATCATAAATATGCAAAAAATCAAATTGAAATTAATAAAGAGGACTAACCAATTATGCAAAAAAGATTATCAACTTGTATGATGAGATAAGAGAATAAATATGTGTAGGAGCAATGAGAGTATGAGAAAAAATTGTAGCAAGAGTTTGTATGAGTTGGAGAATGTGAGTTCTTCTCAAAGATGTCAATGTGTGTGAATGAGTTGCTGAAATAATGAAGGGAGGGGTCTTATTTATAGATCAAAGAGGGGGAGAGGACATAAGGAAAATAATTATTTTTAAGGAATTAATTATAATATCATTTCCTTATTTTTAAGGAAGTCAAATCAGCCAAATTAATTAATGATTTTCCAAAGATCAACTTAATTATAATTATGCTAAATGGTTTAATTTGGGACATTCATCATATACGAATGTATTGAAATCACTAAGCATCTAAAGAAGGGTCAACTTAGCAACTTTCAAAATTAAGAAAATCAATTCATTAAATCAATTTGTAAGTAAGCTGTAAAATTCCAACTATGAATGCTATAAACAAACAGCTAAAAGAAATATAATGTAATAACATACTGGGTACAAAGATGATATCAATTAGTAACCCATGTATGCAAGTTCTTTTGAATGAAAGAAATCATTTATTTAAGGTGTGCACTAAAATTTATTAATGATGTATCAAGATTGACAAGACTAATCATGTAATAATAGGCAAATCAAAGACAAGTATGAGATCTTCATATTAATTTCAAGAAGAGCATTGGAACATTTAAACCTTGAGAAGAAAATGACATAAGAACAAACGGATAATAAATAAATTAAAACAAAACTTTATGTGAGCAAGTAGAGATTTGGGTGGCGCCAGGCTGCCGGTCATGGATTGCTAATGCTCGAGCTGCTGGTGGGCCGCTGCTGTTGGTGGTTGTTGCTGGACCCAGCTACTGGCCGGAATGGTTGCTGCTGCTGGTGGCTCGTCGTGGCTGCCGGCTGCTGTTGCCACTGTTGCTGGCCGGTGGGGGCGCTATTACCTGCAGAAAAAGGAGAAGAGAAAGGGGAAGAGGAAGGGAAAGAGAAGAGACGGGAGGAAAGGAGGAGAGGGAGAGGGAGAGGGAGAGGAGTCTGCCTGGCGTCCATCCTTGCCGGCTATAATGGGGTCGTCAGAAAAAGTGAGGGAGAAAGGAGAAAGAAGAAGACAAGAGAGAGGGGCGGCGGTTTGAGGGAGAGAAGTGGGGACAGAGGGACGTCACCACCTCTGGCTGATGGCCTCGCCGGCCGAAAAGAGAAGAGAGGGAGAGGAGGCTGCCGGAAAAGGGAGAGACAAGGGAGAAAGGAGAAAAGGTTAGGAGAAGAGAGGGAGATTTTTTTTTTCAAGATTAGGTCTTTTAGTGTATTAGAAAATAGGAAAATAAGAGATCAAATCTTGACCGTAGAATTAGTTAGATGAATGGCTAGGATTTAGTTATTTGAACGGACGGATGATATTAATAGATGAAGTCTTGATATTAGATTGGAGAAGATATGGAATGGCTAAAATTGTAATTAAATTGCCTAGAATTTAAATGAATGAGTGGCTATGATTAGAATATAATTTGGATTGGAGTTGCTAGAATTGGAAGAAATTATAATAGAATAAGCTAGAAATTAAATAATTTTAAGGAAAGTGTAGGAATCACTATTTAATTAAAATAGTACATATATTAAAATATTTGTATACAATGGAAAATCATTTAAAATTTATAAAAATTTGAAATTCATTACTAATTTTAAAATATTATAATAATATTTAAGATAATTTTATAAAGTAAACGATACTATTTTAAACTTTATAAATAAGCATTTAGTCAAATAGTATTCCTTAAAATGGTTAAAAGTCGGTCAAAATTCGGTGTCAATAGCTGCCCCTTGGTTGATTGAGAATGAAGAATGAATTGTGAGGCAACCAACGTTGACTTAGTAGCAGATTTTGTTCGATCGACGATAGATGTCAGTGGTATCAATTGAAGCGAAGTAGAGTAGCGAGAAGAGAGAGATTGAGAGGCTAAAAGAGTATGACAGAGAAGCGATAAGAGCATGATAGAGTGAGGTTATCAGCCTTTGAGCAAGGCTCAGAGTATGAAAAGCAAAGAATTGATACGGTCTTCATTGTGATAGATGATAGCATGATAACTGTAGTATGACCAACAATGATAAAATATGACTTCTAAATAAAATGACAAGAGGTGATAAGAAGCGTATCTGTTTTGAGACGTAGTTCAAGCCTTGATAGTCTTTGGCCCATCTCTGAAGAATAACGTCAAACTCCAACAGATGTGATAATATAGCGATAAGAAAATAGATAGGAATGTCTCGTTGTAAGGAGAGTCTAAACGTCATTTTAAGGCAGACGAGCCTGAGTGTCATATTAAGGCGGACGGCCTAAATATCTTAAAAATCGGACGAACAAAAAATGTCCTGTGAGGGAGATAAGCCTAAATGTCCTTTTAAGTTGGACGACCTAAATGTCCTATAAGATGGACAAACCTAACTGTCGTTTTAAGGCAGACGTTCCTAAATATCCTTTAAAGAGGCCGATCTTAAAAGTTGCATTGAAAGGAGGACGAGCCTAGATGTCCTATTGTAAGGCGGATGAGCCTAGATGTCGCATTGTAAGGCGGACGAGCCTAGATGTCGCATTGGAAGGCGGACTAGCCTAGATGAAGAGACAGCACAGTGGCGAGTTGAATCTGAAGATATCTTCATGGTAGCTGAGTAGCCAAAACGATAGTGCGAGTAGCCAAGAATTTGTCCGAGTCTTTGTTTGTAAGCAAGTGAACAGTCGTTCAGCAGGTGGTTTTGTCTGTAATATGCACCTCTCTAACTTGTAATATAACTTAAATAGAGTAATTAGAACATATATATCAAAATAAATGGTAAATGTAAACATGATGCAATTCCCATGTTGACCATGAATGTTTGCCTTCAGAACATGAAAAATGACGTCTTAGGCTATGATGTCTAGGGACATGATATGCAAAGTGTATCCTCAGGTCATGAAAATGTTGTCTGAAGGCCATGAAAATGACGCCATTAGACTATGACACCTTCGGATCTAGATAGACAGAAGTTAAACCCTTAGGCCATGATATGATATCTGCAGGCCATGAGGATGATGCCTTTAGACTATGACGCCTTAGAAACATGGTATGCATAAAATAAGTCCTCATGACATGACATGAAGTCCGTAGGCCATAAAAGATGATGCCTTTGGAGGATGACGCCTTTGGGATATAAGTAATGAGTAAAGTGAGCGTATCTGTTTTGGCATCTGTTGATACTTGTGACTTTATTTGATTCGGGCACATGCAAACTTCGAGCACGATGCAATCTTGGGCTTATGCAAACTTTGGGCACAATGCAGTCTCAGGCACAATGAATGATGCATTTCTTCGGGCACATGCATTATCGGGCACATCCAATGATGCGCTTCTTCGGGCGCATGCAATATCGGGCACATGCAATGATGCATTACTTAGGGCACATGCAGTACCGAGCACATGCAATGCATTTCTTTGGGCACATGCATTATCGAGCACATGCAATGATGCATTTCTTCGGGCACATGCAGTATCGAGCGCATGCAATGATGCATTTCTTCGGGCACATGCAATATTGAGCACATGCAATAATGAATTCCTTCGGGCACATGCAATATCGAGCACATGCAATGATGCATTTCTTCGGGAACATGCAATATCGAGCACATGCAATGATGCAATTCTTAGAGCATAAGTCAATCTCGGGCACATGCGATGATGCGATTCTTCTAGCATAAAGCGATCTCGAGCATAACGTAGTCATGCAAGCCTATATCTCAAGCATAGTGAGACTTCATAATTGAATGAGGGAATGTATTATCTTGGACATCTGTCTTGTTGGACGAGGCGAGTGTCATTTGTCGGGCTCAAAAATGGTATGTGGATTGTTGAAAAATCCTTTGTATATGTACCTGTATTTTCTTCATTCAAAGAAAAAACAGTTAGTTTAAAGGGGAGGTTGATCTGTATCCATGATTTGGCGCAGCGTGCTCTTTTGGTGTCTGATAGAATGTTCTTCGGAGGGTTGTCAAAAATTTTGATATCCTCTCAAAATTTCTGCCCTAGTGTAGAACTTCTGTTATTCTGATCTGTTGTTGTTGTAGCTTGACTGTTGAACTTTTTTTGTCTCAAAAAATTTCTACCAGGTCTTGATTTTCAGCTATTTTGAGACCCTCTCAAAAATTCTGCCCCAGTTATCAATAGAAGGGGAAAATGAGAGTTTTATTTATGATATGACCGAACCCCATAGGATCGCCTACGTATCCCCTCTTAAACGGGAATCATGTCTGACGCATTTCCCAATTACAAAAAGAGCATAAGAAGATATTATGAACATTCTTGAGAAGCAAGTGAATGGTAGATTTGGATCAACTTTATTTGCTCATATTTTATCATGGTGTCTGAATATGGAAAACATGAACTTAAATGGATCAAGCCTTATTTGGGAAATTGGATCAAGTTGACGTTGGTGCGTTCACATCCGAACATCCTTTGTTGCAAAGTCGTCGAAGCATATGGCTTTAGTATTAATCAGTTGTTGAATATTGTCTTTCAGATCACGACATTCTTCTATTGTATGTCCTTCCTTTCCTGAATGATAAACACAAATCTTGGAGGGTTCAATACACGATGCACGCTTAGTCATCCTTATTCCATTGATAGTAGCTATGTGACCAGAAATCCTCAACTTTTCATAAAGCTGGCCTATAGGCTCAGTCAGAGGAGTATATGTTTTTTTAAATATCTCCTCAACCTTGATGAGGTTTTTGCAGATATGCGGTCGAGTGACGACTTTGGCATTGTAGCCAGGATATGTTGGTTGTCGATATGGCAAAGAAGGCCTTTGCAGAGACATTTGATAAGGAGGGATTGGAAGTGGTATGAAAGGTGTATGATGCCAGGGAACTTGGTGCAAAGGTTTTTCGTATTGAGGAGCTTCCATAGTAGGGTGATGCGGGTGTGAAGTAAGGTGTTGAGGTTTAGGAGTATATGGATGATGTTGTGGAGGATATGGGTGATTTGGAAAGTAGATGTTCTTTTGACGCATTTGAATGGAGCTCGGTTGACTTTGAGAGGTAGAGTAATCTGGAGAAGTATTATTTTGGAGAGTGACTTGACCTGAGAAAGGTGACATATCCATGTTTGACTCCAAAGGTTGATTGGTGGAAAGTAACAACTTTGCCCACTCGTGCATGTCCAACAACTCTTCTTCTAACTTCTTTATTTTCTGCTCAATGTTTGATACCAACTTGTCTGAAAGACACTTATTTTTAATAGTTTTGCACATAACTCTAGCATTAGTTGCTTTTACTTTTCCTTTACAGTTCTCAGTCGGAAGAGAAGGAAATGATCTCTTTGATCGCGTGTGATAAACCAACGTCTGTGGATCAACCATTGGGAAAGGGTAAAATAAAAAAAAAAGCAAAACAAATACCAAGTTAGAACATTGCATAAATTGGGATATCAAACATGTTATTTTAAGATAAATGCCCTAAATGCAAAGGAGCCTGGTTTAGCCAGAGGTTGGCCTAAGCGACACATAAGTGATGCACAATAATTAATTCAAGTATTATTTTCGAATTTGGAGTTTAGACTAGAAGAAACAAAAACTTTCATTTATTATAAAATTCGAACAATACATCATAAAAAAAAACTTAAATTAACTAAGGGAAAAGGGATAACTTGGGGAAATCATCCTAAATTCTGAAATCTGGAAGGTATCGACTCAAAGAGCTTGGCGCCAGTTGACCTCTTGTAATGGGAGTGACTTCTTGTCTCATGTTCAACACGCTCTGTGCCCATATGTTTTCCCTTTAATTGGCAAGCCCATGTTATCCTTCTCCACTTGATATTGGGACTTCAGATTCTATCAAGATCCATATGCAATAATTATGCATGGATAAAGCCTGTCGTGCACCAATAGAAATGGTGAACAAACCCTCCCATAATCGATGTATGTCGTGGAGTTGTGGTTTATCTAGTCCAAACTCATACTTATATGACTCCATGTCAAATAGAAGTGGTATGATTTGAGTTTGCCCAAATTGACGAAGTACTCGAAGAGGCGCATATGGTTGGACACCTTTTAAGCCAATAAGCTCGATGAAGTATCGGTCGTCCCCTCTTACTATGGCATTAGGCGTGGACAACCAATGAAGCTTCCATTGAATTCGGTGGCTATCAAGCTCAGTCAGAAATATCTGCCAGTCCACAAATCCTACAGGTGCGGCCAAACGTGTCAACCTTCTTGGATGGTTATCAATCTTGTTGCCTCGACCAAGATAGGTATCTACCACGTCAGATCGCTTGTAGAAGTGATCGATATCCCATAGTTGAAGTAAAAGGTTGCATCCCTGGAAGAACATTCTACCATAAACACATGCTGACAGACTCCTCGTTATCTCCGCTAGGATCATGGGCACTATGGATTTTCTAGGCTCACCCTCTGTTTGAGCTAGGTCTCAAACCAAGTACCTTAGACATGTATCGATTATTCCCCTTAGTTTAGGAAAAGCAAAATATCCCAATAAGGCGATGGGAAAGGCATCCAGACGATACTTTTCCCATTCTTCAACGGAGCACTCAAATACATAGTCAGAAATGTAGTAGCCATCATCTCGGCCGAATCGTGAGTATAAGAAGTCTAAATGAGTCCACCCAAGGTCTAAAGAAGTCCAGGTTGGATTAGACTTCATCCCCATACTATTTAGAAATTCCCTTGATGATGGATTATAAGGTACCATCATTTGAAACCATGGTATGGAAGGTCGATAAAACCGCTAACTTCTTCAATTGTTGGTGCAAAGTAGCAATCTGTAAACTTGAACACCATCCTCAGAGGGTCCCAAAACTCTAGTGGCGCCCTAGTCAGGTGAGGGTTTGGTATTACAAAAATAAGAAATGTCAGGCCTCCCAACAATTGATGAATCTCCCTTTCCTTATATCTCGTTATATCCATCCATCATGTCTTAAGTATCTGACTCACTTCTTTCACCATTTGAGGGGTTGGGGGTTCATACTCGTCCATGACTCTGCAAATAAAAAAATAAAAAACCTTCTAAACTCCCATTTGGCAAAATTGACTTAATTTAATTATTATGATCACGTTGATACATAAGTATGTAATTTGTCTAAAGAGTGTTGGGCCGTTTAGATGAGAGGGTGGTTACTAATGATGTGGATTGACACCAAGGGTCAAACCACATAGGGCTTATGCAGCATGTATGACCTAACCATGACTTCTAAGAGTTTGCTTGACACGGACTTGAAAAGGATTCTATGCGAGAGGCTCGTGGTTTCGCGGTAGTAAAACTATCCCTTGCGTCCATGCGTATGCCGACTCTCTATAATGAATATTTGAATAAAATTGGAGTAGTTATAAGAGGTGCAAAGGCACAACATCACGAGAACAAAAATTAAAAAAAAGGAAGAGAGTCCCCATTGGGGGAAGTATGAGTGGAATGTCAGTTATCAAAGAATAAACGTTTAGCATTAAAATTTAAAAGCGACAACATATATGCAGTTTATCAACAATACATGAATAAAGATAGTGAACATAAAAATACTCACCCAAATAAAGAAAGGGGGTATGGGATTAAACAATGCAAGTAAACAAATAAGGGAAAAGGGGAAAGGTGAAACATGGTAATAGACAAATAATGAAGAGGGAAAGGGGTGGAACATGGAACGAAGACAGTAAATAAAGCAACAAAATGAAAACTAAACATGATAAACACCTAACATATAATGAAATAACCAAAATAAAGTAAACTCCACATAAATAAGCATGAAACACGTAATGTTAAGAACCTAATATCCCCAGCAGAGTCGCCATTCTGTCGCGCCCCATTTTTCGCAAAAATGGGTTTTGTGCACGACCTAATAACTCTTTTGGAATTTTGAATTTGGAGTCGCCAACTAACGAAATAATGAGTGTTAGGGCACCTATCTAACCTAACTAAGTCTAGCTAAGGTCAACGAGCCAGAGATCAGGGCAAGGGTTCCAATTACCTCGAGGGAAAGGTGTTAGCCATCCCTCGAAGTCCACAAATGAGGGTACCAGCCGTGGCTCATGCAATCTATCTGGGGGTTACAAGTAGAAATTAAGGTCACTTGATTTATTAGTTTATTTAAGTAGCATGATTGCTAGGTGATAAGAAATATGAAACAAATAAGATCATTTTATTTTTAATTAATTATTTTTGTAACGACTAGGTGATAACAAATATTAACAATTAAATCATCTTTACTAAATCTAACATGTGAAACTAGGTGATATAGCAACAAGTTGAATCAAATAGCTCATTATTATCTTAATTAATATCCAAACATGCGAGTCTAAGTGATAAAATATTAAACAATTGAGAAATAATTTTTTTTAATTAATTATTTAAGCATGCAAAACTAAGTGATAACAATAAGTAAACATTAAATAAAATTTAAAGATAAGTGAGGGGATAAGAAACAGGCAAATAAATAAGCAAACAATATTTTTTTAATCTACTCCAAGTGAATTACAAAAAATTAAAATTACTTCAATAATTTATTATTTGAGCATACGATCTATGTGATAAACAAACATTGCAAATATTTAGCAATTGATAAATAGATAAACAAAAGACATAATATGCACAAAAGATATAGAAGATAGATCGATTTAACTATGTTACACCGAACAAGAATAATATGTTCGAAGTAAGGAAATAGGGGAATATCATAATTTGGGTTATGTGTGTTATTAGTATTGGCTACTTCCTTGTTATTTAGTTTCTCAACACAAGAATATCATAAATATGCAAAAAATCAAATTGAAATTAATAAAGAGGACTAACCAATTATGCAAAAAAGATTATCAACTTGTATGATGAGATAAGAGAATGAATATGTGTATGAGCAATGAGAGTATAAGAAAAAATTGTAGCAAGAGTTAGTATGAGTTGGAGAATGTGAGTTCTTCTCAAAGATGTTAATGTGTGTGAATGAGTTGCTGAAATAATGAAGGGAGGGGGTCTTATTTATAGATCAAAGAGGGGGAGAGCACATAAGGAAAATAATTATTTTTAAGGAATTAATTATAATATCATTTTCTTATTTTGAAGGAAGTCAAATCAGCCAAATTAATTAAATATTTTTACCAAATAGAAGAAATTAAGAATAAATTAAGAGAGAATAATATATTTTTTCCTTAAATAAAGATGACCTAAAAATCAGAAAATTGTAAGAATATTAATACCGAAAATAAATTAGTAAGAAATAAAAATTAAGAATAAGATATATATATATATTTTCCTAAAAAATGAAGAAGAGTAAAAATATATTTTATTTAAATTCGTTTTTATCAAATATAAGGTATTTACAATATAATAGCAAGTAAGAGATCAAATCAATTTTAATTAAGGTAAATGAATAAATTCAGAAGTCACTATTTTTACAAAGATACAATTTACGGAAAATCAAGATTCACATGGAAGGAAAGAAAAAATAAAATATTACACTATCCAACTAATAATGATTTTCCAAAGATCAACTTAATTATAATTATACTAAACGGTTTAATTTGGGACATTCATCATATACGAATGTATTGAAATCACTAAGCATCTAAAGAAGGGTCAACTTTGCAACTTTCAAAATTAAGAAAATCAATTCATTAAATCAATTCGTAAGTAAGCTGTAAAATTCCAACTATGAATGCTATAAACAAGCAGCTTAAAGAAATATAATGCAATAACATACTGGGTACAAAGAGCATATCAATTAGTAACCCATGTATGCAAGTTCTTCTGAATGAAAGAGAATCATTTATTTAAGGTGTGCACTAAAATCTATTGATGATGTATCAAGATTAAAAAGACTAATCAAGTAATAATAGGCAAATCAAAGACAAGTATGAGATATTCATATTAATTTCTAGAAGAGCATTGTAACATTTAAACCTTGAGAAGAAAATGACATAAGAACAAAAGGGTAATAATTAATTTAAAACAAAACTTTATGTGAGCAAGTAGAGATTTGGGTGGCGCCGGGCTGTCGGTCATGGACTGCTAATGCTCGAGCTGCTGGTGGGCCGCTGCTGCCGGCAGTTGTTGCTGGACCCAGCTGCTGGCCGGAATGGTTGCTGCTTCTGGCGGCCCGTCACTGCTTGGCGCACGGCTGCTCGTCGTGGCTGCCGGCTGCTGTTGCCACTGTTGCTGGCCGGTGGGGGCGCTATTACCTGCAGAAAAAGGAGAGGAGAAAGGGGAAGAGTAAGGGAAAGAGAAGACACATGAGGAAAGGAGGAGAGGGAGAGGGAGAGGAGTCTGCCTGGCGGCCATCCTTGCCGGCTAAAATGGGGGTTGTCGGAAAAAGTGGAGGGAGAAAGAGAAAGAAGAAGAGAAGATTGAGGGGCGGCGATTTGAGGGAGAGGGGTGGGGACAGAGGGACGTCGCCACCTCTGGCTGATGGCCTCGCCGGCCGAAAAGAGAAGAGAGGGAGAGGAGGCTGCCGGAAAAGGGAGAGAGAAGGGAGAAAGCAGAAAAGGTTAGGAGAAGATAGGGAGGTTTTTTTTTCAAGATTAGGTCTTTTAGTGTATTAGAAAATAGGAAAAATAAGAGATCAAATCTTGACCGTAGAATTAGTTAGATGAATGGCTAGGATTTAGTTATTTAAACTGACGGATGATATTAATATATGAAGTCTTGAAATTAGATTGGAAAAGATATGGAATGGATAAAATTGTAATTAAATTGGCTATAATTTAAATGAAAGAATGGCTATGATTAGAATAAAATTTGAATTGGAGTGGCTAGAATTGGAAGAAATTATAATAGAATAGGCTAGAAATTAAATAATCTTAAGGAAAGTGTAGGAATCACTATTTAATTAAAATACTACCTATATTAAAATATTTTTATACAATGGAAAATCATTTAAATTTTGAAACATTTGAAATTCATTACTAATTTTAAAATATTATAATAATATTTAAGATAATTTTATAAAGTAAACAATAATAAAATATATATTTTTTGAGAAAAATCGAATAAAATTTTAAACTTTATAAATACGCATTTAATCGAATAGTATTCCTTAAAATGGTTAAAGGTCGGTCAAAATTCGATGTCAATAGTTGCCCCTTGGTTGATTGAGAATGAAGAATGAATTGTGAGGCAACCAACGTTGACTTAGTAGCCGATTTTGTTCGATCGACGACAGATGTCAGTGGTATCAATTGAAGCGAAGTAGAGTTGAAAAAAGGATACAACCGAGACTTTAGTTTTAAGTACCCCACATATCTCTTGTTATACGAGAATCTGGTCGTGTGTAGTTCTAGATTCAAGAGCAAATGAAACTCATAAAAGTTGAAAGAGTGCTAAGGTATTCAGAAGGCACGATATCCGCTTGAATGGATGAGATTAAAGTAGCGACAAGAGAGAGATTGAGAGGCTAAAAGAGTATGACCGAGAAGCGATAAGAGCATGATAGAGTGAGGTTATCAGCCTTTGAGCAATGCTCAGAGTATGAAAAACAAAGAATTGATACGGTCTTCATTGTGATAGTTGATAGCATGATAACTGTAATCAAGGAGCGATCGATCATATATGCTAATTCTAGATAAAATGTTAGATTTTAAATAGATAAAGTATGACCAACAATGATAAAATATGAGTTCTAAATAAAATAACAAGAGGTGATAAGAAGCGTATCTGTTTTGAGACGTAGTGCAAGCCTTGATAGTCTTTGGCCCATCTCTTAAGAATAACGTCAAACTCCAACAGATGTGATAATATAGCGATAATAAAATAGACAGGAATGTCTCGTTGTAAGGAGAGTCTAAACGTCATTTTAAGGCGGACGAGCCTGAGTGTCATTTTAAGGCGGACGACCTAAATATCTTATAAATCGGACGAACAAAAAATTTCCTATGAGGTAGATAAGCCTTAATGTCCTTATAAGGTGGACGACCTAAATGTCCTATAAGATGGATAAACCTAACTGTCGTTTTAAGATAGACGTGCCTAAATATCCTTTAAGGAGGCCGATCTTAAATTTGCGTTGAAAAGAGGACGAGCCTAGATGTCCTATTATAAGGCGGACGAGCCTAGATGTCGCATTGTAAGGCGGACGAGCCTAGATGTCGCATTTGAAGGTGGACGAGCCTAGATGAAGAGACAGCACAGTGGCGAGTTGAATCTGAAGATATCTTCATGGTAGCTGAGTATCCAAAACGATAGTGCGAGTAGCCAAGAATTTGTCCGAGTCTTTGTTTGTAAGCAAGTGAACAGTCCTTTAGCAGGTTGTTTTGTCTGTAATATGCACATCTCTAACTTATAACATAACTTAAATAGAGTAATTAGAACATATATATCAAAATAAATTATAAATGAAAACATGATGCAATTCCCATGTTGACCATGAATGTTTGCCTTAAGACCATGAAAAATGACGTCTTAGGCTATGATGTCTAGGGCCATGATATGCAAAGTGTATCCTCAGGTCATGAAAATGTTTTCTGAAGTCCATGAAATTGACGCCATTAGACTATGACACCTTCGGATCTTGATAGATAGAAGTTAAACCCTAAGGCCATGATATGATATCTGCAGGCCATGAGGATGATGCCTTTAGACTATGACTCCTTAGAAACATGGTATGCATAAAAGAAGTCCTCATGACATGACATGAAGTCCGCAGGCCATAAAAGATGATGCCTTTGGAGGATGAAGCCTTTGGGATATAAGTAATGAGTAAAGTGAGCGTATCTGTTTTGGCATCTGTTGATACTTGTGACTTGATTTGATTCGGGCACATGCAAACTCCGAGCACGATGCAATCTTGGGCTTATGCAAACTTTGGGCACAATGCATTCTCATGCACAATGAAATGATGCATTTCTTCGGGCACATGCATTATGGGGCACATGAAAAGTTGCGTTTCTTCGGGTGCATGCAATATCGGGCACATGCAATGATGCATTTCTTCGGGCACATGCAGTACCGAACACATGCAATGCATTTCTTTGGGCACATGCATTATCGAGCACATGCAATGATGCATTTCTTCGGGCACATGCAGTATCCAGCGCGTGCAATGATGCATTTCTTCGGGCACATGCAATATCGAGCACATGCAATAATGAATTCCTTCGGGCACATGAAATATCGAGCACATGCAATGATGCATTTCTTCGGGCACATGTAATATCGAGCAAATGCAATGATGCAATTCTTAGAGCATAAGTCAATCTCGGGCACATGCGATGATGCGATATTTCGTGCATAATGCGATGTCGAGCATAATGTAGTCATGCAAGCCTATATCTCAGGCATAGTGAGACTTCATAATTGAATGAGGAGGGTATGTAGTATCTTGGACATCTGCCTTGTTGGACGGGGCGAGTGTCATTTGTCGGGCTCAAAAATGGTATGTTGATTGTTGAAAAATCCTTTGTATATGTACCTGTATTATCTGAATTCAAAGAAAAAATAGTTAGTTTAAAGGGGAGGTTGATCTGTATCCATGATTTGGCGCAGCGTGCTCTTTTGGTGTCTGATAGAATGTTCTTCGGAGGGTTGTCAAAAATTTTGAGATACTCTCAAAATTTCTGCCCTAGTGAAGAACTTCTGTTATTCTGATCTGTTGTTGTTGTAGCTTGACTGTTGAAATTTTTTTTCTCAAAAAAATTTCTACCAGGTCTTGATTTTCAGCAATTTTTGAGACCCTCTCAAAACTTCTGCCCCAATTATCAAAAGAAGGGGAAAATGAAAGTTTTATTTATGATATAACCGAACCCCATAGGATCGCCTACGTATCCCCTCTTAAACGGAAATCATTTCTGACGTATTTCCTAATTAAAAAAAGAGCATAAGAAGATATTAGGAACATTCTTGAGTAGCAAGTGAATGGTAGATTTGGACCAACTTTATTTGCTCATATTTTATCATGGTGCCTGAATGTGGAAAACATGATCTTAAATGGATCAAGCCTTATTTGGGAAATTGGATCAAGTAGACGTTGGTGTGTTCACATCCGAACATCCTTTGTTGTAAAGTCGTCCAAGTATATGGCCTTAGTATCAATCAGCTGTTGAATATTGTCTTTCAGATCACTACATTCTTCTATTGTATGTCCTTCCTTTTCCTGAATGATAATCACAAATCTTGGAGGGTTCAATACACGATGCACACTTAGTCATCCTTATTCCATTGATAGTAGCTATGTGACCAGCAATCCTCAACTTTTCATAAAGCTGGCCTATAGGCTCAGTCAGAGGAGTATATGTTTTTTTAAATATCTCCTCAACCTTTACGAGGTTTTTACAGATATGCAGTCGAGTGACGACTTTGGCATTGTAGCCAGGATATGATGGTTGTCGATATGGAAAAGGAGGCCTTTGGTACAAAGACATTTGATATGGAGGGATTGGAAGTGGTATGAAAGGCGTATGATGCCAGGGAACTTGGTGCAGAGGTTTTTCGTATTGAGGAGTTTCCATAGTAGGGTGATGCGGGTGTGAAGTAAGGTGTTGAGGCTTAGGAGTATATGGATGATGTTGTGGAGGATATGGGTGATTTGGAAAGTAGATGTTCTTTGGAGGCATTTGAATGGAGCTCGGTTTAATTTGAGAGGTAGAGTAATCTGGAGAAGTATTATTTTGAAGAGTGACTAGACATGAGAAAGGTGACATATCCATGTTTGTCTCCAAAGGTTGATTGGTGGAGATTAACAACTTTGCCCACTCGTGAATGTCCAACAACTCTTCTTCTAACTTCTTTATTTGCTGCTCAAGGTTTGGTACCAACTTGTCTGAAAGACACTTATTTTTAAAAGTTTTGCACATAACTCTAGCATTAGTCGCTTTTACTTTTCCTTTACAGTTCTCAGTCGGAAGATAAGGAAATGAGCCCTTTGATCGCGTGTGATAAACCACCGTCTATGGATCAACCATTGCGAAAGGGTAAAATAAAAAAAAATCAAAATAAATCCCAAGTTGGAAGATTCCATTAATTGGGATACCAAACATGTTATTTTAAGATAAATGCCCTAACTGCAAAGGATTCTGGTTTAGCCAGAGTTAGGCCTAAGCGACACATAAGTGATGCACAATAAATAATTCAAGTCTTATTTTCCAATTTGGAGTTTAGACTAGAAGAAAAAAAAACTTTCATTTATTATAAAATTCGAATAATACATCATAAAAAAACTTAAATGAACTAAGGGAAAAGCGATAACATGGGGAAATCATCCTAAATTCTGAAATCTTGGAAGTATCGACTCCAAGAGCTTGCCGCCAGTTGACCTCTTGTAATGGGAGTGACTTCTTTTCTCATTTTCAACACGCTCTGTGCCCATATGTTTTCCCTTTCATTGGCAAGCCCATGTTATCCTTCTCCACTTGATATTGGAACTTCAGATTCTATCAAGATCCATATGCGATACTTATGCGTGCATAAAGCCTGTCGTGCACCAATAGAAATGGTCAACAAACACTCCCATCATCTAAGTATGTTGTGGAGTTGTGGTTTATCAAGTCCAAACTCATACTTATATGACTCCATGTCAAATCGAAGTGGTATGATTTGAGTTTGCCCAAATTGACGAAGTACTCGGCGAGGCGCATATGGTTGGACACCTTTTAATCCAATAAGCTCGATGAAGTCTCTTACTATGACATTAGGCGTGGACAACCAATGAAGCTTCCATTGAATTCGGTGGCTCTCTAGCTCAGTCAGAAATATCTGCCAGTCCACAAGTCCTACAAGTGCAGCCAAACATGTCAACCTTCTTGGATGGTTATCGATCTTGTTGACTTGACCAAGATAGGTATATACCACGTGAGATCGCTTGTAGAAGTGATCGATAGCCCATAGTTGAAGTAAAAGGTTGCATCCCTCGAAGAACATTCTACCATAAACACATGCTGACATACTCTTCATTATCTCTACCAAGATCATGGGCACTATGGATTTTTTAGGCCCACCCCCTCTTTGAGCTAGGTCTCAAACAAAGTACCATATATATGTATCGATTATTCCCATTGATTTAGGAAAAGCAAAAGATCCCAATAAGGCGATGGGAAAGACATCCAGATGATACTTTTCCCATTTTTCAATGGAGCACCCAAATTCATAGTCATATATGTAGTAGCCATCATCTCGGCCGAATCGTGAGTATAAGAAGTATAAGTGAGTCCACCCAAGATCTAAAAAGTCTAGGTTGGATTAGACTTCATCCCCATACTATTTAGAAATTCCCTTGATGATGGATTATAAGGTACCATCATTAGAAACCATGGTATGGAAGGTCGATAAAACCGCTGACTTCTTCAATTGTTGGTGCCAAGTTGCAATCTGTAAACTTGAACACCATCCTCAGAGGGTCCCAAAACTCTAGTGGCGCCCTAGTCAGGTGAGGGTTTGGTATTACAAAAATAAGAAATGTGAGGCCACCCAACAATTGATGAATCTCCCTTTCCTTATATCTCGTTATATCTATCCATCATGTCTTAAGTATCTGACTCACTTCTTTCACCATTTGAGGGGTTGGGGGTTCATACTCGTCCATGACTTTGCAAATAAAAAAATAAACAACTTCTAAACTCCCATTTGGCAAAATCGGCTTGATTTAATTATTATGATCACGTTGATACAGAAGTATGCAATTTGTCTAAAGAGTGTTGGGGCCGTTTAGACGAGAGGGTGGTTACTAATTATGTGGATTGACACCAAGGGTAAAACCATATAGGGCTTATCTAGCATGTATGACCTAACCAGGACTTCTAAGAGTTTGCTTGACACGGACTTGAAAGGGATTCTATGCGAGAGGCTCGTGGTTTCGCGGTAGTAAAACTATCCCTTGCGTCCATGCATATGCCGACTCTCTATAATGGGTATTTGAATAAAATTGGAGTAGTTATGAGAGTTTCAAAGGCACAACATCACGAGAACAAAAATAAAAAAAAGGAAGAGAGTCCCCATTGGGGGAAGTATGAGCGGAATGTCAGTTATCAAAGAATAAACGTTTAGCATTTAAATTGAAAAGCATCAACATATATGCAGTTTATCAACAATACATGAATAAATAAAGATAGTGAACATAAAAAAACTCACCCAAATAAAGAAAGGGGTATGGGATTAAACAATGTAAGTAAACAAATAAGGGAAAAGGGGAAAGGTGAAACATGGTAATAGACAAATAATTAAGAGGGAAAGGGGTGGAACATGGAACGAAGACAGTAAATAAAACAACAAAATGAAAACTAAACATGATAAACACCTAACATATAATGAAATAACCAAAAAAAAAAGTAAACTACACATAAATAAGCATGAAACACATAATGGTAAGAACCTAATATCCCCAGCGGACTCGCCATTCTGTTGCGCCCCATTTTTGGCAAAAATGGGTTTTGTGCACGACCTAACAACTCTTTTGGAATTTTGAATTTGATGTCGCCAACTAACAAATTAAGGAGCGTTAGGGCACCTACCTAACCTAACTAAGTCTAGATAAGGTCAACGAGCCAGAGATCAAGGCAAGGGTTCCAATTACCTCGAGGGAAAGGTGTTAGCCATCCCTTGAAGTCCACAAATGTGGGTCCCAGCCGTGGCTCATGCAATCTATCTGGGGGCTACAAGTAGAAATTAAGGTCACTTGATTTATTAGTTTATTTAAGTAGCATGATTGCTAGGTGATAAGAAAAATGAAACAAATAAGATCATTTTATTTTTAAATAATTATTTAGTAACGACTAGGTGATAACAAATATTAACAATTAAATCATCTTTACTAAATCTAACATGTGAAACTAGGTGATATAGCAACAAGTTGAATCAAATAGCTCATTATTATCTTAATTAATATTCAAACATGCGAGTCTAAGTGATAAAATATTAAAAAAATGAGAAATAATTTTTTTTAATTAATTATTTAAGCATGCAAAACTAAGTGATAACAATAAGTAAACATTAAATAAAATTTAAAGATAAGTGAGGGGATAGAAAAGAGGCAAATAAATAAGCAAACAATATTTTTTTAATCTACTCCAAGTGAATTACTAAAAAGTTAAAATTACTTCAATAATTTATTATTTGAGCATACGATCTATGTGATAAATGCAAATATTAAGCAATTAATAAATAGATAAACAAAAGACATAATATGCACAAAAGATATAGAAGATAGCTCGATTTTATTATGTTACACCGAACAAGAATAATATGTTCGAAAGTAAATTTTTAAAAAATTGAGAAAGTTTTGAATAGAAATTTTTATTTTAAAAAAATTGTTTGTTTCTTTTTAGGGATAATGCCCCGATATTGTTAATCGTGCTCCTCCCCCATAGAAACAATTTTGTTTTGTGGTTAGTCTTAGAAAAATAATAAAAGTTTATATTTTTGAAAATGATTTAAAAGATTCAGTTTGCATATAGGCACATAAATATTACATATAAATACACATAATTCCTCTTGAAATTCAAGGGTAGGTGGTACTTCCAGGGACGCGTCGGCTTAATTTAAAATTTGGAACTAGACCTCGTGATTCCTTTGACTTTCCCACTAACGATAGGTTAGTATATAGTGCTTATAATTTTATTTTTAAAAGTAAACAATGTCAAAATCAATTCAAAATTTTAAAGGAGGATTGAACAATGACTTTTCAAAAAAAGTTGCAAAACATTGTAAAAAGAAAAACTAGTATAACATTAATGTAGTAAATTTATTAAATGAAAAGATTTTAAAATGAAATATATTCAAAGTCAAGTAATTAGTTAAATGCATGAGATGATTTTAATTTATTATCATTATTATTTTAAGAAAATAACATATTGCATCATACGTGCGGAAATCTTCAAAAGGTCAAATTAATAATATTAGCTAATTTAAAAGGGGGGCTAAAACTATGCACAACAAATTTTATTGGAGTGGGTATGCTAAAAAATTATTTACAAACCTATAAACATGATTTATAGGTGTTCAAAAAGGAGTAACACATATAGGCATGATTTTGTAAATCTAGATGATACGAACATTTTAATCCTTAGGCATGGTTTCTACGTGATAAAACAAATGAAAAGTTATAACATATTTTTTAACATCTAACAACATACTAGATTATTAGGATTTGATTTTTAATATTCAAAAATTAATGGAATCTAGTTATCTTAAAACTCATTAACAAACAAAGCATTTTTTAAAAAAAAAATCACTAAGCATGTTGAAGATTAATATTATTCAAAGCTCACACATGAATAACTACCTTATTATTAATCAATTGATAAAATTAAGAAAGAAAAAAGATTTAACACATATTCATGACAAGTTAATTAACACGATCAAGTTATAACAAAGTCTTGTCAACAACTTTGCATTATAATTTTATTATCAATTTTAGCTTAGTTAAACTTTATTAAAGACTACCAAGCTTAAGTTGTTGAAACATGTGAGAATAATTAATATTAATTAACCTTGATTTTGTTAGTTGAATCCTATAAGCATGATATTTAACCTTATTATTTAAATCCTATAGGCATGACTTCTTAATGAGTTGCAAATAAATAACAAATTAGCATGTAATCCCCTCCCTTTAGGTGATCCCCCAAAATATTTTATTTTTATATATAGAGAGTTAAAGAGTTGTACAAATATTAGCAGTAAAAACAAAGAGTGAATCAACATATATAAAACCATAGAATGAACGAGGCTTCGTCCACAATTTCTTCTAGGCAAGTCTTCAATATCTTGAACTCTAAGTTCAAAACCTTGAAGAAGAGGTAATGTAACACGTATACGATAAGGCAATAATTGTGATATAGTACACTTATAGTAGCAAATTGCTCTCATATATATGTAAATGACAAACAAAAAGAGAAAAAGAATAACCATAGTTATATTATCAAACTAAAAAGATAATGAAACTAACTTGGATGCTTCCTTGTTATTTCGTTTCTCAACACACTTATATTATAAATATGCAAAAAATCAAATTGAAATTAATAAAGAGGACTAACCAGTTATGCAGAAAAGATTATCAACTTGTTTGATGAGTTGAGAGAATGAATATGTGTATGAGAAATGAGAGAATAAGAAAAAATTGTAGCAAGAGTTAGTGTGAGTTGGAGAATGTGAGTTCTCTCAAAGATGTCAATGTGTGAGAATTAGTTGATGAAATTATGATGGCAGGGGGTCTTATTTATATAGCAAAGAGGGGGAGAGAACATAAGGAAAATATTTTTAAGGAATTAATTATAGTACCATTTCCTTATTTTGAAGGAAGTCAAATCAGTCAAATTAATTATATATTTTTACCAAATAAAAGCAAGTAAAAATTAATGAGAGAGGATAATATATTTTTTCCTTAAATAAAGAAGAGCTAAAAATCAGAAAACTTTTAGAATATTGGAATACAAAAAATAAACTAGTAAGAAATATGAATTTGGAATAAGATACATATATTTTCCTAAAAAATAAAGAAGAGTAAAAATAGATTTTATTTAAATTAATTTTGTCAAATATAAGGTATTTACCATATAAGAGCAAGTAAGAGATCAAATCAATTTTAATTAAGGTAAATGAATAAATTAAGAAGTAACTTTTTTTACCAAGATACAATTTATGGAAAATCAAGATTCACATGGAAGGAAAGAAAAAATGACATCTTACACTGTCCAACTAATAAAGATTTTCCAAAGATAGGCTTAATTCTAATTCTGCTAAACAATTTAATTTTGGACATTCACCATATACTAATTTATTGAAATCACTAAGCATCTAAAGAACGGTCAACTTTGCAACTTTCAAAATCAAGAAAATCAATTCATTAATTCAATTTGTAAGTAAGCTGTAAAATTCCAACTATTAATGCTATATAACAAACAACTAAAAGAAATATATTGCAATAACATACTGGGTCCAAAGAGCATATCAATTAGTAACCCATTTATGCAAGTTTTTCTAAATTAAAGAGAATCATTTATTTAAGGTGTGGACTTAAATCTATTGATGATGTATCAAGATTAACAAGACTAATCAAGTAACAATAGGCATATCAAAGACAAGTATGAGATCTTCATATTAATTTAAAGAAGAGCATTGGAACATTTAAACCTTGAGCAGAAAATGATATAAGAACAAACGGATAATAATTAATTTAAAACAAAATTTTATGTGAGCAATCAGATATTTGCCAAGTTGATTCACGCATTAAAAGATATTATCCAATAGACATGATATGAGAGAGTTTTTGAAATATATACCTGGTCGAATCCTTATCTAATCCTTGAAGATTTTACTGAAATTTACCGCTATTGCTGGTCGGAGAAGAGAGGAAGAGACGGACGGAGAAGAGGAGAGAGGAGAGGGTGGCGCACTACTGCTCGTCGTGGCTGCCGGCTGCTATTGCCAGTGTTTCTTGCCGGTGGGGGCACCGGTACCTGCAGAAAAAGGAGAAGAGAAAGGGGAAGATGAAGGGAAAGAGAAGAAACGAGAGGGAAGGAGGAGAGGGAGAGGGAGAGTAGGCTTCCTGTCGGCCATCCTTGCCGGCTAAAATGGGGGTCGTCGGAAAAAGTGGAGGGAGAAAGGAGAAAGAAGAAGAGAAGAGAGAGGGGGGGCGGTTTGAGGGAGGGGAGTGGCGACAGAGGGGTGTCTCCACCTCTGGCTGATAGCCTCGCCGGACAAAAAGAGAAGAGATGGAGAGAAGGCTGCCGGAAAAATGGAGAGAGAAGAGATAAAGGAGAAAAGGTGAGGAGAAGAGAGGGATATTTTTTTTTTTAAAAAAATTAGGTCTTTTAGTGTATTAGAAAATAGTAAGAGTAAGAGATCAAATCTTGACCGTAGAATTAGTTAGATGAACGGCTAGGATTCGATCTAGGATTTACATATTTAAACAGACGAATGAGATTAATAGAAAAGTCTTGAAATTAGATTGGAAAAGAAATGGAATGTCTAAAATTGTAATTAAATTGGCTAGAATTGAAATGCAAGAATGGCTATGATTGGAATAAAATTTGAATTCGAGTGGCTAGAATTGGAAGAAATTATAGTAGAATAGGATAGAAATAAAATTTATTTAAGGAAAGTGTAAAAATCACTATATAATTAAAATACTACATATATTAAAATATTTTTATACAATTGAAAATCATTTAAATTATAAAACATTTTAAATTCATTAATAATTTTAAAATATTATAATAGTATTTAAGATAATTTTATAAAGTAAACGTTACGAAAATATATAATTTTTGAGAAAAATCGAATAAAACTTTAAACTTTATAAATACGCATTTAATCGAATAGTATTCCTAAAAATGGTTAAAGGTCGGTCAATATTGGGTGTCAACAGTCTCAGCAAATGCACATACCCAAAAGTTTATGTGTCCATGCCTTGGATGATGCAACGTAACGTTGTGCAACATCGCTTTCTAGGTTCTTGAAGACCTTGGTTGGTGCTACCTGCCATTTACTGATGTCTCTTGGCCAATGCATGAGGCCATGACCTATTTCATCCCATTGATGTCACACGCCATGACAGATATGTACATTCCTTAGTGGATCTAGCCTATCATTCATTGATGTCGCAAGGTCGATGAGTATACGCCACGACAGATTTATGAAGGCCTTGCTTGCTGTTGCATGCTATTGCCTAATGTGGCTTGCCCAATGTGCACAAGCATTGACTTATACTGTCTGACATTGGGTGATGCAAATGTCGCCCATGAGATGTACACAAGGGATGATTTATGCATGTAGGCTTTGGCTGATGCTGCATTGCATTAGCGAATGTTGCTTGCTTGATGTGTACATGACATGTCAGATGCTTAAAAAGAAAAAACCTTGGTTGAGAGTGAATGTTGTTAGCCGACGTAGATGTCGCTCAGCTGATGAACACACACCATAGACAATGCATGCATGCCTTTGATGATAATGTATGTCGCTTTTCGATGTCTTTTGCCAGATGTGCGCAAACCAGGTTAGTTTTGTGAAGACCATGGATGATGTTGCCTACAATTGGCCAACATCACTTGGCTGATGCAGCATGCCATGACTGAAGTCGCCTAATTAATGTGCACATACCACGTTCGATGTGTTCAAGCATTGGCTGATATTGCCTTTAATTGGAAGATTTCGCCTGGCCAATGCGCGGAGGCTAGTACTGAAGTTGTTGAGTGAATGTGTACAAACATGGCTCATTCGTGCAGGCCTTGTGTGTTGCTTTTTCCCAATGGCCTATGCATGCATGCGAACATTGATGTTTCCTTATAGATGTGCTCAAACAATGGATAAACTTGCACAGTAATTATGCACACAACACGAGATATTTGTACAGGCAGTGGATTATGCTACATGCAGTTTGGCGATGTTGGTTACAAAATGAAGACATGCCACGTTCGAGATGCAGGCTTTGTCTGATGGCGCATGCCGTTGGAAAACATCTCATGTAATATACTCACATTACATTTCTGTTCATGCAGGAATTGGTTGAAGCCGTATGCCATTTGGTGACATTGCTTTGTATAAGCTCACATGCCACACTTGATGCATGCATGACTTGGTTGATGGTGTCAGCCGTTGGTGGACATCTACATACTTATATGTGTAGACTACGTACGATGCTTGCAGGCCACTTTATTTGCTAATATACCAATTTTTGTAGGCTATGAACGATGCTAGAAGGACACATTCAACGTCTACAGACCAATGGGTGAAGGCTATAGACGACGCTGGCAGGCAATGTTTGATGTCAATAGATCGATGTGTGTTGTCTCCAGATGATACTTCTAGCCCATGTCTGATGTCGGATAAGTTTTGTGCGCTGGACAAGACGATCGAGGCATGTAACGCTTGGTGCCTCTTGACCGCTGTTTATTGGCCAAGGATGATGTAGTCAGTCCATGATCAACGATAGCTAAGTAATTTGTAAAATCCATGGTAGATTTATTCAGTCAACAGACGATGTTGATTACGCAATTTATAGGCTAAAAACAATGCTAGTAGCCCACATTTGATGTCGTCTGGCCGTTCTGCGCAGGACAGGAGCGATGAAACAAGGCAAAGTGTGACTACGAATTGGGTGATGCACACAGGCCAAGGGTGATATGGCTGGTCAACAGCCGATGTCGCCTGAGCCATTGATTCAGGCTTGGACCAACGAGAGAATACACAACTAGTGTCGCCTAGCCAATGCCTTTCATTGACTGGTGTGGCTTGGTCGGTGTGCATATATTACAACCAATGTTGTCTAGACGATGCTCTTAGACTATAGCTTTATTGGTCGAGATGACGTGCACACGACATATATGATGCTTACAGGCCTTGGCTGATGTTAAATATCATTGGTCGACATCACTTTCCAGATGCACACATTCTATGTCTGTGAATGCAAGCCTTGGATGATGCGGCATACCTTTGGCAAACATTTCTTTCAAGATACAAACATTTCTCATCCATGTGTGTTGGCCTTGGCTGAAGATGCATGCCATTCGTCGTCATCTTTTGCCAGATGCGCACATGCCATGAAAAATACATGCAATCCTTTGATGATGCTACCTTTCGTTGGCTTATATCTACAGACTGATGTGTGTAAGCTACACATGATACTGACAGGTCATATCCAAAGTCTGCAAACCAATTTTTTGAAGCTATGAACGATAATTGCAAGTTATTCCGAACATAGGCATACTGATGTGTACAGGCTACAAACAATGCTGTCAAGCCATGTTAGACATTGGTAGACCAATATGTGTAGGATGAAGATGATGATTGTAACCCACTTTCGATGTCGGCTGACCTACATGTAGACCAAAGGCAATGCAGGCAAACTATGTCTTACAATGGTTGAGTGTGTTGTGCACGCCAAAGGTAATGCGGGCACGCCTTACCCGATGTCAATTGACCATTGTGTTCAAGCCAAAGTCAATGAGAGTAGGCAAAAGCCTGACGTAGGCTGACCGTCATCTTCAGGAAAAAGGTGATATGGGCAGGCCATATCGAATATCGGCTTTCAATTGTGTGCATGCCAAGGCGATGCGGGAAGGACACGTTGACTATTGGTTGACTATTTTGTAAGCGTAAGGCAATGCAGGAAGGCAACGCTCAATGTTAGTGGACTATTCTACAGGATAAAGGAGATAGGGGCAGGCAACACAATATGTCTCCTGACTAATTGTTTGCATGCCAAGGAATATGAGGGAAGTCCACGCCCCACGATTGCTAAGTGATGTGCACAAACCACAACCCTCGTAGGTATTTCATTGATGACGTCCGCTGAGCAATGTCCAGGGTATGGTGGATGGGGGTGGTCCACGTCCAACGTGAGTTGGCCGTTGTGTGAAGGAGAAGGGCGATGGGGGAAGGACATGACAAACGACTACTGAGTTGTGTGCATAGGCCACGACTGATGCGTCTAGTGTATGTCTGACGTCCTCTGAGAAATATGCACAAGCTAGAGCCGGTATGATAGTCTACCACCAATGTCACATGGCCAATGCCGCTTGTTGTTAGCCGATGTCATCTGCTCAAAACAGATACACGACGAATGAATCTTCCAGCGTTTGGCCGATGCCGATGTCGCCCTACCAGCATGCCACAACATATGTTGCATGCTGTAGGCCAATATCTCTTGCATGCAGCATGACATAGGTTCATGCAAAAGTCGCCCAGATGATACACACATGCCACGACCAATGCGTGCATGCCTTTTTTGATGCTGCGTTTCATTGGACAACATTTCTTGAAAGATGTGCACATGCCATATTTTATGTGTTTAGGACTTGGCTGATGTTTTCTTCGATCGGCCAATATCGCTTACCCGTAGCACGGAAACTACCAATATCGCCCAGAGTATGCGCACACGGCATGGCTAAGGCGTAAAAGTCTCGGATAATGCTGCTTACCATTGGTCGATGTTGCGTGGACAATGTGTCGCGCACACAACGATTGATGCATGCAGGGCAACATTCAAGTAATGCTCTTGGAGAAGCCCTAGGGACTCACTTACTATAATCTTCAAAGCCTAATCGTACAATTAATTGATAGCATCCCATACCACTACTTATATTAGTTCTCCAATACAATTAGTTATCCTCATATGATGAGAATAGGCAACAACCGACATAGTTCATCTACACTTGGAATCCGGAGTCAACCCTACTCCGATAAAGGTTATTCTACTTGCGAATGGTATAACTTAGACACGTCCCATGTAGGAACATGCTTAAGGAATATCGAGGGTTCCTTTGTACTCTAGCCTTATCATTAACTAGAAATACTACCCTAACAATACTCACTCAGTGCTAGCCTTTGTTCTGATAGATTAGTTCAATAAAGGACTACATGAAGAGGTTCCATATCTAGTTCATAACCAAATCACATTACACCGTACCAAAGAGGGCCCCTAGGTTTTCCTTACAATCGTTAAGACACTAGCTCAATTACTTTCATAAGTATGATTTAATTTTGTTCTAGAAAATCAACCCTAAGTCCACCATTCACACAAGAAGGATACCATTATGGCTTTCGACTTCAAGGATATCATAATCTTACATCTATGATGAATGTTTCACATAAAGGACCTTCTTAGCTATGTTCAAGGTCAAATTTCAATTACACATAGACTAATAATCCATAGAATACTAAGTCAATAAGTCATATTCAAATTATACATATATCAAGTAAGGGACACAAGTGTACAAAAAGAGGACACACACATACTTCACATGTAGCATATCATTATAGAAGAACATAGGCATAAGAAAAATAATCGATAGGTCACCCTATTCACTGCTATAATGTCATCAATATAACCATCATAAGACTCACATAACCATATAGGAAGAATTATACATCAGTCCTCAAACTACACAAGTAAGGAGACAGTCATAGTCTAAAATTATTACCTAATGAAAATAGGAGAACACATACATTAACATTAATCAAAAGTAGATAGATATGATCATAATTAACCTAAATCACTAAATAAATCATCATAATATATCAAGTAATGAGGATAAGGACATAATAATCATATTTCATAAAGTAACACCGAGTAGGCCACATAATTCACAATTAAAGCACATAGAACTGCGACCATAAGTGAACCATACAAAGCATGATCATCATCTAGGAACTAGATTATATAATATAAACTAATTAAGGTTAACATACTGATCCAACCTCACAAATTCAATCCATAGTCAACTCAACCAATACAATACTCAAAGGGCCCTTGGTATTGGCCATGATAATCAATTTAACCCATTAATAATAATACACGATTAATAAAAGATAATTCAACATGAATTTATGATTTTAGGACATCCAACTAATAATTATAGTATGGTTCTATCATAATTCAATATCCCTAATCAAACTACACACTATTTTCAACAGCATTAAGACATAATCGCTCACCCATAAAGTAGTCAAAACTAAGGTTACATACATTACAAGGGTTAATAGAGTTTTAGGTTAAAATAATCTAATTTACAACAATTAAATCAAAAAGCAATGATTAAAATAATTTAATGCAAGAACCCATGGATAGATTAAAAAATTGGACAAGTTCATCTTTGAAACACTATAGTAATCATTTTGAAGTTTGGATCCTTGAAGAAAAGAGATTCAAGGATGAAGGTCATACCTTAATTGATTGTAGACCTCTAATTTGATGAGGATTGATTAAGATTCACCAAAGAAATCTTCAGTCCAAGCTATACCTTGAGTTTTGGCTCCAATGGAGTTCTAGAGATTCTTTAGGGAATTTGGGTTTTAATTTGGAATAGTGAATTCATCTAAGTTTTTAAAGGATATAAAACTATTTATAATATCCAAAATACCATTAGAAAACAGCAATTTTAATTATGTGGACATGGGTGAAATTACCACTTCACCCATACATTTAACAGTGAACTGCGCAGGTTTGGAGACCCAATCGATGCCTACCAATCAATGCGCCATCATAGATGGCCATCATTTTGTTCAGAGACCTTAATTCAGGATCTTAATATCCTAGGTTGTGTCTTGACCTACGCAACCATCGATGGGGCATCAACCAGCTTACTATTCGTCGATTGCCTCAGTGGTATGGGGTTGTTCTAGACAACGTTTGACTCAGAGGAAGGGTCCTTTCTGAAGGACCCTTGGTTGCTCTTTGGGGACTTTTGCCCGGAAGTTTACAACTCACATCAATTTCTTCCAAAATGAACGCGTAAAACTCGATGAAACATGCTAAGACACAGAAGGTCATTTCAAGATAAACCTTTCGAACGTCATGGACGTTTGACATCCAAACTTCATGAAATTTTAGACACTACCTCTTAACCTCATTTAAAATAATTTAGGACTTCAAATCATCAATACACAAGCTTTAGGCTCTGGTTCCACTTAAGTTGTTTTAGAGGTATTATAAAGGTAGCATCCCTAACTACTACTAAAGCTAACTGCCTATCTTTGGTCATACTTGATCATAGTTCATTTTCATAATTAAGACCTGAGGTTCATCATAACATATGAGCACTATTCCCCTAGGGAAACCCTAGGCACACTTATGAAATTCATATGAAGCATCCCATAATACCTCACACACTAAGCATATCTTGAAGTCACCCTACCTTATTTCATGTCTTCTTATGAATATCGAGTACACCTATGTTATTCATACTAAAGAGTACATTACCTTTATAATTTCCTCATTACATTCTTGTGCAATGTACATAAGGCAGACCATACCACCCCACATACTAAGCCTATCTTGAAGTTATCCTTAACATATTTACCTTCCATGGCCTTATCGTTACTTAACTTCATTTAATTAGACTATCTTATCTTTAGTATAACTTAATAGGAAGGCAACTTTAGTCAAATCGTATCTTCAATCTATTTTTCTGTAATGACCCTAGGTTATACCATGTGCAATGCAGCTCTAATGCCCCATAACACCACTCATGCAAGTTACGACTTTGGATCCTTTATCTATTACTTCTTACTATGGAGCCTAGCCCCTATCATTATCTTTTGAACACTATGGGATACTTCTTTTAGTATGTATAAGTTCCTTAATAGTATGGATCCTACGAGATACTTTTTAAGGTATATCATGATCCCTTAATCATGAACACTACGAGATAGCCCTTGGGCATGTCTAAGTACATTCACACATTATGAACACTATGAGATACACCAATCTCTTTTGTACTTGTAGTTCGGACCCTTGCTAGACTATCCCTCTTAGTTTTCATATCCACTTGTAATCAAGCATATACTCTAATGTTTACTTGTCAAGCCTTACTAAACCTTCTCTCATCGGGGGACGTCCTTGAAATTCTCTTTACGTGTAACTTAATCTATCACTTTCATTAAATCATCCTAAATTTACAGCCAACACAACCATCGTAGGTTGCTTTATTGATCAATTCATTCTACCTTCATTAAAAGGTATATTATACGATCTTCTAGCGTTAGCTTTCTTTTCACATTCTTCAATACTAGGTGAATATAGCAATATTTACTTATTTAAGGTTCAATTCAACCAAGAATAATCTTAATAAATCAAGTCTAATGCAATTCATACCTAGGTGATTCATTCTTATTCAATTAACATAGAATATAATCAAGTTAAGAAGAATCAACACAAAACCATTATCTAGTCGCCAATGGCTTAATATCACCATGACCCCCTTTGATTTCAATTACTTTAATTCATAATTAAAACCACATAAAAATTTGTATAGAATAATCACATAAACAACGTTGAATACTACCCACTAGATTTGGATCACGATCAAGCTTTACCCACAATGCAATCACAACCCTCTCTTGAAAAGGGTTCTTCGGATTGACAATTGAAGGGAAACTAGGGGAGCTTAATAGATGGAAAAATCCATGAATTAATAAGCTTCACATACCTTAGTTTATAGCCCTAAACCCAGCTCAAAACCTTGGTGAAATTCGTCCTAAAAGCTTCCTCCAAGTTCTCTTCTTCTTCTTCAATGGTGGTTTTGGGAGAATTTTGGGAGAGAAAGGTTTTGATTTGGATTATAGGGTCTAATTGTATATTTTACTGGTTAAATAATCTTCAAATACCTAAAGTAAATGCCAATAATTAATCCACGAAGTGACCAAAAGACCCCTGAAACTATTGGACATTTCAACAGACATAAAATTGACTTAAAAATGACGCGACCAAATCTGCGAATAAACTGCGCCTCGCGGAGGCATTTTGAAATTTTAATTCTGGAAAATTTTTAGACAGAACGGTTTGTGAAGGCCCCATGTTTCAGGGCAAGAATATCTCCCTTCTTGTGTTGGTTGCGTCGCACAGCAGCCTCCAGATCTTTGCTATTTGGACGATTTGATGGCCCATGGTTGGGTCCTTATGGGGAACCTTAGGCTAGTCCCTGGGTGTCGCTCTTGGAACTTTTGACCCTTTACACATCAATTTATCTATACGAACCATCATACTCAATTTCAGCCTCAAACCATCTTAACAAAACTCCACTACAAAACACTACGACACACTAGTTTAACTTCGACTAGTTCCGGATGTCTTGGACGTCCTTGGGTGTTTGACCTCCAAACTTTATACACTGACTCTTACACTATTTTTTGTCATTTTAGGACCTTATAAGTTCATGAAAATCATTCTAGTCTCTATTTTTATCTACATCATTTTTGGAATGTAGCATCACGACCAATGTCGACTAAGAGATGTACACATGCCACGATTGATGTGTGCAGGCCTTCGGCAGACGTCGCTTGCATAATGTGTACATGCCACATTTTTCCATGTAGACCTTCCCTGATGATGCATGCTATTGTCCGACATCCCTTGCTAGATACGCACATCCCACGTCCATGTGTGCAGGCTTGTTAATGTCGCATGTCATTTGCTGACGTCGCTTACAAGATGTTCACATGCAACTCCAAATGTGTGCATGATTTGGATGATGTTGTATGTAGGTCAAGGGACATTCGGGCATTCCACACCCGATAATGACATAGCTATGTGAACAAACCAGGCCTATGCGGGCAGTCCACAGCCAATGTTGACTAAGCGATATGCACTGGCCACGACCAATACGGGCGCTCCACGAGCAATGTCACCTTACCATTGTCTCTTTGTGTTGGACGATGGCATTTTCCCAAATCACACCAGTGTTGGCTCATTGTGCATGTCATAGTCCAATGTTGATGTTTCCCAACCGATGTGTACATGCCATGGCACATGCGTGAAGGTTTCGCTTATGCTGCATTTCATTGTCTGATACTGCTTGCCCGATATCCACATGACAAGCCTTATGTGTGGCCCACTTAGAGCTTTTGATTCAGTTGCGTGGATTTTGACTTAGCGGAGTAGACTTTTTTTTCAAAAGATTGATAATGAACATGTACAACCCAAGTATTCACGTTCGAAGGTACAAACACATATTAACTTCCAAAACTAACTTTTTAACATATGAAAAATAGTTTTCAACCATTTTTTTATTTGCATTTTTTCGATTAATTCCAAATGAGATATTGATTTATAAAACAATGAAAAATATAAATTATAAAAATAACGCCAAAAAATTATACTAACCTTAGACGCAATAATTTTAATAATTTTTTTAATTTTTATTTTTTTAGGTAAATCTAAAAAATTGGTAATTTATGGATAAAACAAGGAAACTATGAAAAATTATAATAATTAAACCCAAATATTCACAAATAAACATTAAATTCCACAATTTTCTTAATTGTTATTTTTGTGTAGTAAATTACTAAATTAGGTAATTCATGAATAAAAATATTTAAAAAGCAAAACTATTCCAAATATTAAAAATAAATGTAGTAACAAAAAATTCATCTATTTCAACATTTTTTAAATATTTTAATTTTTGTTTGTTAATCCCGAAAATATGTAATTCATTAATAGATAGAATGAAAATATGAAAAAATAAAGCATTAATGCCAAAAATTCACAAATAAATATATCAACATTTAATCCAACACTTTCAACATTTCTTTTACTTTTTATTTAGTTGGTTAAACACTAAAATGGGAAATTCATGAATAATAATATAGAATTTTATTTTATAATATAAAGTTAACGCCAAATATTCAAAATTTAATATAGTAAACAACAATTCAACAATTTCAACAATCTCGAAAAAGGGTAATTCATTAATAAATATACTAAAAATATAAAATTAAAGCAAAAATTCAAAAATAAATATAGTAACCTTAAATTCAACAATATAAACAACTTTTATAATTTATTTTTGATTGGTAAATCTTGAAGATGGGTAATTCAATAATAAAAAATAAGGAAGACATAAAAAATTATAAAGTTAACACAAAAAATTCACAAATAAATGTTGTTGGATGTCTCTTGTCTAGCAAGAGAAGTCCACAAATGATGATGGTAGGCAAGTCCAGCATCGTCTAATTGATGTGTGCAGGCCACATGGGATTCACTAGGCCGCGCTTGACGTTAGCTGACCAATGTGTGTAGACTACACACTGTGTTGGCTAGTCTCATCCGACGTCAACAAATCGATGTGTGCAGGCTACGAACGATGTTGGTAGACACGTGAAACATCGACTAACCAATGTGTGTAGCCTAGAGATGATAGGTGTAGCCCACGTCCAATGTCGTATGACTATTGTGTGAAGGCCAAAAGGGATGCGGTCAAACCATGTCTAACATCGACTGACCATTTTGTGAAGGACAAAGGCGATGTAGGGAAGGAAACATACGACGTTAGAAAATTATTGTGTGCAGGCCTAAGGAGAAGAAAGAAGGCCAAGCCCGACGTCGTCTGATCGTTTTTCCGGTAAAAATAAGATGGGCGCAGGCAACACCTTATGTGCCTAACTGTTGTTTTTAGGTCAAAGGCGATGTTGTCAGTCCAGGACTCATAACGGTTAAGAGATTCGCAAAAGATACGGCGTATTCGGGTAGTCGATGATTGAAGTATGTTGAGCAATGTGTAGGCTATGACCGATGTAGGCTGCCCATTTCTGATGTTAGTTTGTAATTTTGTGAATGCGAAAGGCAATATTAGAAGGAAAATTGAAGACGTTGAGTAATATGCAGATGCCACAGCTGATGCGGTAGTCCAGGACAAATATCTCCTAGGCGATGCCGCTTGATGTAAGTTGATGTTGTAACAACCCTAAAAATGGAAATGTTAAGTAATGCTTAATGTGTCTAGAATGCCCATGATTAGACTGGCTTAACACGGATTGATGCGCCTAGAACCATATCTTTGAACCTCTTCAACAGCCAAGCCAACTAACTTGGTGAGTTATTTGAGCAAGGAAAGGTTGGGTCCAGTCATGTAGGGCACCCGAATATGAAGATTTTCCCAAATGAGTCTTTACCAGACTTAAATAGAGCAAATTTTAAGTTTGGAGGGTCTAGGGGTAAAATGATCTTTTTCTAGTCTAAGGGTATCGTAATTACCCTTAATATTTAATTAATTATTTAATTAAAACGGTGGAGGGGCATTTTGGAGAGAAAGGGCCGAAATTGGCCTTTGAGAAAAAACATGCTCCTCTCGTGTTCAAAACTAGGTGGGAGCAATAATTTAATTTGATTATTTTATATGGTGAATTAATTTAATAAATTAATATATAATGGATGATTAAAGAAAAAGGAAAATAAGATTTTTTACTATTAATTATTATTTATTAATTATTTAACCTTATTTTACTAAGTCTTGCCTAAAGTACTAGCCCTAAGGAAACACTTTTCTAACATTTATTGACTCTCACGTTTATATACCTCCCCTTAACATTCTCTCTGCTTAACGAAACATTAACCTTAAATCAAAATAATAACAAAAAAAAGTTTTCATACTTGAAGAACTTACACGCATGTTACAAACGACAAAGCAATCCGAAAACGTAAGGTAAAACTTTATATTCTCGTCGGGTGAGGTGTGAGATTTTATGGTCGATGTTTCGTTTGGGGTGTATTTGGCATAAAGTTGAAGTGTTGAAAGATGTGAAATCAGGTATGGGTTTCTTCCTCTTGGTTTTTTTTCCAAAGAGACCTTTAAGTCTCAGATGAATCTACTCCGAAAACTAGGGTTGTTCCCCATTACATGTTCCCTGTTACTAGCTCTTAATAATCTTAGGTTGGTACAACTGCTGGTATATTAGACATGTATTGTGATGTTTGTAATGAATATGTTCATGAAACTGCGTTTGGAATTGTATGACTGATAATTTATATCTACCAAAATTATGTGTGTGTAATATGTAAACTGTGACATATACTTTCGGTTTGATGTTCAAAAACATGAAATGTTTTACGGTAGTATTTAACGCGAACAAACTTATATAAATCGTGATGTTCATATGAGGTATAACGTGGCTGATTTGAGTGGAAGACTCTTAGCTATATGTAACAATGAAACTACACCTAAAAATCATACTAAATGATTCATGAAATGCCCTAATTATTAACGTATAATTGTTTATAAAAATGAGCGGAAAAATGTGACCCAATTTCCAGCACCTTGTTGGTTGGTTTTGTCGAAGCAAAGTTGAACAATATGCAATGTAAAATGAATGTTAATTAAGTGAGGTCAATAAGGATTGAAACCGAGACCTCACCATGTTAAAATCACACAAAATTGTAAGTATGGAAATGGGGTTAAGGGAAATTTTAATTGGGTGCCTAACCGATTCTCATACTTCAAAAATAAAAATAAATAAGTGAGAGAAGTGGGATCTAAACCCACCACCTCTTGGTCAAACATTATAACAAGGAGAAAGTAATAAAAATAATGACATAAGAGGAGTGGGATTTGAATCCACATCCTCTCGACCAACACGAAAGGAGTTCTGGAAAAAGAAAAAAAATTAATAAATGGGCTTGTGTGGGTTCGATCTTGAGTCCCCTAATGCCTAAACTATTAAGGTGAAGTGAGGGAAAAGATAAAGGAGGAAAAACAATGTTAGTGAGGGGATTCGAAATTGTGTCCCCAAACAGAGGGTGAAGATTAGGAAAACGGGAACAATAAATAAAAACGTAACTGTTGTCCAAGGGATTCAAAATCGTGTTCCCATTCCCAATTCTGTATTGACACATAAGTTGTACGTGAATAAATGTTCAAAAGAAAGCTGCCTACATAGATCAAAATCAAGATCTTGGCATAGATACAAGATGCATAAGACTTGTATCACATTATCTTAGGAAGATATCAATAACTTAAACGAACTATGAATGATGTCTTATGGCTTGTAAGTATAGACTCTTAAGTCTAGCATATGTTTAAAAGTAAGTGAACCTAAGATTATGTGATGAAATGATGTAAACCTAAAAGGGTTAAGTAACAGTGTGAAACACACCAAAGGGCCAAGTGTACTGGCATATGATGAAATGAACATTCACGTAAAAAGGGATGAGTAATTATGAAGAGCAAATGTGATTAAGATAATGAATGTGGTGACAACATGAAAAGAGTCTAAGGTGAAAGACTAGAGCAATCTCAAATAAGCCTAAATAAATGTTACCAAAACGTACTCACCTATGATAGTGTAAAGTTAATGAAGAGACAAGTCTCTATGAACAGTCAAATGAAAGTATTGAAGTTAATGCATACTTAATACAAATGATGAGATGAGAAATAATCTAATGAGTTATGATGTCCTCATACTGGAAGCCAACTTCCATAATGTATGAGTTGAAAGTAATTGAACTTTATACTGAGCACCGATACCCTAGCTATGAGTGGTAATGCTTTGGGAAGGGAGGAGGTTCACTTAAATATGATGTGATGAGATTATCCGGCATGTCGGGTATGTGTCTCCTTATATATCCTAATCGTTGAACCTATGCTGCCAATATAGGGATCTAGAAGGGTTCAACTCTCTATATACGCTAGCATGTTTGGGTCACTTTGTCCGGTGATTCCACCTGTTTTCTATGTGGGGAAAACACTGGATTTTATGATGCTCACATGATCTGTTTCGGTTAAGGTTAAAGTTCCCAAATAAAGAATCAGGCCAGCCTCAAAGAATACACATAATGAAATGAACGATACCAAAGGTGTTAGGATAGGATAATCAAGAGGTGAGTTAGACTTAAGTAATGACACTAGGTTATTATTAGTCATTGCACAGTGTACCCGATGAGAGTCTTAAACTACATCCTAGATATGAAAGGTGGTTGCACTAGTATATGAAAATGAGATACGTATGAATGAATGAAGCAGACTTTGTGTTTTCTAAAAAAGGCTCCCTAGTTGAGGTCCCATATGTTGAACCCTCATTTTGGGAAGTCCTTATGTTAAATCCATGATTCCAAGGCCTCATGGTATATGAATGAATTAAATGAAATATGATATGTGCTATATGCAATATGTTATGTGTTGTTTAAAAAATGATAAGTATGATGATGCATGTTACTCTCATGGCATGAATTTCCTAATCGGAATTTGGCATGTGCACTGACTTGACTTTCCATAATTCATATATTTAAGAGAGATCTTTTTAATGCATAAAAATTCACAAAAAATATTGTTATCATGAATTAAATAATTTCTAAATTTTTATTTTTGTTTTGTAAATTCCGAAAATGGGTAACTAATTAATAAAAATAAGAAATATGAAAAAAATATAAAATTAAAGAAAAAAATTACAAATAAATATCGTAACCTTAAACTCAATAATTTTAAAAATTATAATTTTTAAGATGTGACGTAAAAGATAAAAAACTATAAAAATAAATTTCAACAAATGAATAAATGTCAGAACAATTTGAAAATGCTTCTTAAGGTGTGAAACTTATGATGGAGTATAAATTTGTACAAATAAACGATGTTTTAATATTGTACGAACTGTTAACAAAATAAAATTTATAGGAATGAGCGATGTGAGGCAGATAAGTCGAGCGATATGCAGAGGCCTTGACCTATGTGGCAATCGACCACAAATGTTATATGGTGAACGCCACTGGCCTTTGATCGATTAAGTTTGCCTTAAACACACATGCCTTGGATAATTGTGTGAGTTGTTGGCCGACAAAAATGTCACCTTGATGATATGAACAAGCCACAACTATTGCGTGAAGGCCTTGGTTGATGTTTTATGTCATTGGCCAACGTCACTTGTTTGAAGCACACAAGCCTTGGTGATGCTTCTTGAGGTTGGCCAATGTAAATATCACCCTTTATATGCACACCCGCTATGATCGACGCATGTAGGCCTTCGATTGTGATGCATCCCATTCGCGAATGTCGCTTTACAGATACTTTTATGTCATGTCAGATGCGTACATGCCTTGGCTGATGATGCCTGCCATTGGCAGATGTCGTTAAACTGATAACCATAAGCCTTGTCTTATGGTGCCTTCATTTGGCCGACATTGATATCTCTTAGCCAATGCACTTACGCCATATGATATGAATCCATGCCTTAGATGATGCAACGTGACATTGTCCGACGTTGCTTTCTACATCCATAAAGTCCTTGGTTGATTCTACCTAACTTTTACTGATGTTGATTAGCGGATGCATGAGGCTACGACCTTTTTCACATCATCGATGTGAACATGCCAAGACTTATATGTATAGGACTTAGTTGATGCATCATGCCATTGGTTGATGTCGCAGAACCAATGCGCGTATGCCGTTATTGATGTATACATGCCTTGCTTGTTTATGCGTGCTATTGGCTACCATCATTTTATTAAAGCACAGAAGCATTGCCTAATAATTTCAAACATTGGCCGATGCATATATTGCCTAGTCTCTGCACACACGCGAGGACCGATACATGCAGACCTTGGCTGATTTTTCATTACATTAGAGAATGTATGTTGCTTGATGCGCACATGCCATCAGATGCTGCAAGCGATGGGTGATCTTGCATGCCTTGGTTGACGTCTCTTGTCTGAAGCATACAAGCCTTCGTTGAGGGTGCATGTCATTTTCCGATGTCGATGTTGATCTGTCGATGCACACACACCACCGGGAATGCATGCATGCCATTGATGATGATATATGTTGTTGTCCGATGTCTCTTGCCAGATGTGCACAAACTATGTTAGTTGGGTGAAGACCTTGGCAGATGTTGTCCACAATTGGCCAACATCGCTTGGCAATGAATGCAATCCATGATTGAAGTTGCTAAATGAATGTGCACATACCACATTTGATGTGTGCAAGCATTGGATGATGTTTTCTGTAAGTTGTTAATTTTGCCTAGACAATGCGCGTAGGCCAGGACTAATGTTGTCAAGTCAATGTATACACACACGGATGATGCATGCAGGCCTTGCGTGTTGCTGCCTCGTATTGACCAATGTCTTTTGCGTGATGCACGCATGTAAACGTTGATAATGTTGGGTACATGTACTCAGACAATGGCTGAAGCCTCCCAGTCGATGTGCACACGAGACGACTGATGTGTACAGTCCATTGATGAGGTTGCATGCAGTTGGGAGACATCGCTTTAAAGATGCACGCATTCCACGTTCTCGCATGCAGGCTTTGTCTAATTCCTTATGCTATTGGATAACGTATCATGCCAGATAATAATACTGCATGTCCGTGAATGCACGATTTGTCTGAAGCCTTATGCCATTGGTCGATGTTGATTTCAATAGGGGATGCGGTCAAGATATATCTAACGTCGGCTGACCAATGTGTACAGGACAAAGGCTATGTTGGAAGGCAACGTCTAACATCAGAATGTTGTTGTGTGAAATCTCAAGGAGAAGCGGGAAGGATAAGCCCTATGTTAGCTGGTCATTTTTCTAGCAAAAAGGCGATGGGTGCAAGCAACACCTAATATCACCTAATCGTTGTTTGCAAGACAAGAGGGGATACAGGCATGCCACGCTTGATGTAACGACCTGTTTAGTCGTTTTGAGCAGCAGATTTTAATTCTGGAAAATTGGCTGAAACGACGGAACCCACGACGGACCGTCACAGGCACGACGGACCGTCGCAGGGTCTCGTTTCAATATACTTGGGAATTCTGAAATTGGGTACTGAAAATCGACTCTCTGGAAATTGTGACGGACCTGCAGGACGAGCCGTCACATCCACGACGGACCGTCGTGAGCTCCCGTTGCAAAACACTTCAACTTTTGAGAATTTGGTACAAGGAACGAGTTTCTGACCGTCATGACGGAAGTGCAGGACGGACCGTCACGAGTGTGACGGACCGTCACAATGCACTTCGTGAAAAATGGGATTTTGGGCAGTTGCGACGACCTGAGTGACGGACCGTCGCAGGCACGACGGGCCGTCACAGGCTGCGCAAATCCCAGGCAGATTAGGATTTCTCTACACGTTTTAAAGGTCGTTTTGGACTATTCTTTCCTTAATTGTAAAGATTGAGGGTTAACATTAATAAGTCTAATTACTTAGGGGTTAAAAGAGGTAACCTTAAGCTAATTGGTGGGTTTTATTGTCCTCTTTTACACTTAATTATATTGTAATTAGGGTAAAGGAAAGAGGGTTTGAATAAAACAAAAGAGAAAGAACAAGAGAGAAAAGAGAGAAACGAATTGAGAGAGAGATTGGACGAGAAGAAGAAAGCTTGGGAGATTTCTTGTTGATTCCAATTCTTCGGTGGAGGTAGGTTATGGTTTTTACGTAAATCGTAGTGAACTCGTGATAGGGAATGATATGTATTGATGATATTGTAAACCTGTCTATATGCTTAATTGTATGCTTGCATGAATATGATTATGTGATTTTGATAAAACAAGCATGATGAACACTATTGAATCCCAAATCTTGAAAGAAACTTTAATCTACTTATTAATGATAATGCCTTGGTATAAAAGAAGGCTTGATGAATTAAAGTGATTGGGATTGATGATGCCTTGGTATAGAGAAGGCTTGATGAACGGATATAATGAGATTAGTGGATCGGAGTGTCACGTTCCGACACATAGTATTAGTGGATCGGAGTGTCACGTTCCGACACATAGTATTAGTGGATCGGAGTGTCACGTTCCGACACATAGTATTAGTGGGACGGGTGTCACGAACCGACACGTAGATGTAGGGGATCGGAGTGTCACGTTCCGACACATATAGGGGATCGGAGTGTCACGTTCCGACACATATAGGGGATCGGAGTGTCACGTACCGACACATAGTAGTAGGGGATCAGAGTGTCACGTACCGACACAAGAGGAAGAAAGATAATGAATCTTGAAAGATGATAATATACTCAACATAATGAACTTAATTTCCCAAATGAGTATGGTATTGAGGCTTGAGCCCTCATGGATGAACTTGATGGTAATTGTTGACGATCATAATACTTGTTGTTGTTACATGTTGAGCTTATAGTTGATTTATAATATTACTTGATATATATGATCTTCTATTTTGAGTTAGCCGATGATATCTACTCAGTACGTGTGGTTGTACTGACCCCCCTACTTTTATGTTTTCCTCTTTGTTATTTGTGTAATGCAGCAAACGTTCCGTCAACTTCAACTCAGCAGTAGATCTAGCCAGTCTTCACTTCATCGGAAATTCAGGGTGAGCTAATGCGTCTAGCTTGGACTGGATCTTCTTCTTCAAGTCTTGATGCCTTGAACTTCCGGCATGGACTAGCTTTTATTGTTTTAGCTTATTAGACAGTTTTAGTTTAGTAATTTGAGATAGATGTTCTTGTGATGATGACTTCCAGATTTTGGGAATATTAATAATAGTTTTGAGTTGTTTTGTTAATGAGTTTAAGTCTTCCGCATTTCTTTTGTTGATATTGTATTAAAATGTTAAGGTTTATATGGGTTGGTTCGCTCACATAGGAGGGTGAATGTGGGTGCCAGTCGCGTCCCCGATTTGGGTCGTGACAAACTTGGTATCAGAGCATTAGGTTCGTTGGTCTCATCACACAAGAACGAGTCTAGTAGAGTCTTAAGGAACGGTAGGGGGACGCCTTTACTTTTCTTTGAGAGGCTATAAGACTTTAGGAAAATTCCATTCTTTCATTCTTTCTTTCGTGCTACTACTTGAGTCCAATTGGTATCTAGGTGATACAAATTGGTATCTGACCATCTTCACTCTATTTCGCAGATGGTTAGAACTAGAGCAACGACCGCACCAGCAGCAACAACGGAAAGACAAGAAACGACTGAGCCAGCCACTGGGGCTGTGGCTCGAGGGAGAACAACGGCACGAGGCCGTGGAAGAGGTCGTGGGAGGACGTCCTCTAGAGGGAGAGGACGAGCCCCTAGCCTGTCTGATACTAGGGCAGT
>CM064973.1:28146523-28380523 GCA_032847665.1 Solanum chilense | reverse complement strand
GCAGGCTAGGGGCCAATAGTGGTAGCCAACGTTCGACGCCAGCTGACCATTGTATATATTGCAAAGGCAAAGTCATTAGCCCACATCCGACGTTGGACGACCATTGTTGGTAGCCCAAAAGCGATGCAGGCATGCCATGCTCGCCATCGACTAGCAATTGTGTGCAGGCCAAAGGTGATGCGGGAAAGTAATGCCCGATGTCGGAAAATTGTTGTGTGTAGGCGTAATAGGAAGGTGGAAGGCCAAGCTCGACCATAACTGACCCTTTTGGCAAAAAGGAAATGGGGCAGGAAATGCCTGATCTCGCCTAACTGTTGTTTACAGGACAAGGGCGATGCGAGCAGTCCAAGCCTAACGACGGTTAAGCGTTGTGCAAAAGGCACGACATATTCGAGCAGTCCATGACCGAAATTTGTTGAGCAATGTGTAGGCTACGACCAATGCAAGTTTCCCACGTCCAACATCAGCTTGCCATTGTGTACATGGCAAAGGTGATGTTGGAAGGGAAAATTGACAATGTTGAGTGATGTTTAAATGCCAAAGATGATGAGGCAGTCCACATCAAATGTCTCCTGGACGATGCCACTTGATGTTAGTATATGTCGCTTTCCAAAAACACACAAGGCTTCCATGATACTTCCTTCCGTTGGTCGACAATGATGTCACCCTACGGATGTGACTACATTACGGCTGATGGGTGCATGTATGTAACATTGATCCAACACTTTTAGAAAAATATAGTTTTGTTCTATAATCCCAAAAATAGGTAATTCATTAACTGAAAATATGAAAATATGAAAAAATAAAATATTTGGGCCAAAAGTTCACAAATAACAATAGTAACATTGATCCAACATTTTTTACATTTTTTTTAATTTTTATTTTAGTTGGGTAATCCCTAAAATGGGTAAAATATGAATCAAAATATACGAAAAGCAATTTTTTACAATATAAAGTTAACGCCAAATATTCAAAATTGAATATAGTAACCCTAAATTCAACAATTTAAACAATTATTTTATGTTTTTACTTTTATACATTAAATTCCAAAAAAAAGTTATTTCATTAATAAAAATAGGAACAATATAAGATTAAAGCCAAAAAATCACAAATAAATATAATAATCTTAAATTCAACAATTTCAACAATTTGTTAGTATTTATTGTTGTTCGGTAAATCATTAAAATGGGTAATTCACTAACAAAAAATAGGGAACAGGTCACAATATTGTCAAGTTAACACAAAAAATTCACAAATAAAGGTTGTTGGATGTTGCTTCTCTAACAAGTGCAAGCCATAAATGATGTTGGTAAGCAAGTCTAACGTCATCTGATTGAAGTGTGTAGGCCACAGGGATGTGCTAGGCCACGCGTTACGTCCGCAGAAATATGTGTATTATATTGAAACTATGTTTGTTGGCCATGTCTGACATCGTTAGATTGATGTGTGCATTCCATTAACGATGCGGGCAGACACGTACAACATCTACTGACCAATTGTGCATGCTTGAGAATTTACGAGTAGCACAGGTCTAATGTCGTCTTCCCGTTGTGTGAAGGCCAAAGGGGATGCGATTATGTTATATCTAACGTCGGCTGACCATTGTGTGCAGGACAAAGTCTATGTGGGAAGGCAACGTCCAACATCAGAAAGTTGTTATGAGCAATCTCAGAGTGATACTACCTCTCATTGGACGATATTAACAGATCGATGTGTGTAGGCTACGAAAAATTCTGGCAGGCCACATCTGACATCGGCTCGCAGATGTGTTTAGGCTATGGATGATGTTGGGAGTACACAATGTACGTTGACATACTGATATTTTTAAGCTATCGATGATGCTTTCACTTACTGTTCATCATCGCTAGACAAATATATCCAGGCTTTGGGTTATGGCGCGTACCACATACTACGTCGCTTAACCATTGTGTGCGTGCAAAAGGAAATGTGGGCAGACCACGTCCCATGTTGGTTGACCGTTATGTACAGACCAAAAGCTATGCAGGCATGAAGTTCCTTACACTGACTAACCTTTCTCTGTAGCATAAAGGCAATGCGGTTTATCAACACCAAATTTTGACTAACCGTTGTGTGCAGGCCAAGGGCGATATGGGTAAACCATGGTCTACACTAACTGAGTGATGTGCACAAGCTACGATTGATTCTACAAGTAAACAGCCAATATTACAAGAGATATGCACAAGCCACAACAGATATTGGAGGTCAATGATTAATGTCTCCTAGCCGATGCCAGCTGTTGTTCGTCGACGTTGCTTTCTTGAAGCACACAAATCTTGGCAGAAGCATTCTGTCATTGTCGCACACGATGTTACCCAGCCGATGCACACACACCATGATTCATGTGTATAGGCTTTGGCTTATGCTGCATTGTATTGGGTAATTTCACTTTCCGTATGCGCACTAGATACATATGATGCTACATTCCATTGGTCGACGCCGTCTTAGCGATATGTACAAGACATGGGTGATGCAGGCACTCTATGAGTGATTATATCTAAGAAATATGCAGGCTACGATTGATGAAAGCATCAGAAATTCATAGTTGGCTATCCATTGTGTGCATCCCAAGGGTGATCTGAGAAGGACAAGACTAATTATCGTTGAGTGATGTGCACAGGCCATGAACAATTCATTCAATTCACGCCCTACATCGGTAGAATAATGTGTATAGGCCTCGCTCAATGTGGTAGTCCATGACCAATGTCGTCTGGAGAATGCCACTTTCCATTAACAGATGAAACATTCTTGAACCACACATGCCTTAGATAATGGTGTTTGTCGTTGACCTTCACCAGACCTTACTGATGTGCACAAGCAATAGATATTGTGTAAAAGTCTTAGTTGTTGCTACCTATCATTGGACAACGTCACTTTCCTGAAGCACACATGTGTTGGATAATGTTTCTTGATGGTGGCCAATGTAAACATCACACAGTTTATGTAGACCCGCCACGATCGACGCGTGTAGGCCTTGGATTGTGTTGCATTCCATTGGCCAATGTTGCTTTAAACATGCTTATATTTCATGTCAGATGCGTGCATGCCTTGGCAGAGGCTTCTTGCCATTAGCAGACGTCTTTAGCCTAAAGACCATAAGCCTTGGCTTATGGTGCTTTCCGTTGGTTGACATTGATATCACTCTACCAATGCATATACCGCATAGATTACGGCTCCATGCCTTGTACGATGCAACGTGACGTTGTCCGACATTTCTTTCTCGATGAGTGAAGACCATGGTTGATGCTTATTACCAATTATTGATGTCGCCTAAACGATGCACGAGGCCATGACCTATTTCACCTCGTCGATGTAAACACGCCATGAATGAAACATACACTTCGTAGTTGTTGTAGCCTTCCATTGGTTGATCTCACAGAGTCGATAGGAATATGCCACGACAGATGTATGCAGTCCTTTCTTCTTGTTGCATGCTATTGGCTAGAGTCATATGCCCAAAGTGTAATAACATTACCTAATACTCTCTGACATAGGTCGATGCAAACATCACCCATGCGATGCACACACGCGATGGCCGTTGCATGCAGGCCTTGGCTGATGTTGCATTCCATTAGCGAATGTCACTTGCTTTATGCGCATATGCCATGTCAAATGCTTGCAAGCGTTGTCTAATGTTACCTACCAATTGTTTACTTCTCTTGTCCGAAGTGCTCAACCCTTGTCTGAGGTTGAATGTCATTCGCTGATGTCGATGTTGTTAGACGATGCACACACACCACAAGTAATGCATACATGCCTTTAATGATAATGTAAGCCGTTGTCCGACATCTTTTGCGAGATGTGCGTTAACCATGTTAGTTGCGTGAATACCTTTGTTGATGTTGTCTGTAATTGGCCAACATCGCATGGATGATGCATGCAGTCCATGACTGAAGTTGCACAATTAATATATATATTCCATGTTTGATATATCCAAGCCTTGCCTTATACTTCCTATAATTGGTCGATGTCAACTGGATAATTCGTGCAGGCCAGGGCCGATATAGCTGAATCAATGTGTACACACACAACTAATGCATGCAAGCCTTGGGTGTTTTTGCCTTATTTTTGCAGATGTGTGCATGCCAACATTTATGTTGCCTGGTCGATGTGCTCAGATAAAGGTTGAAGCCGCCCACTAGTTGTACACATAACACGACTGATGTGTACAGGCAGTGGATGAGGTTCCATTCAGTTAGGCGACATCACTTGCAAGATGCACACATGCCACGTTCGCGCATGTAGGCTTTTGTTGATGCCGAATGTCATTGACTAATGTCTCATGCTAGACACTCACATTCCATGTCTGATCGTGCAGGATTTGGCTGAAGATGTATGTCATTGGCAAACATTGCTTGCCATATGCGCACATGCCACAGAAGATGCATGCAGGACTTGGCTGATGTTGTGTGTGTTGGTCGATATCTGCATACTGATATGAGAATGCTACGTACAAAGGTGGAAGGCCACATCTGTTATCAATAGACTGATGCAGGCTACGGATGATGCTAGAAGGATGTGTTGGGTGCGTGCAAACTGATGTTTGCACGCTACAAACTTCGCTGACAAGCAATGTTTGACGTCAAAAAAATGATTTGTTCTATATCCAGAAGGTGCAATCAGCCGATGTCAGACATCAAGTCAGTATTGTGCGCTTGACGAAGATGATGGGGGCAAGGAACACTCAATGTCTCCTAAATGTTGTTTATAGGCGAAGGGTGATCCAACAGTATACTAACGATGCTAGCAACCCAATATGACGCGGCTAGATGTTGTGTACATGACAAGATCTATGAAGGAAGGAAAAGTGTGACGACTGTTGGGTAATATGCACAAGCCATGGGTGATATAGTTGGTCCATGCCCGATATCGGCCCTAAAATAGGTACAGCTTGGACCAATGCGACACTCCACGACTATCGTCGCCTGCACGATGCATCGTTTCATTGACTTATGTGTCTTGGTCGATGTGCATAGGCCACAACCAATGTTGCCTAGTCGATGCACTTAAACCAAGGCTTAAGTGGTTGAGCTGATGTGCACATGACACATCGGATGTTTGGAAGCCTTGGCTGATATTAAATGACATTAGCTGACATCTGTTTCCCGATGAAAAGTTGCCATGTCCATGAATCCAGGCCTTGGATGATTTTGCATACCTTTGGCCAATGTTTTTTCCAAGATGCACATATTCCTCATCAATGCATGCCGACCTTGACTGAAGGTGCATATCATTGGCCGGTGTCTCTTTCCATATGCTCACATGCCACGACAAATATATGAAGTCCTTTGCTGATAGTGCCTGTCGTTTGACAATATCTGCAGACCGATATGTAAGGCTACAGACGATATTGACAGGTCATATCCAATGTCAAAAAGAACAATTTTTGCAGGCTACGAATGATGGTGGCAAGCAATGTTAAATGTCGGGAGAGTGAAATGTGCAGGCTATGGATGATGTTGTAAGGCCACATTCGTCATTGGCAAAACAATATGTATAGGATGATGACGATGTTAGTAACCCATGTCTAACGTCGGCTCACCTGTGTGTAGGCCAAAGGTGATGCGCGCAAATCACCTATTATGATGGATGGTTATGTTGTGCACACCAATGGCGATGCAGGCACGCCGCGCTCCACGTTGGCTGATCATTGTGTGTAAGCCAAAATAAATGCGGGTTGTTAAAGGCCGATGGAAGCTTACCGTTGTGTGTAGGAAAAATGTCATGCAGGCAGGCCATGTCGAACGTCGTCTTTTCATTGTGTGCATGCCATAGGAGATCTGGGATGGCCATGTTGAATATTCGTTAAATTTATTGTAGGACAAAGGCCATATGGCAAGGCGACGTTCAACATTGTCATACTATTCTGCAGCCCAAATGAGATATGGGTAGGCAACGCTAAACGCCATCCGATCATTGTGATGGCCAAAGTCAATGGAGGTAGGCTACACTTTATGTCTCTTGACCATTGTTTTAACGCCAAGGGAAAAAGCCAGAAGTCCACGCCCCACAATGCTAACTGATGTACACAAACCAAAACTCTAACAAGTAATTAATGGACGATGTCAGATGAACAATGTCTAGGTTACGACGGATATGGATGGCCCACACCTGACATCAGTTTCTCATTATATGTAGGAAAAGAGCAACGGGGGAAGGACATCACCGATGACCACTGAGTTGTGCGCATAAGCCACTGACGATGAAGATGATCAATAATTGACGTCCTTTGAGCGACGTGCATAAGACAGGGCCGATACAATAGTCTACAACCAATGTTACCAGGACATTGCTTCTTATCATTGGCCTATGTCACTTGGCTTAAGCATATACGCGTTGGCTGATGCTGCCAACAGTCGACCAACTCCGATGTCTCCCTACAAGCACACAACAACTTATGTTGCCTTCTGAACGCCAATGTTGCTTACCCAAAGCGCACTGGCCATAGCTGATGTTGCCTTAGGTAGGTCAATGAAAAGTTTCCCACCGGATGAACATACTCCACGACCAATGTGTGCAGGCCTTGGCTGATGCAACTTTCCATTGGCCAATAATGCTTGCCAGATGCGCACACGTCATGTTTGATGTGTTTAGGCCTTGGCTAATGTTTAATGCCATTAGCCGATGTCGCTTACTCGAATCACTCATGAATTGGCTAATGGTTCCTCCTATTTTTGGCGTTGATGTCGTGAAACCGATGCACACACTCCAATGGTTATGTGTGCATGCCTTGGATGTGGTTGTAGGACATTCTCTAACATCGCTAGCGAGATGTAATCCAAATACATAATATGTGTGAAGACCTTAGATGATACTGACTGTCGTTGGCCGACATCTCGTCTCCAATGCAAGAAGTCCACTACCAATGTCTCCATGAGTATGCGCACACGTCATGGATAATGTGTACAAGCCTTCAATGATGTTTCCTTCCATTGGTCGATATCGCCTTGCTGATGTATACAGTCCACCATAGATGTCTTTGAGTTTATGCACACATGCCATGACTGATGCATGTAGGCCTTCCCTCTTGTTGCTTGCCGTTGGAGGATATCACTTGGTTGATGTGCACAATCTACAATTGATGACGTCGAGACGATGCGCTTAGATCGTGATTATTGTCGCCTAACCAATATGCACACAACATGGCTGATGTATGTACGCCTTGGATGATATTGCATTCCGTTATATGACATCTATTCCCAGATGCGCACATTCCACTTCTCTACGTGCAAGCCTTGACAGAAATTCCATAACATTGGATGATATTGCATTCTAGATGAGCAAATGCGACGTTTGATGTGTGCAGGGTGCATACGATGTCGGCACACTAATATGTAAAAGCTATAGACGAACACATTTGACGTTGGTAGAGCGATGTGTGAAGGTACAGAAGATTTTGCCATGGCATGTTTAACGTCCGATGTCTATAGGATTTGGACGAAGTTGGAAGCCCATGTCCAACGTCGACTAACCATTATGTGCAGACAAAAGGCAATACAGGCATGGAATGCCTGATGTCGGCATACCATTGTTTGCACCCCGAGGGTGATTCAAGCATACCACTCCAAAAAGTGACCAAGCCATGTGCACAAAAAACGGCCGATGCGGGCAGTCCATGACAAACATCGACTAAGCGATGTGCACAGGCCCTAAATGGTGTGTGCATGCCTTTGTTGATGTTGCATGCATTTTGGAGACGTCGCTTGCCAGATGTAAACATGTCATATTTCCGCATGCAGGCCGTTGCTGATGCCACATGCTATTTGGCGACATCCGTTGCAAGATACGTAGATTCCACGTCTATATGTGCAGGCCTTGTTAATTTCGCATGCCATTGGCTGACGGCGCTTACCAGATTTGCACATGCAACACCATATGTGTGCAAGCCTTGATTGATGTTGCATGCAGGGCAAGGGAGATTCTTGCATTACACACCATTAAATGAGTGAGTGATGTCAAAAAATTCTTGCATTACACACCATACAATGAGTGAGCGATGTCAAAAAATCACGATAAATGTGGGAAGTCCGCTGCAAACGTCGACTAAACGATGTGCACAGACCACGACCAATAAGGGTGTTCTATGAGCAATGTCACCTTACCATTGTGGGTTTTTCTTGGCCGACGTTGTTTTCCCTAATCACACAAGTCTTTATGGATGGTGCCTGTCGTTTTTTGATGAGATGTTTCCCAGCCGACGTACACATGCCACGACACATGCGTGCAGGCTATTGGATAGCCTTTCTTTAGCTACCCGACATTACTTTTCTAATATGCACATAACACGTCGTATGTTTGGACCACATGGAGCTTTTGATTCCGTCGCGTGGATTTTAACTTAGAAGAGTAAACGCCATTTTTTCCAAATATTCATATTTAACATGTACAACCCAAATATTCACATTCTAAGTTACAAATACGTATTAACATCCAAAAATAACTTTTTATATATAAAAATAGTTTTCAACCATTTTTTTGTTTGAATTTTTTTTGATTATTTCCAAATGAGTAATTGATTACTAAAAGATAGGAAAAAAATTAAAGTATAAATTAATGCCAAAAACATACAAATAAATATATTAACCTTAAATGCAATAATTTTAACAATTTCTTTTAATTTTTATTTTCTTTGATAAATCTAGAAAATCAGTAATTTATGGATAAAACAAGAAAAAATTTGATAAAAAATATTTAATTAACCCCAAAATTCAAAAATAATTATAATAACCTTAAATTAAACAATTTCAACATTTTTTTATATTGTTATTTTTGTTTGGCAAATCCATAATTTGTGTTATTCATGAATGAAATTATGAAACAAAAAATCAAGAAATTCAAAATAAATACAATAGCTTCAAATTCATCTATTTAATTTTTAAATTTTTTTTTGTTTTGTTCAGTAATCCAAAAAATGGGTAATTCAATGCGAGAAAATATAAAAAATAAAACATTTGCTCCAAACATTCACAAATAAATATAATAATAGTTAATCCAACACGTTAAACATTTTTTAAATTTTTTTATTTTAGTTCCGTAATCCCTAAAATGGGTGATTCATGAATAAAAATATAGGAAAACACTTTTTTTAAAATAAAGATAAAATTAATTCCAAAAATACAAAATTAAATGTAGTAACCATATATTCTACATTTCCAACAATTTTTTTATTTTTTCATTTTATACAGTAAATCTCACAAAAAAGGTAATTTATTAATAAAAATAGGAATTATATAAAATAAACGCCAAAATTCACAAATAAATATCCTAAACTTAAATTAAACAATTTGATAACATTTGTTTTTGTTCGGTAAATCTTGAAAGCGGGTAATTCAATAATTAAAAATAGGGAAGACATAAAAAAATTATAATATTAATGCAAAAAATTCACAAATAAATGTTGTTGGACGTCACTTGTCTAACAAGTGCAAGCAAAAAATGATGCTAGTAGAAAAGTCGAATGTCGTCGAATCGAAGTGTGGATGACACATGGGATGCGCTAGGACATGCATGACGTCGACAAACCGATGTGTATAGGCTAGAATCTATGTTGGCTGGCCATGTCCGACATCAGTAGATTTATGTATGCAGTCCACTAATGATATTGGTAGACACATCCAACATCGATTGACCGATATGTGCAGGCTATAGGCGATAGGTGTAACCCACGTCCAATGTCAACTGACTGTTGTGTGCTGGCAAAAGCTGATGCGGTCAAGCCATGTCTAACGTCGGATGACCATTGTGTGCACTCCAAAGGCGATATGGAAGGCAACGTTAGATGTAAGAAAATTTATGTCTGTGGGCCTAAGGAGAAGGGGGAAGGGCAACCCCGACGTCAGCTGACCATTTTTCTAGCAAAAAGGCGACGGGCCCATGTAACGCCCGATGTCACCTACCTATTGTTTCCATGCCAAAGGCAATTTAGGAAGTCCATGTCTAATGACAGTTAAGCAATGTGCAAAAAGCCACGACATATTGAGGTAGTTCACAACTGAAGTCAGTTGAGCATTGTTAAGGCTATGATAGCTGCAAGTTGCCCACATTCGATGTTAGCTAGCCATTGTGTGTAGGCCAAAGGAGATGTTGGAAGGAAAATTGATGACATTGAATGATGTGCAAATGTTAAAGGTAATTAGGTAGTCCTCGACAAAAGTATACGAGACGACACCGCTTGATTTTGACTGATGTCATTTGCTAGAAGCACACTAGGACTTGTTTATCCCTGTTTCCTTTGGTCAACATTCATGCCGTCTTGTGGATGTGCACATGTTACGGCTGATGTGTGCATATATTAGATGATAGTTTCTCCCGTTGGCCAAGGTCAATTTCCCAAAAAGCACAAGCCTTGCCTTACACTGCTTAACGATAGACAATGTAAATGTCTCCCAACTGGTTCAAACACGTCAGGAGCTATGCGTTCAAGACCTTGTCGATCTTACATTTTACAGCCAAAATTTGCTTTGCAGATGCGCACATGCCATGTCAGATGTGTGTAGGCCTTGGCAAATGTTGGTTTCCATTGGCTGATGTTGCTTGTATGAAGCACAAAAGCCTTTGCTTATGATTCCTTCCATTGGCCGACATCGATGACACCCAGATGATTTACACACACCATAGGTTATGCATGCATGTGTTGGAAAATGCTACATGCAGTTGTCTGACTTCGCTTGCTAGATGCACACAAACCACGTTAGATGCGTGATGACCTTCATAGATGGTGCATGTTGTTGTCCAATGTATCCTTGTCGATGCATGAAATCTTACAGCAATGTCTCCCAATCGATGCGCCCACGCGATGGATTATTCATGCAAGCCTTGTCTAATATTGCGTGACATTGATCGATGTCACGTTCCTGATGCGTGCAGGTTAATAAAAATGTCACCAAGTCGATCGCACACGCAATAGGTGATATATGTAGAACTTGGCTATTGCTTTGTGTCGTTAGTTGATATTGCTTTGCTTATGCGTGTAGGCCACAACCGATGTTGCCTAGCTAATGTGCTAACACCATGGTTGAAATAACCAAGTCGATGTGCATAAGACATGATCGATCCATGGATACGTTTGCTGATGTTCCATGTCATTGGCCGATGTTACTTTCCATATGCGCACATTCCATATCCGTGCATGGATTCCCAGGCTAATTAAGCATGCTAATGGCTGTTACGCTTGCGTGATACGCACATTCCACGTTTGTGCTTGCAGGCCTTCGTTAAAGTCGCATGCTATTGGCCAATGCCTCTTTCTAGTTTCCCACAGGTAACGTCAGATACATGCAGCACTTGGTTGATGTAACCTCACATTGACTAACATCAGCAGAACAATGTGTGAAGCCTATGGAAGATGCTGGAAAGCCACACTTGAAGTTGGCATACAGATGTGCGAAAGGAATGGAAGATGTTTTGAAGCAACGTTACATTTCAATAGACCGATGATTGCACGCTATGGACGGTGCTGTCAAGCACCATTCGAAGTAGGCAGACCAATGCGTGTAGGATACGGGGTGATGGTGGCAGCCTACCTTCGACATCCACTGACCATTGTGTGCATTCCAAAGGAAATGTGGTCATCCCACATCAGACATCGGTTGACCATTGTTGGCAGGACAAAGGTGATGAAGACATGCCATACTTGATGTTGACTGACCGGTGTGTGTAGGCCAATGGTGATGTCGAAAGCAGCTCATGATGCCAACTGACCGTTGTGTGCAAGCTAAGAGCGATATAGGTAGTCCACGCCCGATGTCACCTGACCATTATGTGTATACAAAGAAAGATATGGGTAGTACACGCCCGACTCTGTGTGAGCATTATAAACAAGCCACGGTCGATGCGGGTAGTCCATAGTCAATGTCGTCCTAGCGACATGCACAGACCACGAACGATGCGAGCAGTCAACAACTTATGTCTCCTAGATGAAAATGCTTGCCATTGGCCTACGCCGCTTTCTCAAAGCGCACATTCCTTGACAGATAACTTCCTATCGTTATATGACATCAATGTCACCAGTTGATGTGCACACACCATGGCTCATGCATATAGGCCTTGGATGATTATTCCTTGCATTGGCCGATGTCACTTGGCGGATTCGCACTGGCAACGAACGATGTTTCCTTCCATTTGCCGACGCTAGCTCAGTGATGTGTATAAGCACAGATAATTCAAGAAGTCCACGATAGAAGTCGGTTGAGCACTGTGCAAGCTACAAGAAATGCATGCATTCCATGTCTGACATTAGCTGATAATTTTATGCGCATCAAGGGTAATGTTTGAAGGCCAAGATCGATGAATTCTTTTTGATGTGCACATGCCACGATTTATGCGGCAAGTCCACACTCGACAATGGTTAAGAGACGATGTGGCAGTCCACGACCACAGGAATTGTCCACGACCAATATTGTCTGGCAGATATCTCTTACCATTGTGCAATGTCACATGCCCGAAGCACACAGTCCTTGGCTTAAGGAGTTTGTCGTTTGAATACACCAAAGACCCATTTCTAATATGCACACACCACGACTGGGGTGTGCAACCCTGGGATGTTGTTTCTTACCGTTAGCCAATATCACTTACCCAAAGCGCACATGCCTTGGCTTACGCTACCTAACATTGGCCAATGCAAATGTCGCCCACTCGATGTACACACGCAACAACCGATCATGTGGGCCTTTTTTGATGTGGTATTTCATTGGCTAACGTTTCTTTAGACATGTACACTAGTCATGTCAGATTCGTGCAACGATTGGCTTATGCTTCCTACCATTTTGCGACATCGTTTTACTTAATACAAAAAGTCCTAGATGATGGTGCCCGCCATTGGCAGAAATTGATATCGCTCAGTCGATGCACATACACTACATGTTATGCATCAATGCCTTTGGTGATGTTGCATGACATTGTCCTATGCCACTTTCTAGATGTGCATAAAATATATCTGATGCATGAAGGCCTTGCTTGATGCTGCCTTCTTCTTGGTGAGGTCTCCTTGATAATGCGCATAGGTCACTACCGATGTATCAAAGTCATTGTCCAGACAATACGACCGATACGTGTAGACCTTGGCTGAAGCAACCTATCATTTGTTGATGTTGCTTAGTTAATGCGCTGGCCACAACAGATATCACCGATTTGATGCACACACGCCACGACTATTGCATGCAGGTATTGGATGTTGCTGCCTATTGTTTGGCCGATAAGCCCAGGCCAAAAGTTATGTCTCATGTCTGGTGCATTCAAACAACCGCTTATGTTGCCTAGACGATGTGCACAAAACATTGTTGATACGTGCATGACTTATTTGATGCTGCATTCTGTTGGCCGACATTACTTGCAATGCGCCTGCCATTTCCCGAAGTCATATTCCATTGGCCGACACAGCTTCTAATAGTTCACATGCCATGTTAGACGTCGTATGACCATTGTATACTAGCCAAAGGCTATCCTGCAACACCACGTCTGATGTCGGTTGACCATTAGGTGCAGGAAAAAGGAAATGCAGGAAGGACACGCCTAACTAGCTTAACCTTTGTGTGAAGTCAAAAGACGATGCAGAGAGGAAACACCTGACATTATCTTACCTTTGCTTGCAGACCAAGGGCGATGCAGGCAATCCATGCACGATAATGATCGAGCAATGTGCAAAAACTACTTCCAGTGCAGGCATTCCACGACCAACATTAGTTAAGCGATGTGGAAAAGCCACGACAAATATTTCCTTGACGATGTCGCTTTCCATTGGCTAAGTCAGTTGCCTAAAGTGCACATGTCTTCGTTGATGCTGCTCGTCGTTGTCGAATGTTGATGTCGTCCAGCCAATGTGCACATGCCACAGGTAATGCATTTAGGTCTTGAACTTGTGAAACCGAAAGATACATGTTCTAAGGTACAAACAAGTATTAGCTATCACAAATTACTTTTTTTATATTTATTAAAAAAAGTTGTTTTTTTGTATTTTTTGGGTTTTCCCAAAAATAAGTAATTGATTAATAAAACACATGAAATCTGTAAAAATAATTCCAAAAAATCACAAATACATATAGTAACCTTAAATTCAACAATTTCAAAAAGTTTTTTAATTCTTATTTTTGTTCAGCAAATCCCAAAAATGAATAATTGATAAGTTAAAAATAAGAACAATATCACAAAATATAAAATTAGTGCAATAATTTCACAAATAAATATACTAATCTTAAATTCAATGATTACACTAATTTTTTTTAATTTTTTTTTGGTAAATCCTGAAAATACGAAAAAATTAACAAAATATAAAACTAACGCAAATAATTCACAAATTAATATAGTAACCTTAATTTCAACAATTTCACTAATTTTTTAGTTCTTTTTCCATTTGTTAAATCACGAAAAATGGGTAATTCATGAATAAAAATGTGAAAAAAAAATAAATACTAAAAATTAAAAAATAAAATTGTAACCTTAAATTCATCAATTGCAATAATTTATTTAATAATTTTTTTTGGTTAATCATTGGAAATGGATAATACATAAATAAAAAATAAAAAATTATAAAATTAATGAGTTAATACCTTAGATGGTCACTAAACTATGCACTCTTCTGTCAGAAAGTCACTCAATTTTCAATTTTCACTCAAAAGTCACTCAACTATGAACTTCTATCTCAGAAAGTTACTCAACTTTGAATTTTAACTCAAATGTCACTCAACTATCCACTATTTCCTCAAAAAGTCACTCAATCTATTAAATTGTTTTTTATTTAAAATTTGTTGATATTAATTATTTATATAACAAACCAAAAATTTTAAAAGTTAAAAATACTCTTCATAAATAAAACATTGTTGATACGTGCAAGACTTAGCTAATACTACATTCCGTTGTACATGCTTACTATGCGCCTGCCATTTCCCGACGTCACTTGCTAGATACATTTCAGGTGCGAGCATGAAGGCATGGCTGAAGTCGTATGCATTGGATGATGTAGCTTGTAAGTTGTTCACATGCCACGTCAGACGTCTGTTGACCCTTTTGCGTAAGCCAAAGGCTAATCTTCCAGACCACATCAGATTTCCGTTGACCATTGTGTGCAGGAAAAAGTCCACGTGGGAAGGCAACGCCCGATGTAGCCTAACCTTTGTGTGTAGGCCAAAGGGGATGAAGTGTGGCAACACTCGATGTTAGTTTTCCTTTGTGTAAAGACCAAGGGTGATGTGGGAAATCCATGCACCAAGATAATTGATAAATATGCAAAACCTAAATTTGATGTGGGCATTCCACAGCTAACGTTAAATGAACGATGTACAAAAGCCATACCAATGTTTCTTGGCCGTTGTCGTTTTCCATTGGCTTATGTCACTTGCTTGAAGTGTGCATGTCTTAGTTGATGTTGCTCGTCGTTGCTTAACGCTGATGTTGTCCAACCGATATACACACGCCACAGGTAATACATGCAGGTCTTTTCTAATGCCTCCTTTCGTTAGCCAATATCGCTTTAACGATGCTCACTAGCTACATACGAGCTTCCGACCATTAGTGGATGCTAATCTCGCTTGCCACATGCACACATGCCACATTTGATGCGCGCATGCCAACTTGGTTGATGTCGCATGTAGTTCGCCAACGTTGTTTACCTGATGCCCACATCCCATGTGAAATGCATGACAAGATGGAGCTCTTGATTCCATAACACGGATTATACTTAGAGTAATACAATCATTTTTTTCCATATATTCATAATGAACATGTAAAACCAAAATATGAATGTTCTAAGGTATATACAAGCGTTAGCTTTCACAAAGAATTTTGTTATATTTATAAAATTATTTATTTTTTTGTATTTTTTAATTTATCCCGAAAATAAATAACTTACTAATAAAACATATGAAAACTAAAAAATTAATGCCAAATATTCAAAAATACATATAGTAACCTTAAATTTTACAATTTCAAAAAAGTTATTTTAATTTTAATTTTTGTTTAGCAAATCCCAAAATGAATAATTGATGAATAAAAAATAAGAAAAATATGACAAAGCATTAAATTATCGCCAAAATTTAACAAATAAATATAGTAATCTTAAATTCAATAAATACTCTAATTTTTTAAAAAATTTTCTTTTGTTCGGTAAATCATGAAAACTATGAAAAATTTAACAAAATATAAAATTAATACGAAAAATTAACAAATAAATATAGTAAGCTTAAGTTCAACAATTTCACTAATTTTTTTTTAAATAAATTATTTGGGATTGTTAAATCATGTAAAATGGGTTATTCATTAATAAATAATATGAAAAAAATAAAATTAACGATAAGAATTCACAAATAAAATTGTAACCTTAAATTCATCAATTGCAATAATTTATTTAAATTTTTATAATATTCCGGTTAATAATAGAAAATTGATAATTAATTAGTAAAAGTAAGGAAAATATAAAATTTATGCCAAAAAATTCACAAAAAAATATAGTTATTATAAATTAAATAATTTGTAAATTTTTATTTTTGTTTAGTAAATTCAAACAAATTGGTAACTAATTAATAAAAAAAAGGGAATATGAAAAATTATATAATTTAAGCAAAAAATTCACAAATAAATATAGTAACCTTAGACTGAACAATTTTAATAAAAAAATTTAAAATGTGAAATAAAAAACAAAAAACTATAAAAATAAATTTTAAAAAATGAATAAAAGTCGGAACAATATGAAAATGCACGAAAATACTTCTTAAGGTGTGAAGTGATGATGAAGTAAAAATTTGTACAAATAAAAGATGTTTTAATATGGTACAAACAGTTAACAAAATGAAATTCGTACGAATGAGCAATGTGAGGCAGATAAGTTGAGCGATGTGCAGAGGCCTCGACCGATGTGGTAGTCCACGACACATATCATATGGTGAATGCCTATTGCCTTTAGTCGATTAAGGTTGCCTTAAACACACATGCCTTGGATAATTGTGTGAGTCATTGGCCGACACAAATGTCACCTTGCGGATATGAACAAGCCACAACTATTGTGTGAAGGCCTTGGTTGATGTTATATGTCGTTGGACAACGTCACTTTCTTGAAACACACAAGCCTTAGTGATTCTTCCTGATTTTGGACAATATAAATATCACCCAGGATATGCAGACCCTCCATGATCGATGAATGTAGGCCTTCGATTGTGATGCATTCCATTGGCCAATGTCGCTTTCAAGATTCTCATGGGCCATATCAGATCCGTGTATGCCTTGGCTGATGCTGTCTTCACTTGGCAGATGTTGTTACCCTGAAGACCGTAAGCCTTGGCTTATGGTTCCTTCCTTTTGCCGACGCAGATATCTCTTAGCCAATGCACATACGCCACAAGTTATGAGTCCATTCCTAAAATGATGCAACGTGACGTTGTCCGACGTTGCATTCTAGATGCATGTAGTCCGTTGTTGATGCTACCTACCATTTACAGATGTTACTTAGCCAATGCATGAGAATACAAGCTATTTTACCTCATCGATGCAGACATGACAAGACAGATATGTATAGGCCTTAGTTGATGTTGCCTGTCATTAGTTGATGTCAAACATTTAATGCACATATGCCATTCCAGATATATGCAGGCCTTGCTTGTTGTTGCGTGTTTTTGGCTAACGTCGTTTTCCCAAAGCGCACAAGCATTGCCTAATATTTTGGGACGTTAGCCGATGCAAATATCGCCTAGTCGTTGCACACATGCTTTAACCAATGCATGTAGACCTTTAATGCTGATGCATTGCATTAGTGAATGTCTCTTACTTGATGCGCACATGTCATCAAGAATCTTGCAAGTGTTGGCTGATGTTGCATATCGTTGGTTGACGTCTCTTTTCCCAAGCGCAGAAGCTTTCACTGAGGGTGCATGTCGATGTCAATCAGCCGATGCGCACACACCACAGGGAATGCATGAATGCCATTTATGATGATGTGTGATGTTGACCGAAGTCTCTTGCTTGATGTGCTCAAACTACGTTAGTTGCATGAAGAACTTAGATGCTGCTGCCTACAATTGGTAAACATCGCGTGGCGATGAATGCAGGCCATGACTCAATTTGCCGAATTAATGTGCACACGCCACGTTTTATGTGTGCAAGCCTTGGCTAATGCTGCGTGTAATTGGTTGATGTCTCCTGGAAAATGAGCGTAGGATAGGACTGATGTTGTTAAGTAAATGTGTACACACACGATTGATGGTGTGAAGTCCATGCATGTTGCATCCTCCTTTTTGTCAATGTCTTTTGACCTATGCGCACATGCGAACGTTAATCATGCTTGGTTGATGTACTCAAAAAATGGCTGAAGGCACCTAGTCAATGTGCACAAGACACAACTGATGTTTACATGCCATGGATGATATGTGAAGACCACAAATGATAGTTGCATCCTACGTTTGAAGTCGATGGACCTTTGTCTCCAAGCAAAAGACGATGCAGACAGTCTCAATTTGAAGTCGTTTACCATTGTGTGTAGGCCAAAATCGATGTAGGTGGGCTACTTACGACATCAACTTTAAGTTTTGTACAGGCCAAAAGTGATGCAGGAAGTTAAGGCTAGACGTCGGCTAATTGATCTGCAAGATAAAGGAGATAGGGGCACGCCAAAGTCATCCTAGCAATGTACAGGCTCTGACCAATTAGGGAATCGTACATCTGATGTTGACTATCTATTATGTGCAGTGAAGGGCGATGGGAAAGCCAAAGGTCGACGATCGTTGAATGATGTGCACTGGCAACAATAGATGGGATGTTCAGCGCATGATGTTAGTTGAGCCTGTGCACAAGCTACGATTCATGTGGCATCCCATGGGCAATGTAGCCTGGACAATACCGCTTGACATTTGACGATGTCGTTTGCCTAAATCACATTATGCTTAGCTAATGCAGCGTTCCATTGGTCGATGTTGATGTTGCCCTGCCGATATGAATACTCCACGACTAATGTGTGCAGGCGTTGACTTATGTTGTCTATCGTTGGTTGACGTTGCCTTGGTGATGCATGCATATTAAAGCCAATGTCATTAAGCGATTCACAAATGCCACTGCTGATGTGTTCGCTCTTTGGATGATGTTTCCTGCCATTGGTCGATACCGCCTGACTGATTTTTGTAGGCCTTAACCTATATGACTGAGTCTATGTGCAAATGCCATATCTGAAGCGTGAAGGCCTTGGTTGTTGCTTCATTCTATTGGATGATGTTTATTTGCCGATGCATTTAGGCCAAGGTCGATGTATCCTAGACGATGCGCTCAAACCATGACTGAAGTCACCCATTAGATGTGTACACAACACGGCGGAAGTGTGAAAGACTTGGTTGATGTTGCATGTCATTGGACGAAATAGGTTGCAGATGCGCACATACCACATCCGTGCATGGAGGCCTTGTCTGATGCAACAAGCTATTGGATGACATCTCTAACGAGATACAAATATTCCACCTTTTTTCTTGAAAGCCTTTGCTGAAGTCACATGCCTTTGGACGACGTCCTTTGCCAGATGCGCACATTCCATGTCACATGTAGGCCTTTGGTGATACTACCTATTATTGACCGACATTAGCATATTGATGTGTGTAGGCTATGAACGATTCTTCCAAGAAACATTCGACATTAGCTGACGGATCATTGTAGGCTAGAGATAATGTTGGAAGGACACAATCGACATCGGCATAGCAATGTTTGCATTATATCGATGATTCTTTGAGTTACCTTTAAATGTCGATAGATCGATGTGTGCAGACTTCGGGTGATGGGGCAATCCACATCTAACATCGGCTGACCATTACGCACATGCTAAAGGCAATGTGGGCAGACCACATCCCACATCGGTTGACCATTGTGTTAAGGCAATAAACAATGTAGATAGTCCTGGCCCAACACCTACTGAACTTTGTGTGCACGACAAAGGCGATGCAGACTTCCAACGCTCGATGTCGACTGGTCGTTGTGTTCATGCCAAGGGCGATGTAGGTATCACATTCTCTACATTGAGTGAGTGATGCCCACAATCCATGACCAAAATTGTCAGTATAGAGCTAATATTACAGATAAACGTGCATAAGCCACGACAGATGTGCGCACTCAACGACTAATGTCGCCTAGCTGATGTCGATTGTTGTTGGTTGATGTTGAATGCACAAAACACACATGCCTTGGTAGAAGTTTGTTGTCGTTGCATTATGTCGATGTCGCCCAATCGATGCGTTGACACCATGACTCACGTGTATAGGCCTTTGCTAATGGTGCATTCAATTACCAACATAACTTGCCCAATGAGCACTAGAAACAAATTATGATGCCTTTCATTAGCTAACACTGTCTAAGCGATATACACAAAGCATGGCTAATAAAGTCAGTCAACGAGCGATGTTATTTGAAAAATGTGCTGGTTATGGCTAATGAAGGAAGCACAAGGTTGACTTTGGCTGGCCATTGTGTGCAGCCCAAGGGTGATACGGGAAGGACAAGACCCATTACCGCTAATTAATGTGCACAGGCCATGATTGATTCGGCCAATCAATGTCCTACGTTGAATGAGCGATGTGTAGAGGCCTCGACCAATGTGACAATCCACAACAAAGGTTGATGCTACCTGTTGATGGCAACAACACTTTATTGAGGAACACAGGTCGTGGATGATGCTCTTTGAAGTTAAAAAATGTAAGTATCACTTAGTTGATGTAAACCCGCCACGGTTGATATGCGTAGGTCTTGGTTTGTGCTGCATTCCATTGACGAATATCACTTTTCTGATTCTCCAATGTCATGTCAGATACATGCATGCCTTGGTTAATGTTGTCACCTATTAGTATACGTTGTTAACCTGAAGACCATATGCCTTGGCTTATGTTGCATTCCGTTGGCCGACATTAATATCTCTCAGCCAAAGCACATACGCCACAGATTATGAGTTCATGCCTTGGATGATGTAATATGATGTTGTCCGACGTTGCTTTCTAGATACATGAAGACCTTGGTTGATGCTGCCTTCCAATTACTGATTTTGCATGGCCGATGCATTAGGCAACGACCTATTTCATACCATCGATGCACACACGCCATGACTTATACGTACAAGCATTAGTTTATGCAGCCTGCCATTAGTTGATGTCGTATAGTCGATGCACCGATAGATGTATGCATTCCTTGTTTGTTTTTGTGTGCTCGTGTGTAACGTCATTTGCTAAAAGCGCACAAGCATTTACTAATACTTTGTGACATTTGACGATGAAAATGCCGCCTAGGCAATGCACACACGCGATGCGATGCCCGATGCACGTATACCTTGGATCATGCTGCAATGCATTAGCGAATGTTGCTTTCTTGATACGCACATGTCATGTAAGAGCTTGAAAGTGTTGGTTGATGCTTCTTTCCATTGGTTGACGTCTCTTATTCCATTCGGACAAGCTTTGGCTGAGGGTGTATGTCGTTTTCCAATGTCAATGTTGCTTAGAGGATACACACACACCACATGTTATTCATGCTTGCCTTTGATGATGATGAATGCCGTTGTCCGACATCCTTTGTCAGATGTGCACAAACCACGTTAGTTGCATGAAGACCTTCGCTGATGTTTCCTGGAATTTTCCAACATCGCATGACCGATGAATTTAGGCCACAAGTGAAATCGCCAAAAAAATGTGCACATGCCATGTTCGATGTGTTGCTGTTGTCTAACGTCCTTTTACCAAAGCGCACAAGCATTGACTAATACTTTCGAACGTTAGCCGATGTCAATATCACCTAGTAGATGCACACATGCGACGAACAATGCATGCAGACCTTGGCTGATGCTGCATTTCATTAGCGAATGTCTCTTTCTTGATGCGCACATGCCATCAGATGCTTGCAAATGTTGGCTGATGTTGCATGTCATTGGTTGACGTCTCTTGTCCAAGGCGCACAACCCTTCACTGAGGGTGCATGTCGATGTCGATAAGCCGATGCATACACACCATAGGAAATGCATGCATGCCATTGATAATGATGTATGATGTTGTCCGACGTCTCTTGCCAGATGAGCGCAAACTACGTTAGTTGCGTGAAGAACATAGCTGATGCTGCCTAAAATTGGCCATTATCGCATGGCGATTAATGCAGGCCATGACTGAAGTTTCCCAATTAATGTGCACATGCAACGTTATATGTGTGTAATCCTTGGCTGATGCTGCCTGTAATTGGTTGATGTAGCCTGGCCAATGCGCGTTGGACAAAACTGATGTTGTCAAGTCAATGTGTACAAACACGACTGATGCGTGCAGGCCTTGTATGTTGCGGCTCCTACTGGTCAATGTGATATGCCCAATGCGCACATGCGAACATTGATCATGCTTGGTTTATGTACTCAGAGAATGGAAGAAGCCGCCAAATTGAAGTGCACACGACACAACTGATGTTTACAGTCCATGGATGAGGCTGCATGTACTTGGGAGACATCGCTTGCCAGATGCACACATGACCGCTCTCTCATGCAGGCTTTGGATGATGTTGCATGCCATTGGATAAAATATCATGCCGAATACTCATATTCCATGTCCATCCATGCACGATTTTGATGAAGCCTTATGCCATTGGTCGATGTTGATTTCAATAGGTGCACATGCCACACTAGATGCATGCAGAAGTTGGCTGATCTTGTCTGCCATTGGTCGACATCAGCATAATGATATGTGGATGCTAGCATGAAGCTGGAAGCACACATCTGTTTTCAGTAGACCGATATGTTCACTAACCATACGATGTTAATTGAGCAATGTGAAGGCTATAAAAGATTTTAGTTGCCCACGTCCGACGTCAGCTGCCGTTGTGTGCAGGACAAAAGCGATGAAGGAAGGCAAAGCTTGACAATGAATGGGTGATGTGCACATGCATGGGTGATGTGGCTGCTCCACGCAGGACGTCTCCCAAGCAATGGGTATAAGTTTTCACCAATCCGACAGTCCACGACTAGTGTCTCCTGGCCGATGCATCTTTTAGTTGACTGATGCAGCTATGTTGATGCGCATAGACCACAACAAATTTTTCCTAGCCTATGAGCTTCTACCATGGATTAAGTGCTCGTGTTGATGTGTACATAACAAATATAATGCATGCAGGCCTTGTCTCATGATAAACGTCATTGGAAGACGTCACTTTCAAGATGCACACATGCCATGTCCGTGCATGTTAGCCTTGGATGATGCCGCATTCCTTTGGCCAACGTTTCTTTCAAGATATATATATTCCTCATCCATGTGTGCCGGCCTAGGGTTAATCTGCATGCCATTGGTCCACGTCTTTTTTCAAATGCACACATGCCACAACAAATGTATGTTGTCATTCGCTAAAGTTGACTGTAGTTGGCCTATATCTGCAAAACTAATGTGTGTAGGATATAGATGATGTTTACAGGTCATATCCAATGTCGGCAGACCAATTTTGGTAAGATACGAAAGATAGTAGCAAGCAATGTTAGACGTCGGCAGACTTATCTATTCAAGCTACGATGATGCTGCCAGGCCACGTTAAAAGTTAACTTTCCTATGTATGCATGCCAAAGGCGATGCGAAAATGCCAAATCAAAAATTGGTTGAATATTGTGCACGCCAAAGGTGTGTGGGAAGGTGAAGCTCGACATCGCCGAACTATTCTGTAGGCATAAGAAAATACGAGCAGGAAACTCCCGACGTCATCTGATCATTATGTTGGCCAAAGTCAATAGGGTAAGGCAACACCTTATGTCACTTGACGATTGTTTGCACGACAAGGAAGAAGCGGGAAGTCCATATTCCACAACAGCTAACTCATATGAAAAGACACAACCCTCATGAGCATTTCATGGATGACGTCTGATGAGCAATGTGCAGGTTACTACAGATGCTAGTGGCCTTCATCTGACGTTAATTGAACATTGTCTACTGGACAAGGGTGATAGGGGAAGGAAATGAAAGAAATGACTCTTGTCGTTGGCTGATGTCACTTGCCCATAGCAGATACGCCTTTGTTGATGCTAGTGGCACGCCACAACTTATGTTGTCTATTATTGGCAATTGTCTCTTGCTCGATGTACACCAGCATTAGCTGATGGTGCCTGACATAGCCCGACGCAAAGGTCGCCCAACCAATGTACATATGCCTTAACCAATGCGTACATGCCTTGGTTAATGTTGTGGTCTATTGGCAAACGTTTCTTTCCAGAACACCACATGCCATGCTAGATGCGTTTAGGCCTTGAATGATGTTATCTATCATTGGCCGATGACTCTTGCCCGATGCATACATGAGTTGTATAATGGTACCTTCTATTTCCGACGTCGATGTCTCCAACCCGATGCATACAGATAACGGGTTATGTTTGCATGCCTTGGATGATGTGGTAGGTTGTTGTCTAACGATGCTTGGCATATGTGCACAAACCACGTAAGATGCGTGAAGACATTAGCTGATGTTGCCTGTCATTGGTTGAAATCTCCTATCCAATGCATGTAGACCACGACCATGTCGCCCAGAGTATGCACACATGTCATGGATAATGTGTACAATACCTGGATGATGTTTACTGCCATCGGTCAATGTCACCTTGCTGATGCACATACTCCAGGACAAATCCTGCAGAGTTAATGGGCACACTCCATGGCTGATGCATGTATGCCTTCATTATTGTTGCTTGTTGTTGGCCGATATCTCTTGGTTAATGAAAGCAAGTTACAACTGATGACGCCTAGCTGATGTGCTTAGACCATGACTATAGTCGACTAATAGATGTGCCCACGACGTGATTGATATATCCACGCCTTGGGAGTTTTTGCATTTTGTAAGACGCCGTCTCTTCGTAGAAACAAACATGCTAGATCTATGAGTGCAGGTCTTCGCTGAAATTTCATGCCATTTGCTGACGTTAGTTGCTAGATGAGCACATGCCACATTTGATGCATGCAGGCCAATTTTCTTGTAGTTGGACGACATTTATACACCGATGTGTGCAGGCTACGGACAACGCTAGTAGGACACATTAGATATCGGCAAAACGATGTGTACAACCTATATACGATGCTGCCAGGCCACGTTCGACTTTGGTAGATCAATTTGTGAAGGCTATGAAAGATGTTTTCATGACACATTTGACGTCCGCACACCGATGTCTGCAAACTTTGGATCAGTTTCGTAGCCCATATCCAACGTCGATTAACCATTTTTGATAACAAAAGGAAAACTATGAAAAATATTAAACTATCCCCAATAATTCACAAATAAATATAGTAACCTTAAATTCAATAATTTCAACAATTTTTTTAATTGTTAATTTTATTTGGTAAATCCTAAAATTGGGTAATTCATGAACAATAATATGAAAAAAATATAAATTAATTCCAAAAATGAAAATTAAATATAGTAACTTCAAATTCATCTATTTTAATATTTTTAAAAAAAATTAGTTTTGTTCTATAATTCCAAAAATGGTTAATTCATTAACTTAAAGTATGAAAATATGAAAAAATAAAACATCTGCGCCAAAAATTCACCAATAAAAATGGTAACATTGAATCCAACACTTTCAACATTTTTTTACTTTTTATTTTAGGTGGTAATGCCCAAAAATAGGTAATTCATGAAAAAAAAAATACGAAAAACATTTTTTTACAAAATAAAAAATCAACGCTGAATATTCAAAATTAAATATAGTAACCATAAATTTTACAATTTCAACAATTCTTTTAAGTTTTTACTTTTATACATTAAATCTCAAAAAAGTTATATCATTAATAAAAATAGGAATAATATAAAATTAACGCCAAATATTCACAAATAAATATTGTAATCTAAAATTCAACAAAATCAACAATTTGATAATATTTATTTTTGTTCGGTAAATCTTGAAAATGGATAATTCAGTAATATAAAATTGGGAAGACGTAAGAATATAACAAAATTAACACAAAAAATTCACAAATAAATGATGTTGGATGTCGCTTCTCTAAAAGTGCAAGCCATAAATGATGTTGGTAAGCAAGTCTAACGTCGTCTAGTCGAAGTGTGTAGGCAACCAGGGATGCGCTAGACCACGCCTAACGTTGTCTAGTTGAAGTGTGTTGGCCACAAGGGATTCGCTAGACCACGCCTAACGTCCACAGACTCATGTGTTTAGGATAGAAACTATGTTTGCTGGCAATGTCTGATATCGGTAGATTGATGTGTGCAGTCTATGAACGATGCTGGGAGACATGTACAACATCTACTGACCGATGTGTGCATGCTAGACACTATAGGTGTAACCTAGGTCTGATGTCATCTACCCATTTTGTCAAGGCCAAAGGGGATACGGTCAAGCTTTGTCTAACGTTGCATGACCATTTTTTGCAAGACAAAGTCTATGTAGGAAGGAACCGTCCGACATCCGAAAGTTTTTGTGTGCAGTCTTAGTGAGAAGCGGGAAGTCCAAGCTCGACGTTGGCTGATCTTTTTATGGAAAAAAGGCGATGGGCGCAGGAAACACCAAATGACACCTAATCATTGTTTGCAGGACAAGGGAAATGCATGCATTCCACGCCTGATGACGATTAAGAAATGTGCAAAATGCCATAACATATTCAGTCAATTCCCGACCAAATTCGGTTGAGCAATGCGTAGGCTAGGACCGATGCAAGATGCCCACATCTGATGTCAAGTGTCCATTGTGTGCAGGATAAAGGCGATAGTGAAGGACAAATTGACGACATTGAGTGATGTGAATATGAAATAGCTAATGAGGCTATCAAGGACAAATATCTCCTAGAAGAAGCCACTTAATTTTGGTTGATGTTGTTTTCATGAAGCATATTAGGCTTGGCTTATCCTTCTTTCTGTTGCTTGACATTGATGTTGCCTTGCGGTAGTGCACATGTCACGACGGATGTGTGCATGCATTGGATGATATTTTCTCATGTTGACAAATGTCAATTTCCCCAAGAGTACATGCCTTGACTTACACTGCTTGATGATGGACAATGTAAAGTCTCCCAACCGATTCAAACATGCCACGAGCAATGGAGAAGGACGTTGTAGTTCTTGTATTTCATTAACAAACTTTTCATTCTAGATGCACATATGCCATGACATATGTGTGTAGGCCTTGGCTTATTCTGGTTGCCATTGGGCGGTGTTGCTTTCTTGTAGCGTAGAATCATTGGCTTATGGTTCCTGCCATTAGCCGACATCGATAACTGCCAGATGATGTACACACGCCACGGGATATGAATGCACTCTGACGTCACATGCTAGATGAGCACAAACCACGTGAGATTCATGAAGACCTTGACAGATATTGCCTATTTATGGATAACTATGCCTTGTCGATTCATAAAAGCTTACAACAATATTTCCAAATCGATGCGCCCACGCCGCGGTTGATTCGTGCAAGGCATGGCTGATGTTGCTTTTCATTGTTCGATGTCGCATGGCTGATGGGTTGAGGTCACAAACAATCTAACCCGATCTATGCCCACCCACCATAGGTGATGCATGAAAACCTTGCTATTGCTTCTTGTCGTTAGTTGATTGATGTCTTTTTGTTGACGTGTGTAGGCCACAGCCGATGTCACCTAGCCGATGTGCTAACACTATGGTTTTTGTTACCCAGTCGATGTGCACATGACATAATAGATGCATGGAGGCCTTGGCTGTTGTTGCATTTTATTGGCCGACGTCACTTTCCGTATGCACCCATGAAACATTCATGCATGAATACCCTAGATAATTTCGTATGTCATTGGTCAATTATGCTTGCGGGATACACACATTCCACGTTTGTGCTTGCAGGCTTTGCTGATGTCGCATGCCATTGGCAACGCCTCTTTCCAGTTGCCTACATGTGATGTCACATACGTGAAGGACTTAGAAGATGTAACCTGCCATAGGCTTACATTAGAAGACTAAACTATGCATTCTAAGGACGATGTTGAAGGCCACACCCAACATTCGCATACCGATGTGCGAATCCAACAGATGATGTTTGGAGGCCATGTTCGATATCGATAGACTGATGAGTGCAGGCTAAAGACAATGTTGTCTAGCACCATTTTTGCAGGCATACCATATGTGCAGGCTGTGGGGCGATGATGGAAGCCAACGCTCGATGTCGGCTGACCATTGTGTGCATTCCAAAGGCAATGCAGGCAGCCAACATCCGATGTCGGATGACCATTGTTCGCAGGCCAAAGGAGATGTAGGCATACCATGCTCGACGTTAACTGATTAGTGTGTGCAGGACAAATGTCATGTGGTAAAGCAACGACTGATGTCAACTAACCGTTATATGTAGACCGAGAACGATACAAATAGTCAACACCCAACAATGACTGAACGATGTGAACAAACCATGACTGATGAGGGTTGTCCACAGTCAATGTCGGCTGAGCAATGTACACAAGCGATGACCAATATGGGCAATCTATAACATATGTCTCCTGGACAATGTTGCTCTACATTTGTTGACGTCGCTTGCCCAAAGCGCACATTTCTTTACAGATACATCCTATCATTACACGACCTCTTTGTCACTAGTCGATGAGCACATACCATGGATCATGTGTATAGGCCTTGCCTGATGGGTAATGCATTGGCTGATGTCACTTGCCTGATTTGCACTAGCAACGAACGAAGTTGCCTTCCATTGGTGGATACTATCTTAGCAATGTGCACAAGCACCGCCGATGTAGGAAGTCCACGACAGAAGTCAGTTGAGCACTGTGCATGCTACAAGCGATGAGCACCGTACAAGTTCAATGAACTCTTTGTGATGTGCCGAAGACATAGTCGATGCAACAAGTCTTTTGCTGACGGTGTCTATCATTGGCATATGCTGATGTCACCTTGCTAATATGCACACACCACGGCAGAGGTATGCCATCCCGGGATGTTGCTTCTTATCATTGGACAACGACACTCACGCAAAGTACACATGCCTTGACTGGTGCTGCCTAATGTTGGTCAATGCAAACGCATCCCACCCGATGCACACACGCCGCGACCAATATGTGCAGTCCTTTGTTTATTTGTATTCCATTGGACAACGTCGCTTTCAATATGTACGCTTGTCATATCAGATGTGTGCACGCTTTGATTGCTTCATCCTACCATTGGCTGATGTTGTTTTCCTAAAGAAAAAAAGTCATGGCTGATGGCGCCTGCAATTGGCAGAAGTCAATATCGCTTTTCATATGCACACACGCCACATGTTATGCATCCATACCTTTGATAATGTTTCATTACAATGTATGATGTCTCTTTCTAGATGCGAACAAAACACATCTGATGCGTAAAGATCTTTATTGATGTGCCCTTCAATTTGGTGATGTTGCCTTAATGATGCACATACTCCACGACCGATGTTGCCTAGAAGATGCACATAGGCCACGAATGATGCATGCAGGCCTTGGCTGAAGCAACCTCTCATTTGTTGATGTTGCCTGGTTAATGCGCCAGTCACGATCAATATGTTCGAGTCAATGCACACACACTATGGTTGATGCGTGAAGGTATTGGATGTTGTTGCCTATCGATTTGCTGATGAGCGCAGGCCAAAATTAATTTCTCATATCCGATGCATTCAAGAATTGCTTAAGTTTTCTATCTGATGTGCACACAAATTTATTGATATGTGCAGGACTTAGATTATGTCGCTTCCATTGTACATTGCTTGCAATGCGACTCCCATTTCCCGACGTCATTTTCTAGATATATACATGTCACATTTGTGCATGCAGGACTAGCTGAAGTTGTATGACATTGGCCAAAAAAGCTTCTAAGATGTTCACATTCAACGTCAGAAGTCGGCTGACTCTTATTAACAATTGTAAGTTGATTCTGCCATACCACGTCAGATGTTGGTTTGATATTGTGTGTTGGTCAAAGGCTATGCGAGAAGGCCACGGCCGGCGTAGCCTGATTTTTTTTTTTGTGTATGAAAAAGAGATGCAGGGAGGGAACACCTAACGTTAGCTGACTTTTGTGTGCATACCAAGGGCGATGCGGGCAATCCCCATACGATAATGATTGAGAAATGTGCAAAAGCTATTGCTATTGTCGGGCAATTTTAGTTAAGCGATGTGAAAAAGCCACGACCAATGTTTCCTGCCCGATGCCACTTTCCGCTGGCTGACGTCACTTGCCTGAAGTTCACATGTCTTGGTTGATGCCGGTCATTGCTGAACTCTTATGTAGTCCAGCCGATGTACACACACCATATATAATGCATGCAGGTCTTGGCTAATGTTTCATTTCGTTAGCCAATATTACTTACCCGATACTCACTAACTACGAACTATGCGTCCGACAAATGTTGACGCTAATATCATGTTCTAGATGAATATGTGCCACGTGTGATGCGTACACGCAAACTTGGTTGATGTCTCCTGTAGTTTGACGAAGTGGTTTACCCGATTCCCACATGCCACATTAAATGTGTGGCCAAATATAACTCTTGATTCTGTAACTCGAATTTTACTTAGAGGAATACATTCATTTTTTTAGATATTCATACTGAACATATAAAACCTAAGTATGCACATTCTAACGCAAAAAGAAGCATTAGCTTTCACTAATAACTTTTTTATATTTACAAAAAATAGTTATTTTTTGTATTTTTTGGTTTATCCTGAAAATAATTATTTGATTAATAAAACATATGAAAAATGTAAAGAAATAATAATAATAATTCACAAATAAATATAGTAACCTTAAGTTTAACAATTTCACTACTTTTTTATTTTTATTTTAATTTGTTAGATCATAAAAAATGGGTAATTCATGAAAAAAATATGAAACAAAAAAATACCGCTAAAAATTCACAAATAAAAAATTCATCAATTTCAACAATTTATTAAGAAAAAAATTTCGGTTAATCTTGGAAAATTGATGATTCATTAATAAAAAAATAAGAACAATATGACATTTAAATATAAAATCAAAGCCAAAATTTCATGAGTAAATATAGTAACCTTAAATTCAACAATTTCATAAATTTTAATTTTTAAAATGTGACATAAAAAATAAAAAATTGAAAAAATTAATTTTAAAAAATGAATTAAAGTTGGACATATATGAAAATGCTCGAAATTACTTGTTAAGATGTGAAACTTGTGATGGAGTACATATTTGCACACATATAAGATGTTTTAATCTTCTACGAACCATTAATGAAATGAATTCATACGAATGAACGACGTGAGGTAGATACATTTAGAATAAATAATGTAAAATATATGAATGTGTTGTTATGCAAGAAGTGTGTTTCACACTCTTCTGGTTTTTGTACGGAATGGACATCCACGCGTTTTTTACTAGACCTCGATCAATGTTGTTGAATGTGACGTTGCTCCTCTACCAAGTGCAAGCCACAAACGATGTATTAGGCGTTTCTGATGTTGGTTTTCTGAAGTGTGTTGCCCACAGGAGATGTTGCCAAGACACATTTAACGTCGTCGACCGATGTTTATACGCTACAAATAATGTTCGCAGGCCACGTCCAAATTCGCAGACGGATATGTGAAAGCTAATGAGGATGATAGAACGTCACATTTAACGTAGGTTGACCAATATGTAAAGACCACAGATGATAGTTGTAGCCGACGTCTGCAGTCAACTAACCATTGTGTCCAAGCAAAAGGCTATGTAGGCAGGCTATTTTTGAAGTCGTCTTACCATTGTTTGTAGGCCAAAGGAGATGCAGGTGGTCCATGTCCGACGTCGGCTTCCTATTTTGCGTAGGCCAAAGGAGATGTAGGAAAGTATGGCTCGACGATGACTTATCAATATGTAGGCCAAAAGCGACAGGGGCACGCAACGCCCGATGTCTCGAGAACAAAGATTTCAACCAAACTATTATGCAAACCGTACACACTGATGAAAGAGATGAAGGATGTGGACAAGCCATGGCAGATTGGGGCAGTCCACGCCCGAATTTAGATGAGCAATATGCAGGCTACAACCAATGAGGGAAGCCAACGTCTGATGTCGATTGTTCGTTATGTGCAGGCAGGCGATGGGGGAAGTCAAAGGCTGATAACCTCTAAGTGATGTGCACTGGCCACAACAGATGCGGATGGTCCGTGGATGACGTTGGTTGAGCGTGTGCAAAATCTACGATTGATGAGGTAGTCCATGATAAATGTATCCTAGACAATACCGCTTGATATTGGCTGATGTCGCTTTCCTGAAGCACACTACGCTTGGCTGATGCTGCGTGCCATTTGTCGATGTTGATGTCACCCTACCAATGTGCACACGCCACACATGATGTGTGCATGCCTTGGATTATGTTTTATGTCATTGGTCGACGTATCCTTTTTGATTCATGCATGCTTAAGTCAATGTCACTAAGTAGATGCACACATGCACTGCTGATGTGTTCACGCCTCAGCTGATGTGCGTCCATGCCTTGGATGAAGTTCTATGGCATTGGGTGACGTCGTTTGCTAGATGATCACATGCCACATTTGATGCGTACATGCCAATTTTCTTGCCGTTGGACGACATCTATACATAGATGTGTGCAGGCAATGGACAATGGTGGCAAGCCACATCTGATGTCATCACACTAATATGTAAATGATACAGATGATGCTGGCAGGTCATGTTCGGTGTTGGTCGACTGATGAATGATGGTTATAGAAGATTTTGTCATGATAAGTTCGACGTCCACAGACCGATGTTTTTAGGCTTTCGACGAGGTTGGCAACCCATGTACAACATCGACTGACCATTTTGTGCATCCCAAAGGTGATTAGAGCAAACTACGTCTGACGTCGACAAGACATCGTGTGAAGACCAAAGGCAATGCCAGTACGGAATGCCTGATTTTGGCATACCGTTGTATGTAGATCGAGGGCTATTTGAGCATTCCACGCCCGAGAATGAGTAAGCGATGTGCACAAACTACGATTGATGCGGTCAGTCCACATGTCATGACCCAAAAGAACACCTTAGAAGATAGTGCAACTGTTGGGCCGCAAAACGGTGTACTCGACCTTTCGGAGGTCTTGTACAAGCCACTTGATTTCATTACTTAACATCATGAATAAATGTAGGGAATTTTAAAAACAATCTTTAAACATAAATAAAAAGGTATTTAATAAAAGCAGAAGATCTCTAATAATATTGTCTCAAAAATAATCTAATTTTGACATGAATCAAACATCATGGGACACAGCCCACATACAATCTAAAACATAAAGAAAGACATAAAGGAACATAAAGGTTTGTCCTTGAAGCTATGTTGACTCACCACCTCTTCTCATTTTTGAAATCATGGAACTCTACTCTTCAAGCAACTCAATCTTCTCAAGACCTTACACGGAAGACCTGTAGGCAATATGCGTTAGTACAATATGTACTAAGTATGGAAACATAATACAAGGAATAAGATATCTCATAGGGTTATCCAGTAATAGACATAACCATAAGAGGTAAAGACATAAGCATAGCATACATAACATAAGCATAATTAAAGCATCAATAACCATATAAGAGTCCATTCATAACTCATTGTCTTTCTAACTATTATGAACTATCTTACAAGCCACCTCCAAGTGTCCTTGGGCAAGGCTAAGGTAGCATCCCATACTACTACAGAAGATAAGTACCTCTCTTTGGTCATGCTTGATCATAGTTAACTTTCTTAATTAAGACCTAAGGTTCATCATACCACATGAGCACTATGCCCCTAGGCCACCCCAAATCACACTTGTGCAATGCATATGAAGCATCCCATAATACCTCACATACTAGGCATATCATGAACTCACCTTACCTTGTTTCATGTCTTCTTAAGAATCTCTAGTAGACCTAAGTTATTCATTGTAAATAGTATTTTATCCTGATGATTTCCTCAAAACATGCTTTTGCAATGTACAAAGGGTTGCCCATACTACCCCACATACTAAGCCTATCTTGAGGTTATCCCTAACATATACACCTTCCATATCCCTATCATTACTTAACTTCATTTAATAACATTATATCATCTATAGTCTAGTTTACAAGGAAGGCAACTCTAGTCCAATCCTATGTTCAATTTCTTCTTATTTAATGACCCTAGGTTATACCTTGTTCAATGCACTTATGATGCCCCATAACACCACTCATGAAAGGTACTACTTTTCATCCTTTAACTATTACTTTTTACTACAGATCCTTGCCCCTATCATTATCTTTTGAACACGATGACATACTCCGTTAAGTATGTCTAAGTTCCTTAACAATATGGATCTTACGAGATACTTTTTACAATATGTCTTGATTCGTTAATCATGAACATTACGAGATGCCCCTTGGGCATGTCTAAGTTCATAAACACATTATGAACACTACGAGATACCCCTTGGGCATGTCTAAGTTCATTCTTTGCTTTGATCACTAAGAGATTCTTCGCACGCACATCTAACTTTTTAAGAGATTGAGATCTTTACTAGGATACTTTGTGTAGGCCTTGGCTGATGTTGTATGAAGAACAAGGTAGATTCGAGCATTCCATACACGACAATGACTTAGCGATATAAAAAAACAACAACTGATACGGGCCGTCCACTGCCAATATCGACTAAGCAAACTGCACAAGCCACAACTAATATGGCCGGTCCATGAGCAATGTCACCTTACAATTGTGGCTTTTTTTGGGCTGACGTAGTTTTCCCAAATCACGCAAGTCTTGGTTGATGGTGGATGTCGTTGTCCAATGCCAATGTGCACACGCCACGACACATGGCAGGCCTTCGCTTATGCTGCCTTTCGATGGTCGACGTTGCTTGCTTGATATCCAATTGACACATCTTATGTGTGACCCACTTGGAGCATCTAATTCCATTGTGTGGATTTTGACTTAGAGGAGTAGACGTCATTTTTTCAAAAGATTCATAATGTATGTACAACCCAAGTATTCACGTTTGAAGGTACAAACACATATTAACTTCCAAAAATAACTCTTTTATACATAAAAAATAGTTTTCAACCATTTTTTATTTCCATTTTTTCCAATTAATTCCAAAATGAGTAATTGATTAATAAAACATAGGAAAAATATGAAAGTAAAAAAATAATGACAAAAATTTACAAACAAATATAAAAACCTTAAATGCAATAATTTTATGAATTTCATTTAATTTTTATTTTTTTTGATAAATCCAGAAAATGAGTAATTTATAGATAAAACAAGGAACACTATGAAAAAATATAAAATAAAACAAATAAATATAGTAACCTTAATTTAAAAAAATTAATTGTTATTTTTGTTTGGTAATCCCTAAATTAGGTAATTCATAAATGAAAATATGATAAAAAAAATTAATTCCTAAAATTTAAAATAAATATAGTAACCTCAAATTCATCAATTTCAACATTTATTAAAATTTTTAATTTTTGTTTGGTAATCTTGAAAATAGATAATTCATTGATAGAAAATATGAAAAAAATAAAATATTTACACCAAAAATCACAAATATAGTAATATTGAATCCAATGCGTTTAAAATTTCATATACTATTTATCATAGTTGGGTAATCCCTAAAATGGGTAATTCATGAATAATAATATAAGAAAAACATTTTTATAATATAAAATTAACACCAAATATTCAAAACTAAATAAAGTAACCATAAATTCGAAAATTTCAACAATTTGTTTATTTTATACTTTTATACAGTAAATCTAGAAAAGGGGTAATTCATTAATAAAAAATGGAAAACATAAAATAATGGCAAAAATTCACAAAAAAAATATATAATAACCCTAAATTCTACAATGTAAACAATATAGTATTTTTTTTCCAGGTAAACCTTGAAAATGGGTAATTCAGTAATAAAAAATAGGGAAGACATTAAAAAATTATAAAATTAACGCCAAAAATTTACAAATAAATGTCGTTGGACGTCTCTTGTCTAACAAGTGCAAGGCACAAATGATGCTGGTAGACAAGTCCAACGTCATCTGATCAAAATGTGCAGGCCATAGGGGATGCACTTGGCCACGCCTGACGTCGACAGACCGATGTGTGTAGTCTAGAAACTATGTTGCCTGGCCACCTCCGACGTCGGCAAATCAACGTGTGCAGTTATGAATGATGCTTTCATACATGAGCAACATCGACTAACCAATCTGTGCAGGCTAGAAATGATAGGTGTAGCCCATGTTCGATGTCGGCTGACTTTCGTGAGCATGCCAAATGGGATGCAGTCAAGCTAGGTCTAATGTCGACTGACTATTTTATGCGGGCCAAAGGAGATGTGGGAAGGCAATGTCCGATGTTATAAAATTGTTGTTTACAGGCATAAGGAGAAGAGTGAAGGGCAAGTCTGATGTCGGCTGATTGTTTATCTTGAAAAAATGCAATGGGCGCACCCGATGTCGCCTAACTATTGTTTTCATGCTAAGGGTGATGCGGGTATTTTTCTTCTGAAGACAATTAAGCGATGTTCAAAATCCATAGAATATTTGCGAAGTCCACGACCGAAGTTGGTTTAGGATTGTGTAGGTTATGACCGATGCAAGCTGCCCACATCTGACGTCAATTGGTTGTTATAAGCAGGGCAACGGTGATGTTGATAGGACAAATTGACGACGTTGAGTAATGGGCAAATGCGACAGCAGATGCGGAAGTCCACAACAAATGTCTCCTAGACGATGCCGATTATTGTTGGTTAATGTTTTTTTCTAGAATAAAACTTGTCTTAGCAGATCCTGCCTTTCATTGGTCAACATTGATGTCGCCCTACGTATATGAACACATCATGCTGATGCGTGCATGCATTGGCTGATATTTTCTCCCGTTGGGAAACGTAAATAGCAAAAAGAGCACAAGCCTTAACTTACACTGTTTAATGATAGACAATGTAGATCATGCATTTCATTGCCAAACCTTGCTTTCCAGATGTGCACATGTCATGTCTGGTGTGTGTATGCCTTGTCTGATGTTTGTTTCCATTGGATGACATTGCTTCTCTAAAGCACAGAAGTCTTGGCTTATGGTTCCTGCCATTTTCCGACAACGATGTCACTTAGATGATGATGACATGCCACGAGTTATACCTTCATGCCTAGGAAAATACTACATGCGATTTTCTTACGTCGCTTTCTAGATGCGCAGAAACCACCTTAGATGCCTGAAGACCTGCATAGATATTGACTATTACTGGCCAATATTTCATTGTTGATGCATGAAAGCTTACACAATGTCGACCAATCGATGCGCCCAAGCCACGATTGATTCGTGCAAGCCTTAACTGATGTTTCCTATCATTGATCAATGTCGCCTTGTTGATACGTACAGGTAATGGTCAATGTCAACGATTCGCCTTGCTCACACCATTGTTGAAGTAACCTAGTCGTTGTGGACATGACATGATGGATGCATAGAGGCCTTGGCTGATGTTCCATTTAGTTGGCCGACGTCACTTTCCATATGCGCAAATACCATATCCGTGCATTGATGCCCTATATAATTTTGCATGCCATTGGATGATTTCGTTTACAGGATACAGACATTCCACGTTTGTTCTTGCAGGCCTTTGCTAAAGTCGTATGCTATTGGCAAAATCTCTTTCCAGTTTCCTAGACGTCGTGTTACATACATGCAAGACTTAGCTGATGTAACCTACTGTTGGCTGACATCAATAGATAAATGTGTGCAGGAAAAAGAGGATGCTGGCAGGCCACACTTGACGTTGGCATACCGATGTGCAAAACCTATGGACAATGTTTGGAGTCCATGTCAATTTTCACAGACCGATGAGTGCACTCTACGGGCGATGCTTTAAAGCACCATTCGACGTCGGCATACTAATGTATACAGGCTACGAGGTGATGGTGGAAACCCATGTTCTATTACTGGTAATCATTGTGTGCACTCCAAAGGCAATGCGGGCATTCCACATCTGAAGCCGAATGAGTATTGTAAATAGGCCAAAGGCGATGTAGGCATGCAATGCTCGATGTCGACTGACTAATGCATCCAGGACAATGTTGATGCCGGAAAGAAACATCCGATGTGAGCTAACCATTGTGTGTAGGCCAAGGGAGATACATGTATTCCATGGACGATGATGAATGAACGATTTGCACAAGCCTGGCGATATGGGTAGTCAAGAATCAATGTTGGCAGAGCTATGTGCACAAGCCAGGGCTGATGCGGGAAGTGAACGACTTATGTCTCCTGGACAATGTTGCTTTCCATTGGTCAACATCTCATACCCGAAGTGCACATTTCTAGATAGATACATCATATCGTTACACGACATCGATGTCATCAATCGATGCGCACAAACCACGGATCATGCATATGGGTCTTGCTCATGCTTCTTATAACTGGAAGACGTCACTTGCCTAATTCGCACTAGAGACGGATAATGTTGCCTTCCATTGGCTGACGCTAGCATAGCGATGTGCACAAGCACAACTTATGCAGATAGTCCAAACAAAAGTTGGCTGAGCACTGTGCACAGTAAAACCAATGCGTTGAAACCACGTCTGATGTAGGTTGGCCGTTGTATCCATGCCAAAGGTAATGCGCGAAGGCCAATATTGATAAACTCTTTGCTATGTGTACAAGCCACGACTGATGCGTCAATTACACGCCCCACGTTAGCTGTGAAACGTGCATATGTCATGATCGATGGGTAGTCCACGACCAATACGATAGTACATGACCAATATCGTCTGGCAGATGTCTCTTGTCGTTATGACGCTTTCCTAGAGCACACTTTCCTTGGCTAATAATGTCTGTCGTTGGCATACACAAATTTTACCTTGCTAATCTGCCAACACCAAGGATGAGGAGTGGAATCGTGAGATGTTGTTTCTTACCATTGGCCAATGTCTCTTTCCCAAAGAACACATGCCTTGGCTAATGCTGCCTAACGTTTGCCAATGCTAATGTAGTCTAGCCTATGCACACACGCCACGACCGATGCGTGCAGGACATTGTTTATGTTGTATACCATTGGCCAACGTCGCTTTCAACACGCGCACTATTCATGTTAGATATGTGCATACCTTTACAGATGCTTCCTACTATTGGCTGACATCGTTTTCCCAAAGATTAAATGTCATTGCTGATGGTGCCTGCTATTGGCAAAAGTTGATATCGCTCAACCAATGCACACATTCCAGAAGTTTTGCATTCATGCCTTTGATGATGTTGAATGACATTGTCCGATGTCGCTTTCCTGATGCGCACAAAAAACATGTGGTGCGTGAAGACCTTGGTGGATGCATCCTGTCATTTGCTTGTGTCGCATGGTTGATGCACGTAGTCACCGACCAATGTTTCCAAGTCATTGCACACACGCCTTAACTAATTCGTGCAGGCCTTCGCTAAAGCAGTCTATCATTTGTCGATGTCTCCTGGTTAATACGCAGGCCACAATTTATGTTGCCTAGTCAATGCACACATTCAACAGTTGATGCGTGAAGGTATTTGAAGTTGTTGTCTGTCGTTTGGGCAATATGCATAGGCTAAGAGTAATGTCTCATGTGTGTTGCGTTCAAACCCCTTCTTAAGTTGGATAGCCGATGTGCACACAACAATGTTGATACGTATAGACCTTAGCTGATGTTGCATTCCGTTGGCTTACATTGCTTGCAATGCGCCTGCCATTTCCCAACGTCACTTGATAGATATAGTCATTTCATGTGCGTGCGTGCAGGCATGGCTGAAGTCGTAATACATTGGCTGACGCAGCTTGTAAACTATTGAAATGACATGTCATACATTGACTAACGCTTGTGTGCAATTCAAATGATATTCTTCAAGACCACGTCCGATGTCGGTTGACCATTATGTGCAGGACAAAGGCCATGCGGTTGACAACACCCGTCGTAGACTTATCTTTGTGTGCTGGTCAAAGGCGACGCAGAGAGGTAACACCTGATGTTACCTGCCGTTGTGCGCAAAACCAAAGGCAATGAAGTCAATCCACAAACTATAATGTTTAAGAAATATACAAAATCTACTACAGATGTGGGCATTCCACGACCAATGTTAGTTGTGAGACATACAAAAGCCACGACCAATATTTCCAGGACGATGCAACTTTCTGTGGCTGACATGGCTTTCCTTAAGTCGACGTGTCTTGGTTGATGTTGTCTGCCATTGTCGAACGCTGATGTCGTCCAACCCATGTGCATACTCCACAGGTATTATGTGCAGGTCTTGGGTAATGCTTCCTTTCGTTAGCCAATATATCTTCCCCGATGCTCACTAGCTACGAATGATGCTTCCTACAATTTGTCAACACTAATATCGCTTGCCAGATGCACACGTGCCATGTCTAATGTGTGCATGACAACTTGGTTGATGTCGCATGTAGTTTGCCGATGTCGTTTACCTGATGCCCTTATGCCACGTCAAATGTGAGGCCAGATGGAGCTCTTGATTCTTTAACACGAATTTTACATAGAGAAATACACATTGTTTTTTCAAGATATTCATAATGAACATGTAAAACCCAAATATGCACGTTCTAAGGTACAAACAAGCATTCGTTTTCACAAATAACTTATTTTTATATATAAAAAATAGTTATTTTTTGGGTTATCTCGAAAATAAGTAATTGATAAATAAACCATATGAAAACTATATATTTAATGCAAAAAATTCATAAATACATATTAATTTTTATTTTTGATTAGGAAATCCGGAAAACGAATAAAGGATTAATAAAAAAACAAGAAAAATATGACAAAATATAAAATTAGACCCAACAAATTTTTCAAATAAATATAGTAATCCTAAATTCAATAATTAAACTAATTTGTTTAATTTATATTTTGTTTGGTTAATCCAGAAAAAATAAGAAAAATTTAACAAAATGTAAAATTAACGCCAAAAATTCAAAAATAGATATAGTAACCTTAAATTTAACAATTTCACTAATTTTTTAATTTTTATTTTCGTTTGTCGAATCATGAAAAATGGGCAATTCAATGAATCAAAAATATGAAAAATAATAGAAAAATAATGCTTAAAATTGATAAATAAAATTTTTAACTTAAATTCAACAATTTCAATAATTTATTTAAATTTTTTTTCCTGTTAATCCTTGAAAATGGATAATTTAATGATAATAAATAAAAAAAATAAGAAAACTAAATATAAAATTAATGCAAAAAATTCACTAATAAATATATTTATAATAAATTTAACTATTTCTAAATTTTTATTTTTGTTTGGTTAATTTCTTAAATGGGTAATTTTAATTAATCAAAAATACGAAATATGAAAAAATTATAAATAAAATATAAAATTCACAAATAAATATAGTAAAATTAAATTAAATAATTTTATAAATTTAATATTTAAAATGTAACGTAAAAACTGATAAAACTATACAAACAAAATTTTAAAAATAAGGAAAGTCAAAACGATATGAAAATTGTCGAAATACTTCTTAAGATGTGAAACTTATATGGAGTATGTATTTGTACAAATAAAAGATGATTTAATATTGTATGAACCGTTAACGAAATGAAATTTATAGGAATGAATGACATGAGGAATATACATTGAGAATGAATAATGTTAAATATACGAATATGTGAAGGACTTGATTGATGTTTCATGTCATTAGATGAAATAGGTTGCCAGATGCGCACATACCAGATCCGTGCATGCAGGCTTTGTCTGATGCAGCAAGCTATTAGCTAACGTCTCTAACAAGATACACATATTACTCCTTTATTCTTGCAAGCATTGGCTTAAGTCACATGCCACTAGCCGACGTCCTTTGCCTGATGTGCACGTGCCATGTCACATGCATGTAGGCCTTGGGTGATACTACCTCTCATTTTCTGACATTAGTAGATCGATGTGTGTAGGCTACGAGCGATGCTGCCAGGCACCATCCGACGTCAGCAGACGGATCATTGTAGGATACAATGATGTTTCAAGGACATAATCGATGTCCGAATACCGACGTTTGCAGTCTATCGATAATGTTTTGAGTCACCGTTCAACGCTAATAGATCAATGTGTACAGACTTCATATTATAAGGCAATCAACATTTATCATCGGCTTACCATTGTGCACATGCCAAAGAGAATATGTGGGAAGACCACGTCCCATGTCGTTTGACCATTGGTTTAAGGAAAAAAGTAATATAGAATGTCCTTGCCTAACACCTACTGAACTTTGTGTGCAGGACAAAGGCGATGCGGACTGTCATTGCTTGATGTCGACTAACCTTTGTACGCAAACCAAGGGCGATGCAGGTAGTCCATTCTCTTCATTGAGTGAGTGATGCAAACAATCCATAACCAATGTTGTCAGTCCAGAGTTAATATTATAGAGAAACGTGCACAAGCCTCGACTGATGTGCTCAGTCAACGACTAATATCATCTAGACAATGTCAATTGTTGTTGGTCGACGTTGAATGCCCGAAACACACATGCCTTGGTAGAAGTTGTCTGTCAATACAAACATCACTTACCCAATGCGCACTAGAAATAATTTATGATGTCTTTCATTGGCTGAAGCTGTCTTAGCAATATACAAAAAGCATGGCCGATGCAGGCTGTCCACGAGCGATTTTATTTGTGAAATGTGCAGGCTACGACCGATGAAGGCAGCACATGGTTGACTTTGGCTGGAAATTGTGTGCATCCCAAGGGTGATACAGGAATGACAAGACCGATTACCACTGAGGAATGTGCACATGCCACTATTAATTTAGCCAATCCACGCCCTATGTTTGCTGAGCGATGTTAGAGGCCTCGGCCAATGTGGTAGTCCACAAAAAATATCTTCTTGCAAATGCCACTTGTCACTGGACGATGAAACATGCCTGAAACATACATGTCTTTGATAATGGTGTCTGTCATTGGCTAACACAAATGTCACTTCCCTTATATGCACAAGCCACAACTATTGTGTGAAGGCCTTGGTTAATGCTACCTGTTGTTGGCAACGTCACTTGCTTGAAGCAGACAGGTCGTGGATGATGCTACTTGACATTAAACAATGTATGTATCACTTATTAAATGCAGACCCTCCATGGTCGATGTGTGTACGCCTTGGATTGTGCTGCATTCTATTGGCAAATGTCGCTTTCAAGATTCTCAAATGTCATGTGTGAAGCGTGCATGCCTTGGCTAAAGTTGCCAGCCTTTGGCATAGGTTGTTAACATAAAGATCATAAGCGTTGGCTTATGGTGCCTTCCGTTGGCCGACATTGATACCTCTCAGCCAATGCACATACTCCACATATTATGATTTCATGCCTTTGACGATGTAATGTGACGTTGTCCGACGTTGCTTTCTAGATGCATGAAGAACTTGGTTGATGATGCCTTCCAATTACTGATGATGCCTTCCAATTACTGATGCTGCCTAGCGATTCATGAGGCCACGACCTATTTTACACCATCTATGCACACACGCCATGACTTATACGTACAAGCCTTAGTTGATACACCCTGCCATTTGTTGATGTCTCATAGTCGATGCGCCAATAGATGTATGCATGCCTTGTTTGTTGTTGCGTTCTATTGTGTAACATCGTTTGCTCAAAGTGCACAAGCATTTCCCAATTCGTTCTGACATTAGAGGAATCAAATGTCGCCTAGGAAATTCACACACGCAATGGCCGATGCGTGCAAACCTTGGCTAATGTTGCATCGCATTAGCGAATGTCGCTTGCTTTATACACACATGCCATGTCAGATAGTTGCAAGTGTTGGCTGATGCTGATTGCCGTTGGTTGACATCTCTTGTTTGAATCGCACAAGATTTGGCTGAGGGTTCATGTCGTTTCCCATGTCAATGTCGCTCAGCCAATACACTCACACCACATGTAATGCATGCATGCCTTTGATGATGATGTATGTCATTGTCCAACATCATTTGACAGATGTGCACAAACCACGTTAGTTGCATGAAGACCTTCTCTGATGTTGCATGCAATTTGCCAACATCGCCTGACAAATTAATTTAGTCCACGAGTGAAATCGCCAATTCAATGTGAACATGCCATGTTCGTTGTGTGCAAGCCTTGGCTAATGCTACCTGTAATTAATAGATGTCTCCAGGACAAGGCGTGTAGGACATGATTGATGTTGTCGAGTCAATTTATACACACTTGACTGGTGAGTGCAAGCCTTCCGTGTTTCTGCCTCTTTTTGGCCGATGTCTTTTGGCCTATGCGCGCATGCCAACGTTAGTGTTCCCTTGTAGATGTCCTCAGAGAACGCCTAAAGTCGCCCAGTTAATGTGCACACGACACGGTGATGTTTACATGCAGTCTATGAGGCTGCAGGCAGTCGGGCGACATCTCTTGCAGATGCACACATGCCACATTCGTGCATGCAGGCTTTTGCTGATGCCGCATGCCATTGGATAACGTCTCATGCCACATACTCACATTTCATGTCCATGCGTGCAAACTTTTGTTCAAGTAGTATGCCGTATGTCGACTTTTCTTGCTATATGCTCACATGCCACACCCATATGCATGCAGGACTTGGCCAATGCTGGCAACCATTGGTCAACATCTGCATACTGATATGTGCAGTTTACGCACGATGGTAGTAGGCCACATCTATTATTAGTACACTAATGTGTGAAGGCTACTGATGATAATGGAAAGACATTTTTGGCATCTGCAGACTAATGTGTGCAGGCTACACACAACTCTTACAACCAATGTTTAACGTGAAAAACTGATCTGTGTTGTTTCCAGACGATGTAGGCAGCCCACGTCTGATGTCGACTGAGTGTTGTGTGCTAGACAAAGACAATGGGGGCAAGGAACGCTCGGTGTATCCTAACAATTGTTTATAGGACAAGGGTTATGCAGGAAATCCATGCCCCACGATAGATGAGCGATTTACAAAAGCCACAATAAATGTACGCAGTCAACTGACAACACATATTGAGTAATGTGCATGCTAAAAACAATGCTAGCAGCCTGCGTTCGATATCAACTGGCAGTTGTGTGCAGGACAATAGAGATGAAGTAAGGCAAAGCGTGACGACCGCTGGGTGATGTGAATAGGCCATAGGTGATGTGGTTGTTCCACTCCCGATGTGGCCCATGAAACATGTACACGCTTAGACAAATATGACAGTCCACGACTAGGATATCTTGGACGATGCCTCTTGTCGTTGACTGATATCTCTTGGTAGATATGCAAAGGCCACAACCAATTTTTTCCTAGACCATGCTCTTAGACCGTTGCTTAAGTTCTCGAGTTGATGTGCGCACACACATATGATACTAGTAGGCCTTGGCTCATGTTAAATTTCGTTGTCCGACGTTGCTTTACAAATGCACACATTCCATGTCCATGTATGTATGCCTTGGATGATGCCGCATACCTTTGTCCAACATTTATTTCAAGATACACACATTCCACATCCATGTGTGCCAGACTTTGCTGTAGTCGCATGCCATTGGCCGATGTCTTTTACTAATGCGCACATGCTACAACAAATTCATGCATTTCTTGGCTGATGCTTCTTGTCATTTGATGATATATTCAGACCGATGTGTGTAGTCTATAGAGGATGCTAACAGGTCATATTCGATGTCGGCACAACGATTTTTGCAGGAAAAGAATGATGACTGCAAACTATATTGGAATTCAGCAGACTGATTTGTGCAGGCTATAGATGATGTTGTCAAGCCACGTTTGACGTTAGTAGACCGATATGTGTAGGATTAAGAAAATATTGGTAACCCACGTCTAGCATCAGGTGACCTGTGTATGCAAAAGGAGATGTTGATAACCACATCATAGGATGTAGAGTATAGTGTGCACACCATGCACGACGTTAGCTGACCATTGTGTGCAACCAAAGTCAATGCAGGTAGGAAAAGCCCGACGTAGGCTGATTATTGTACACAGGAAAAAGGTGATGCAAGCAGGCCATGTCGAACGCCATCTTTCCTTTTTGTGTATGCCAAAGGTTATGTGTCAAGGCCACGTCGAATATTAGTTGACTATTGTGTAGGCAAAAGGCTATTCAGGAAGGTGATGCTCAACGTCGGTGGACTATAGTGCAAGACAAAACAGATAGAGACAGGCAATGGCCAACGTTGGTCATCATTGTGTAGGCCAAATTCAATGAGGAAAGGCAACACCTTATGTTTCCTAACAATTCTTTGCAAGCCAAGGAAGATTTACAAAAGTCCACACCCCACAATGAGTAAGCGATGTGCACAAACCACAACCCTCACGTTCATTTCATGGACGACGTCGGCTGAGCAATGTGTAGGTTATGGCGGATGCGGATGGCCCACGTCGAACTTCAGCTTACCATTGTGTGTAGGACAAGGTAGATGGGGGAAGGATATGCCCAATGACCACTGAGTTGTGTGCATTGGTCACGGCCAATGCGAGTGGTCCATGTCTAACGTCCTCTGAGCAATGTGCACAAGCCAGGGCTGATACGGAAGTCTACCACCAATGTCACCTGGCCAATGCCTCTTGTCATTGGCCCATGTTGCTTGCCTAAAGCAGATACACCTTGGATGATGCTGCCAGCTATCGGCCGACACCGATGTCGCCCTACTGGCATGCCACAATTTATGTTGCTTCCTGTTGGCCTATGTCTATGGCCTGAAGCACACCGACCGTAGATGATGCTTCCTTACGGGGGCTGATGCAAATGTCGCCCAACCGATGCACACACGCCACGACCAATGCATGCAGACCTTGGCTGATATTGCATTCAATTAGACAACGTTGCTTGCACGATGTGCACATACAATTTTAGATACATTTATGCATTGGCTGATGTAGTTTTCCATATGCCGATGTATCTTGCCTGTATCACACAAGAATTGGCTACTGCTACCTCCTATTTAAGACGTCGGTTTTGCAAAATCGATGCACACAGGCCATGGGTTATGTGTGTATGACTTGGACGATGTTGTAGGCCGTTGTCTAACATGCTTGCATGATGTGAACAAACCATGTCAAATACTTGAAGACCTTAGCTGATGTTGCCTGTGGTTGGACGATGTCTCCTGTCCATTGTATGTAGGACACGACTTATGTTTCCTAAAGTATGCACACACAACATGGCTAATGCGTACAAGTCTTGGATGATGATGCCTGTTATTAGTCGATATTACCTGGTCGATGTGCACACTCCATAATTGATTTTTTCTAGTTGACACAAACGCAGAATGACTGATGCATGCAGTCGTTCACTATTGTTTCTAAACATTGGTGTATATCTTTTGGTAGATGTGCCAAGCTACAAGTGATGACTCCTAGACAATACGCTTAGACAAGGGCTACAGTCGCGCAACCTATGTGCACACAACATGGTTGATGTATGCACGCCATGGCTGATACTGCATTTTATTAGACTGTATCTCTTACGAGATTTGCATTCAGGCCTGGCTGAAGTTCCATGCTATTGGCTGACATCACTTGTTAGAAAAGTTTATCCCAGGTTTGATGTGTGCATGCTGATTTTGTTGTTGTTAGACGACATCTATACACAAATATGTGCAGGCTACAGACAATGTTGGCATGCTACATCTAATGTCGGCACACTGATTTGTATAGTCTAGAGATAATGCTGGCAGAACACGCTTAACATTGATCGAGTAATGTGTGAAGGCTACGTAACATCACGTTAGACGTCTGCAGAGCGATGTTTGCAGACTTTTGATTATGTTGGCTGGCTATGTCCAATGTCGACTGACCATTTTGTGCAGAGCAAAGGTGATGTGAGCATGGAATGCCTGATGTCAGCATACAGTTGTGCACAGACTATGCGCTATTGGAGCATTCCACGCCCGACAATGACTAAGCAATGTTTACAAACAATACCCGATGCGGGCAGTCTACGTGTCACGACCCGAATGTACCCCTTATATGATAGTGCAAACCTTGGGTTGCAACACGACGTACTCGACTTCTCTAAGGTCTTGTACAAGCCACTTGACTTCATTACATAACATCATGCACAAATGGAGGGAATTTTAAAAACATTCTTTAAACATAAACAAAAAGGCATTTCATGAAAATGGAAGCATCTTTAATAACGTTGTCTCAATAACCATCGACTTTGACATGAATGAAACATCTTGGGACGCAGCCCACATAAAATCTAAAATATAAAGAACGACATAAAGGTTCGTCCTCGAGGTTATGTGGACTCACCACTTCTTCTCTTCATGGAAATCATGGAACTCTACGTTTCAAGGATCACAACCTTCTCAAGACCTTATATTGATGACCTGTAGGCAATATGCGTTAGTACGATATGTAATAAGTAAGAAACATCGTATCAAGAATAAGATATTTCAAAGGGTCAGTCAATAATAGACAATCATAAGAGATAAATACATAAGCATAACATACATAAAATAAATATAATTAAGACATCAATAAGAATACAAGAGTCCATTCATAATCATTGTCTTTCTTAATAATATGAAGTATCTCACAAGCTACCTGCAAGTGTCCTTGTGCAAGGCTAAGGTAGCATCCCACACAACTACTAAATCTAAGTACCTCCTTTTGGCTATACTTGATCATAGTTCAGTTTTGTAATTAAGACCTAAGGTTCATCATAACATATGAGAACTATGCCCCTAGGAAACCCTAAAGCACACTTGTGAAATACATATGAAGCATCACATAATACCTCACATACTAAGTATATCTTGAGTAACCCTACCTTGTTTCATGTCTTCTTAAGAATATCTAGTAAACCTAAGTTATTAAAACTAAAGAATATTATACCTTTATGATTTTCTCAAAACATGCTTCTGTAATGTATATAAGGCAGCCCATACTACCCCACATGCTAAGCCTATCTTGAAGTTATCCTTAACATGTAGACCTTCCGTATCTTTATCGTTACTTAACTTCATTTAATAAGATTATATCATCTTTAACTAGGAAGGCAAATCTAGTCCAATCTTATCTTTGATCTATTCTTATTTAATGACCCCATGTTATACCCAGTACAATGCACTTATGATGCCCCATAACACTACTCATGCAAGGTACTACTTTGGATCTTTTCTCTATTACTTCTTACTATGGAGCCTAGCCCTATCTTTATCTTTAGAACACTATGAGATACTTGTTTAAGTATGTCTAAGTTCCTTAATCATATGGATCCTACGAGTTAATTTTTACGAGATATCTTGATCCCTTAATCATGAACACTACGATATACACCTTAGGAATGTCGAAGTTTATTCACATATTATGAACACTACGAGATACCCCTTGGGCATGTCTAAGTTCATTATTTGATTTGAATATTATGAGATGCTTCTCAAGAACGTTTAGTTTCATAGGATGTGGAGATCTCTAATAGGATACCTTGACTCAACTACGTGATGGACTCCCGCCTTATGAGGCCTAATTATATAGTCATCACAACTACTAGGTGTGCTCTCCTTTCTACTTGGAGTCCACACCCTTGCTAGACTATCTATCTCCCTTTGCATATCCACATGGAGTATATCATATACTCCAAGGTTTACATGTCAATACTTGATCAACCTTCTCTCATGGAGAGATGTCCTTCACAATCTCTCAATAATAAAGTGAATATATGACTTTCATTCAATCATCCAAAATCTATAGCCAACAAAATCATCGTAGGGATCATTATTCATCGATTCATTCTAACTTCATTCATAGGTAGATTATAGGATCTTCTAGCCTTACCTTTCTTCTCACATTCTTTGAATACTAGGTGAATATAGACGCAATTCCTTCTTTAAGGTTCAACTATACTAAGAACAATCTTAATCAATAAAATATAATGCATTTCATGACTTTGTGATTCATTCATGATAAATTAACATAGAATACAATCAAGTTATGAAGAATAAACACACACCTTTATCAAGTCTCTAATAGCCTAAGATCACCATGATCACTTTCAATTACAAATACTATAATTTACCATGAAAACTCCATAAAAGAAGTATATAATTATCTTATAAAATATATTGAATTCTACCCACTAGATTAGGATCACAAGCAAACATTACCAACAATGCAATCACAACCCTCTCTTGAATGAGGTTCTTTGGATTCACAATTGAAAGGAAACTAGGGGACTTTATGGATTGAAGAATCCATGAATGAATAATATTCACATACCTTATACAAGATCCTTAAACCCAACTTTGAATATTGATTAAATTCGTCGTAAAAGATGGCTCCAAGTTCTCTTCTTCTTCAACGGTTGTTTTGAAAGAATTTTGGAAGATAAAAGTGTTGATTTGGATTCTACGTTCTAATTGGCTATTGTAATGCTTCAATAATCTTCAAATACCTAAAATAATTGTCAATGATTAATCCATAAAGTGCCCAAAATACCCCTGCAACTATTCGACATTTTAACCAACTTAAATTTTACTTATAAACGATGCGACCAAATCTGGGAGCTTACCGCTCATCGCAGAGACATTTTCAAATCATTTTTTGGAAAATTTTGAGAGAGATTGGTTAGTGACGACCCCGTGTCATAGGGAAAGAATTTTTCCCTTCAAGTGTTGGTTGCGCATCACGCAGTAGCCTCCATATCCTGGTTGCTTGGCAGTTTGATGACCCATATTTGTGCTCTCCTCAGGGACCTGTAGGGTGGTCCCCGGGCGTCGTTCTTTGATATTTTGACCCTTTACATAAAAGTACATGTGTAGGAACCATATATCATAAATTTCACTCTCAAACCATCCTCCAATATACTAATTCAACTTTTACTAGTTTACGGGCGTCTTGGACGGCCTTGGGAATTTGACCTCAAAAAACCTCCAACTTTATATAGGGACTCTTAGCACTATTTTTAGTCATTTTAGGACCATATTATCTCATGACACCCATGATAGGATCTATTTTGATCTACCTCATTTTTGGGGTATAACACTACGACCAACGTTCACTAAGCGATGTGCAGAGGCATCGATTGATACGTGCAGGCCTTTGTTTATGATGCATGCTTTGGTAGACGTTGCTTTCCAGTTATGCACATTACACTTTTTGCATTTAGAACTTGGTTGATGTTGCATACTATTGGCTGACAACTTTGTCTGATAAGTACATTCACGTCCATGTGTGCATGCCTTGTTAAAGTCGGTAACACCTCATAGCCAACACAGACCAAAAACCAAATGTACAGAAAAAACAATTGTAGTTGCAAACAAAGGTCACATCAATGGACCGTGGCGTGACCCACGATCCGTCGTGCACAACCGTCGATGGGATTGGAAACTCCCAAAAAATTCAGCCTAGAAAAATTTGTTTAGTCTTTGACGACGAATGAATTTACGGTCCATAGATCAGACAATGGTCCGTAGTCCATGATTATCGATTGAGATGCCCATTCATCCTCTCTCTAACAAGAGCTATCGATGACCAAAACAGTCCGCAGGTTGACCTACGGACCGTAGGGGGAAAATTTGGAGACAATTAATGGGAAATAAAGTTTGGTAAACTTCAAATGGTCATAAATCATAGAAGAAAATGAATTAGGTGTTTGATAACCTAGCCACATATAGATAATTGAATAAGATTTCCATAGCCATCGACCTTTCTAAAATGAGACCTCCGAGTAAAGAGTTATGCTAAATTTTGTAAAGGCCTGTCGAACAGGCCCAGTCGACGGACCCAACAACAGGGCGTCGGTCAAACGATTGACCATCAGTCCTGGCCGTCGTTTGGTCCAACAAAAACTTTCCCAGGGGTATTTTGTACGTTTCCCACCACGCTTAAACCCTAAGTTATGTTGTTTTGACCCTAAACATCATATTTTAATTAGTTTAATCCTAGAAACATAATTAACACATATCTAAATCAAATCATTAAATCAATACTCAGAGAACTAAAAGAAAGAAGGGAGAAAAAGTCAAGAATCCTAGTTCAAGAACGCAACAAGCTCCAGAAGTTGCACCTTTAAAACTTAAGTATTTTTATGTGTATTTCATCACCATGTATGTGGGATTTCACTAGTGTGTTCCTTTCACCCATTGGGTTCCTAGTTTTCAGTCAGATTCTTGATTCTCTTATAATGATTAAACCTAGGGTGTCTAGAACTTCGATAGAACTTCATGAATTTATTAGTATTATGTTCCAAATTAGATTATCATGTTATTTTTATGTTTATTACATGAATTTTATAACCATGGCTTTGTATTTCTTTAGTTCTTGAATTACACATGATAGGCCAGATATTTCGGATACTTTAGATATACATGCCTCAGTCATAAATGCATAATTACCATACTAATTGTTGCATTCTCAGTTTGCATGTTAAGTTTGAGCTATCCAGTATTTACAGAAAGTTAGTCATAATCAGCAAATTTATAGAATTCATTGGGAGTAGCATAATACCGAGTTAGACTAGAGCTCAGCGTACCCAATAGTCACAGAACTACTAGCCAAGTAGGTTGTAAGTCCCCTCTGTGGGCAATCAGTTTAGTGATCACGCCAGCATGCCTTTATACATCTGGCACGGTATATTGGGTCCTCTCGATGGGGCGTATACATCGTACTCCATATTCACCTCATGTGGTTTTATTATCGATTAGTAGTAGCTCCCATAGATATGTCAAACTCTCTTCATTGACCATTTATTTGTATATTCAGTATTCAATTTCAGCATGTTATAAATTGGTCATTGCATCCAGTTAGCTCAGAATTCAGTTTATCATGTCAGATTATTATACTAGCTTTTATGCTTGTTCAATTATTTTTTATTTCAGCTTTACTCTATCCTACATGCTCAGTACCTTTCAAGTACTGGCGCATACGTGCTCTACATCTTCTCGTGATGTAGGTTCAGGTTCTCAGTATCCAGATCACATATAGATCGATTTCCAATCTCCAGTTCAGCAGATTCAATTATGAGTCCTCATTTTTTGAGAACAAGAGTCATGACTATCATTTCAGTCTTTAGTCATTTAGTTTTACTTTTTGATAGATTTAGCTGGGGCTTGCCCCAGTATTTCTAGTCCAGTTTAGAGGCTATTTTAAGACAGTTTATTTCAGCTTAGAGTTGAGTTAGTAACTTCATTGTATTAAACTCACCAGTCTTCATATATCAGCTTTAGCATATCTGTATTCCCTATTTTTTCTTTTTAAGTTATGATTTAGATTCCACATCAGTTTATTTTCTATAGTATGCTCATGATTAAGCTATCAGGGTTACCATGGGATCACTTGTGGTCCTAGGTTCCATTTCCGCGTCTCGGTGTAGCTCGGGACGTGACAAAGTCGCATGCCATTGCCTGACGTTTCTTACCAGATGAGCACATGCCACATTAGATGTGTGCAGGCTTTGGCTGATGTTGTATGCATGACAAGTAAGATTTGGGCATTCCACACCCGACAATAACTTAGCAATGTGAAAAAACCACGACCGATGCGGGCATTCCATTACCAACGTCAACTAACCAATGTGCATAGGCCATAACTAAACGGGAAGTCCATAAGCAATATCACCTTACCATTGTCTCATTTTGTTGGCCGACGTCGTTTTCCCAAATCATAAAGGTCTTGGTTGATAGTCCATGTCGTTGTTACTCAGCTGATATGCACACGCCAAGACACATGTGAGCAAGACTTTGTTTATGTTGCCTTTCATTGGCCGACGTTGTTTGTCCCGATATCTATATGACATGTCTTATGCGTGGCCCATATGGAGCTTTTGATTGCATTGCGTGAATTTTGACCTAAAGGAGTAGACGTCATTTTTCTAAATATTCATAATGAACATGTACAACCCAAATATTCACGTTCTAAGGTAAAAAAAAATATTGACTTCCAAAAATAACTCTTTTATATATAAAAATAGTTTTCAACCATTTTTTATTTGCATTTTTTTCAATTAATTCAAAAATGTGTAATTGATTAATGAAAAATAAGAAAAATATGAATTATATAAAAATAAAGATAAAAATTTACAAATAAATAAAAAAACCTTAAATGAAATAATTTTAACAATTTCTTTTAATTTTTATTTCTTTCAATAAATCTAAAAATGAGTAATTTATCGATAAAACAAGGAAAACTATGACAAATACAAAAATAATCCCAAAAATTGAAAAATAAATATACTAAAATTAAATTCCACAATTTCAACAATTTTTTTTAATTGTATTTTGTTTTGTAAATACCTAAATTGGATAATTCATTAATGAAAATATGAAAAATAAATTAATTCCAAAAAAAATAAATTTAATATAGTTACCTCAAATATATAAATTTCAACATTTTTAATTTTTGTTTAATTTTATTCGGTAACCCCGAAAATAGGTAATTCAATAATAGAAAATATTAAAAAAATAAAACATTAACGCCACGAATTTACAATAAAATAAAACATTTTTTTACTTTTTCTTTCAGTTCGGTAATCCATAAAATGGATAATTCATGAAAAAATATAGGAAATTCTTTTTCAAAATATATAAAATTAACACCAAAAATTCAAAATTAATTATAGTAACCATAAATTCAGCAATTAAAACAATTTTTTTTGTTTTTACTTTTATACAATAAATCAAGAATAAGGGTAATTCACTAATAAAATAGGAATGTATAAAATTAAAGCCGAAAATTCACAAATAAAAATTGTAACCTTAAATTTGACAATGCAGTATATTTTTAATATTTATTTTTGTTTGAAAAATCTTTAAAATGGGTATCAGAAATAATAAATAGGGAAGACACAAAAAAATTATAAAATTAATGCTGAAAATTCACAAATATATGTTGTTGGACGTCGCTTGTGTAACAAGTGCAAGCCACAAATCATGCGAGTAGGAAATTCCAACATCGTTTTATCGAAGTGTGCTGGCCAATAAAGGATGCTCTAGGACACGTCTGACGTCGTAGACCGATGCTGTACGCTAGAAACTATATTTGTTGGCAACGTCCGACGTCAGCATATCGATATATGCAGGCTACAGATGATGCTGGAAGACATGTCACACATCATTGATTAATGTGTTTAGGCTAGAGAGAATATGTGTATCCCACGTCTGATGTATGATTAATGTTTCCAATGTGGATGCGGTAAAGCCATATCTAAAGTCGGCTGACCATTGTGTATAGGCGAAAGGCGATGTGGGAAGGCAACTTCCTACATCGTAAAATTATTGTATGTAGGACGAAAAAGAAGCAGAAAGGCCAAGCCTGAGTTGGCTAATCATTTTTCCAATAAAAAGGCTATGGGCATAGATAACGCCTGATGTCGCCTAACCGTTGTTGCAAGGCAAGATCTATATGGTCAGTTCAAGTATGATGAGTGTTAAGCAATGTGTAAAATCCACATCATATTCTGGAAGTCCATGACCGAAGTTGGTTGAGCAATGTGCAGGCAACGACCAATGCAAGTTGCAAACATCCGGCGTCACTTAATCGTTGTGTGCTAAAAAAAGGCCACGTTGGAAAGAAAAATTGACGACCTTGAGTGATGTGCAAATGCCACAGCTGATGGGGTAGTCCACAACAAATCTATCATGGAGGATGCCGCCTGCTATTGGTTGATGTCGCTTTCCAGAAGCACACAAGGGTTCGCGGATTCATCCTTCCGTTGGTTGACATTAATTTTGCCTTGTTGATATGCACATGTCACGGCTGACACCTGCATGCATAGGATGATATTTTCACCCGTTAGCCAGGATCAATTGCACGAAAAGCACATGAGGTGCTTAAGAATGGACAATGAAAATGTCTCGCGACCAATTAAATAATACCACGAGCGACGCGTGCAGGACCTTGTAGATCTTAAATTTCACTACCTAACTTTGCTTTCCAGATGTGCACATGCCATGTCAAATTTGTGTAGGCCTTGGCTGATGCTTGTTGCCATTGGCGATGTTGCTTCCCTTAAGCGCAGAAGCTGTGGTTTATGGTTCCTCCCATTGACCGACATCGATGTCACTTAGATGATGCACACACGCCACATGTTATGTGTGCATGCCTTTGAAAGTACTACATACAATTGTCTAACATCGCTTGCTAGATGCAGACAAACAACGTTAAATGTGTGAAGAACTTCAGATGCTTCTTGTTGCTGGCAACGTTGCATTGTCGATCATGAAATCTTACAAAAATGTTGCCCAATAGATGCTCTTAAGCCACAACTTATTCGTGCAAGCCTTGGCTGATGTTTCCTGGCGTTGATCGATGTCTCCTGGCTTATATGTGCATGTCACGAACAATATCACCAAGTCAATTACAATATACCATAGGTGATGCATGCAGACCTTGGCTATTTCTTCATGTCGTTAGTTGATGTCACTTTTCTGATGTGTGTAGGCCACAACCAATGAAGCCTAGACGATGTGCTCACACCATAGTTGAAGTAACCCAGTTGATGTGCACACGACATGATCGATGCATGGAGTCCTTGACTAATGTTGCTTGTCGTATGCTGACATCTTTGCCATATGCATACATTCTATATCCGTGCATGGATGCCCTAGTTAATTCCGCATGACATCGACCAATTACGCTTGCGGGATACGCACATTTCATGTTTGTGGTTGCATGCCTTTCTTGAAATCACATGCCATTTGCCAAGGTCTATTTTCAATTGCCCACACGTCATGTTAGATACATGATGCCGGCAGGCCAAACCTGACTTTGGCTTACTAATGTGTCGCAGATACGGACAACGTTTGGAGGCCACATTCGATGTAGAGAGCCTAATGAGTGCACACTATGGACGATTCTGTCAAGCGCCATTTGACGTAGGCAAACCAATGTGTGTAGGCTATGGGGAGATGGTGGCATCCCACGTTGAATGTTGGCTGACCATTGTGTACATTCCAATGGATGAGAGAGAAGGGTAGTCCTCACTCAACGATGAATAAGCGATGTGCACAAGCGATGGTCGATGCGATAATTCCACAATTAATATTGTCTGAGCGATGTGCACAATCCAGGGCCGATGCAGGCAATCAACGAATTATGTCTCCTAGACAATGCTTCTTGTCATTAGCCGACGTCGCTTGCCCAAAGAGCACATTCCTTGAAAGATACTTTTATTGTTACACCTTATCGTTATCACCAGTCGATGGAAATAGACCATGACTCCTGCGTATAGGCCTTGGCTTAAGCTTCTTCTCATTGGCCGATGTCACTTTCCCGATTCACTCTAGAAACGGACAATGTTACCTTCTATTTGCTGACGCTAGCTTAGCTCTGTGCACAAGCACAACTGATGCAGGCAGTCCCAAAACAAGTCGGTTGAGCACTGTGCAAGATACATACAATGCACGTAGCCCACATCTGATGTTGGCTGGCCGTTGTATGCATGCCAAGGGTGATGCGTGAAGTCCAAGATTACTGAACTTTTTGTGATGTGCACAAGACACGACTGATGCGGCAAGTAAAGGACCGATATCGATTGAGCGACATGAATAGGGCACGACCGTTGCATGACCAAAATAAATTGTCCGATGTCTCTTGTCTTTATGACGCTTACCCAAAGCACACAGTCCTCGGCAGAAGTTATGTGTCGTTGGCATAAGCCGATTTTTCCTTGCTAATATGCACATACCACATATGAAGCGGGCCATCCTTGACCAAAGCTCACATGCCTTGGTTGACGCTGCCTGACTTCGGCCAATTCAAATGTAGCACAGTCAATGCACACACACCACGAGCAATGTGTGCAGGCCTCTATTGATGTGGTATTTCATTTGCCAACGTCGCTTTGGAAATGTGCACTAGTCATGTCAGATGCGTACATATCTTTACTGATGCTTTGTGTCATTGGCAGACGTGATTTTCCCAAAGACAAAAAGTCAGGGATGATGGTGCCTGCCGTAGCCAAATGTATATATCGCTCAGCCGATGCACACACACCACAGGTTTTATGTCCATGTCTTTGATGAAGTAACATGTCATTGTCCGATGTCACCTTCTAGATGCGCACAAACACATCTTATGCGTGAACACCTTGGTTGATGCTGTCTATTATTTGCTGATGTTGCCCGGATGATTCACGTAGGCCACGACAAATATTGCTAATTTGTTAGACACACGCTACGACAGATGAGTGCAGGCCTTAACTGAAGTAGCCTACCATTCGTTTATGTCGCCTAATTAACGCACCGGTCTAGATCGATGTCTCCTAGTCTATGAACACACACTATGACTGATGCATGCATGCATTGTATATTGCTACCTATTGATTGGCCGATGCGCGCAGGCCAAAAGTGATGTCTAATGTCTGATGCGTTCAAGACAGTATTTCAGTTTCCTAGCTGATGTGCACTCCACATTATTTATACATGCAAGCCATAGTTGATGTTGCATACAGTTGGTCGACATTGCTTGCATAGCGCCTGCCATTTCCCAACATCACTTGTTAGATGATCACATTTCACGTGCATCCGGGCATGCCTTGCTGAAGTCATATGCCAATGGCCGACACAACTTGTAAGATGTTGATATGCAATGTAATACTTCCACTGAACCTTGTTTGAAAGACAAAGGCTATTCTTCAAGACCACGTCCGATGTCGGTTGACCATTGTATGCAGGAAAAAGACCATGCAGAAAGGCCACGCCTAGCGTAGCGTGACCTTTGGGTTTAGGCTAAAGGCAATGTAGAGAGGAAACACCTCATGTTAGCTGACCGTTGTGTATAGACCAAAGGCGATGCAAGCAATCCACGAACAATAATGATTGAGTAATGTACAAAAGCTAATGCCGTTGCGAGCATTCGATGAAAAACATTGATTGAGCAATGTGCAAAAGCCACGACCACTGTTTCTTGGTCGATGCTAATTTATGTTAGCTAACATCGCTTTCCTGAAGCGCACAGGTCTTGGTTGTTATTTCATGTCATTCCTGAATGATGATGTCATCGAGCTAATGTGTACACACCATAGTAATGTGTGGAGGTCTTTGCTAATGTTTCCTTTCGTTATCCAATATCTCTTCCGCGATGCTGACTAGGTACAAATGATGTTTCATACCATTGGCAGACGTTAATGTGGCTTACTAGATGCACATGTGCCACGTCTTATGCGTGCATGCCAACTTTGTTGATGTTTCCGTAGTTTGCCAACGCCCTTTACCCGATGTTACATGCCATATCAAATGCGTGACTAGTTATGTCTTTTGATTTTGTAACACGGATTTTACCTAGAGGAGTACACATCATTTTTTCGTGATATTCATAATGAACATGTAAAACCCACAGATGCACGTTCTAATGTACAATAAAGCATTATCTTTCACAAATAAATTTTATATATATATATATATATATATATATATATATATATATATATATATATATATATATATAATAGTTATTTTTTGTATATTTTTGGGTTATCTCGAAAATAAATAATTTATTAATAAAACATATGAAAACTATAAATATAATGCCAAAAATTCACAAATATAGATAAATAACATTAAATACAACAATTTCAAAAAGTTTTTTTAATTTTTATTTTTATTCAGCATATCTTGAAAATAAATAATTGTTGACTAAAAAATAAGAAAAATATAAAGTAACAACATGCATGCCTTGCTTGTTGCTGCGTGCTATTAGCTAACATTGTTTCCCAAAATGCACAAACATCGCCTAATATTGTCTGATGTTTGCCGAGGCAAATGTTTTCGAAAAGATGCACACACGCGATGGTCGATGCATGCAGGCCTAGGCTAATGCTGCATTCCATTAGCGAATGTTACTTGCTTGATGCACACATTCCATGTAAAATGCTTGCAAGTGATGGCTGATGTTGCCTGCCATTGGTTTGCAACTCTTGTTCGAAGAGCACAAGCCTTGATTGAGGGTGCATGCATTTGGCCTACGTCGATATGGCTCAGTTGGTTCACAAACACCACAAGTAATGTATGCATGCCTTTGATGATAATGTATACCATTGTGCGACATATCTTGCCTGCGTAAACCAAACTAGTTTCCTGAGGACCTTTGCTTCTACTTTCTGCAAGTGGCCAACATCTCCATGGCGACGCTTGCAGGCCACGACAAAAGTCTCCTAATTAATGTGCACATGCCACGGTCAATATGTGCAAGCCTTGGATGGTGGTGCCTGGTTGATTTTCTCAGACAATGGATTAGCCCACCTAGTAGATGTGCACACGATATGATTGATATGTACATGCAGTAACTGTGGTTGCATGTAGTTGGGCGACGTTTCTTGCCAGATGCACACATGCAACTTTCGCGCATGCAGTCTTTGGCTGATGTCGCATGCCATTGGCTAACGTCTCATGCCAAAACACACATTCCATGTACATGCATGCAGAATATTGGCTGAAGTCGTATGCCATTAGCCAACACTTCTTTTCACATGCGCACATGGCACACCAAATTCATGCATGACTTTGATGATGTTGTTAGCCATTGTTCGACATCAGCATTCTGATATGTGTTGGCTGTGGACGATGCTAGCAGGCCACATCAGTTGTAAGTATACCAATGTGTGAAGGCTACAAACGATACTGAAAGGCCACATTCGATGTCTTTAGACAAATGTTGAAGGATACATAAGACACTGGCAGGCAATGTTTAACGTAAACAGACCGATGTGTGCTGTCTCTAGACGATTTTAGCAACCTACGTCTAACGTTAAATGAGTGTTGTGGGTTAGAAAAAGATGATGGGGTCACCGAACACTTGATGTATCTTTTACTTCATTTATAGGCCAAGGATGATGCAGGAAATCCATGCCCGATGACAAATGAACAATTTGCATAAGCCACGGTCGATGTACAAAATCATTAGGCGACACCAATTGAGCAATGTGCACGCTACAAGCGATGCTAGCAACCCATGTCCGAAGTTAGTTGGCTATTATGTGTAGTACAACAGCAATGAAGGTAGGCAAATCATGACGACTTTTCGGTGATGATTAAAGGCCATGGGGTATTTGGATGGTCCATGCCCGATGTCATTCGAGCAATGGGTACAGGCTTGGACCAATGTGACAATCCACGATTAGTATCGCTAGCCCGATGCCTCTTTTGATTGACCGGTGTGGGTTGTTCAATGTGCATAGGCCACAAGCAATGTTGCCTAGCCGATGGACTTAGACCATTACTTAAATGGTCGAGTAGATGTGCAAACGACATATCTAATTCTTTCAAGCCTCAGCTGATGTTAAATGTCGTTAATGGACGTCGCTTTCACAATCCAGACATGCTATGTACTTTCATGTAGGCCTAGGAGATGTCGCATATCTTTTTCCAACGTTTCTTGGAATATACACACATTTCTCATCAATGAGTGCCGACCTTGGCTGATGCCGCATGCCATTGGCTGACGTATTTTCAAGATATACATATGCCATGACAAATGAATGCATTCATTCGCTGAAGATACCTTTCTTTGGACAATATATATAGATCGATGTGTGTAGGCTACAAATGATAATGACATGTCTTATGCAATGTCGATAGACAAATTTTGGCAAGCTTTGAATAATAGTGGCAAGCCATGTTGGATGTCGGCAGAATGATGTGTTCAATCTACGGACAATATTGTGAGGCCACGTTAGATGTTGGCAGACTGATATAAGTAGGATGAAAACAATCTTTGTAACCCACGTCTGACGTCAGTCGATGTGTGTCTACGCGAAAGGCAGTGCAGTCAAAATATGTCTTACAATGGTTTATTATGTTGTGCATACCAAAGGCGATGCTAGCACACTACGTACGACGTCGGATGACCATTGTATGCTAGGCAAATCAATAAGGGTATGTAAAGCCTGACATAGGTTGACCGTTGTTTGCAGGAAATGGTGATGAAGGTAGGCTATGTCGAACCTCAGCTTTCAATTATGTTCATGACAAAGGTGATGTGGTATGGCAACATCAAATATTGGTTGAATGTTGTATAGGCCAAAGGTGATGCAGGAAGGTGACGATTTGATAATCGCATGCCTGAAAATGACTAAGCAATGTGCACAAACAACGACCGATGCGGGCAGTCCACAAAAACGTTTACTAAGCCATCTGCACAGGACACATTTAATGCACGTAGGACTTTGTTAATGTTGCATGCCATTGGCAAACGTCTCTTTCTAGATGTGCACATGCCACATTCTTCCATGTATTCCTTGGCTGATGTCGTTTGCTATTGGCCAAGATCCCTTGCCAGATACACGCATTCCACGTCCATGTATGCAGGTCTTGATTGACATTATTTTCCAAAATCACGCAGGTCTTGATTGATGGTGCATGTAATTGTCCGATGTCGATGCGCACACGCCACGATACATACGTGCAGGCCTTTGCATATGTTACCTTTTGTTAGCAGACGTTGCTTGCCTGAAAACCATATGACATGTCATATGCGTGGCCCACTTGGTGATTTTGATTCCGTTGCGTGGATTTTTACTAAGACGAGTAGACATCATTTTTTCCAAGTATTCATAATTAATATGTACAACCCAAATATTCATGTTTGAAGGTACAAACACATATTAATTTCCAAAAAAAAAAATTTATATAGTTTTCAATTATATTTTTTATGTATATTTTTTTTGATAAATTCCAAAATGAGTATTGATTAATTAAACATAAAAAAATATGAAAATATAAAAAAAATGCAAAAAATTTACAAATAAAATAATAACCTTATATGCAATAATTTTAACAATTTATTTATTTTATATTTTTATAGATAAATTTAGAAAAAAGAGTAAATTATGGATAAAACAAGGAAAACTATGAAAAAATATCCAATTAACCCCAAAAGTTCACAAATAAATATAGTAACCTTAAATTCAATTATTTTTTCAATTGCTAATTTTGTTTGGTAATTCCTTAAATTGGGTAATTCGTGAACGAAAATATGAAAAATAAAATATATAATTAATTCCAAAAATTTGAAATAAATATAATAACCTCAAATTTATCTATTTAAGCAGTTTTAACAATTCATTATTTTTGTTTGGTAATCTCGAAAATAGGTAATTTATTAATAGAAATTATGAACAATATAAAAAAAACATTAACGTGAAAAATAAAAAAATAGATATAGTAACATTGAATCCAACACTTTCAACATTTTTCTTACTTATTATTTTAGTTGAATAATGAAAAAAATGGGTAATTTATGGATAAAAATATAGGAAAAATATTTTTTAATAATATAATATTAACGCCATATGTTCAGAATAAAATATAGTAACCATAAATTCAACAATTTCAATAAGTTTTTTAATTTTTACTTTAATACAGTGAATCGCAGAAAAAGGGTAATTCATCCATAATATAGGAATAATACAAATTTAATGCAAAAAATTAACAAATAAATATAGTAACCTTAAATTCAACAATGTAAATTATTTTTTTATATTTATTTTTGTTCAGTAAATCTTTAAAATTGATGGTTTGGTAATAAAAACTAGGGAAGACATAAAAAATTATAAAATTAATGCAAAAATTTCACAAATAAATATTGTTGGACGTCGCTTGTCTAATAAGTATAAGACACAAATGATGCTTGTAGGCAAGTCCAACATCGTCTGATAGAAGTGTACATGCCAAAAGGGATGCTTCAGGCCATGCCTGACGTCAGCAAACTGATGTCTGTAGGCTAGAAATTATGATGGATGGCCACGTCCGACGTCGGATGATCAATGTTTGCCAGAAACCGATGATGCTGGCACACATGTCAAACATCGAATTACCAATATGTGCAGGCTTTAGACGATAGGTTTAGCTTTAGTCTGATGTCGGATGATCAATGTGTGCAGGCCAAAGGGGATGCGGTCAAGCCATGTCAAACGTCCGTTGACCATTTTATGCACCCTAAAGGCGATGTGGGAAGGCAACGTCCAATGTCAGAAAATAGTTATGTGCAGGACTTAGTAGATGCCGGAAGGCCAAGCCCGATGTTGGCTAATAATTTTTCAAGTAAAAAGGTGATGGGCGCAGGCAATGCCCGATTTCGCCTAAGCGTTGTTTGAAGGCTAAGGGCGATGCGTGCAGTCCACGCTTGATGACAGTTAAGGGATGTGACAAAGAGACAACATATTTGGGAAGTCCATGATTGAAGTTGGTTGAGCAATGTACAGGATACGATCGATGCAAGATGCCCACATACGACGTTAGCTGGCCCTTGTATGCAAGTCAAAAGACTATGTTTGAAGGAAAAGTTAAAGACGCTGAGTGATGTGTAAATGTCATAGCTGATGCGTCAGTCCATGATAAATATCTCTAAGATGATGTCGATTGATGTTGGTTGATGTAGCTTGCAAGAAGCAGACTAGACTTGGTTTATCCTCCATTCCGTAGGTCGACATTGATGTCGCCTGTGGATGTGAATACGTCACGGCTGATTGCTTCATGCATTGACATATATATTCTCTCGTTGTCCAACGTCAACCGCCCGAAGTTCACAAGCTTTGCCTTACACTTCTTGATGATGGACAATGCAAATGCCTCCCAACCGATTCTAACACGTTCGGAGCGACGCCGGCAGGACCTTGTACATCTTGAGCTTAATTGCAAAACTTTTCTTTCATGATGTGCACAAGCAATGTAAGATGTATGTAGGCCTTGGCTGTTGTTAGTTTCCATTGACCGATGTTGCTTACTTGAAGCGCATACGCCTTAGCATATGGTTCCTGCCTTAGCCGATATCTATGTCACCCAGATAATGCAAACACACCAAGGGTTATGGATTTATGACTTGGAAACTGTAAAATGCAGTTGTCTGACATCTCTTTCTAGATGGGCACAGACCACGTTAGATGCATGAAGAACTTCACCGATGTTTCCATTTGATGGCCAACGTTGCAATTTCGATTCATGAAAGCATACAACAATGTTGCCTAATGGATGCGCCCATACCATCGATGATTCATTCAAGACTTGGCTGATGTTGCATACTATTTATTGATGTCGCTTGGTTGATTCGTGTAGGTCACAAATAATGTCACCGAGTCGATGCCCACAGATCATAGGTGATTCCTGCAGACCATGGCTATCGCTTCTTGTCATTAGTTGATGTCTCTTTGATGATGCGTGTAGGCCACAACTTATGTCGCCTGACTGATGCTCTCACACCATAGTTGAAATAACTCAGCCGATGTGCACAAAACATGATCGATGCACGGACGCCTTAGATGATGTTGCATGTCGTTAGCTAAAGTCACTTTCCATATGCGCACCTGCCGCATCCATGTATGGATGCCCAGGCTAATTACGCATGACATTGGTTATTTACACTTGTGGGATACACACATTCAATGTTTGTGTTTGCAGGTATTTGCTGAAGTCGTATGCCATTGGCTAACGTCTCTTTCAAGTTATCCATATGTCACATCAGATACACACGGGACTTTACCAGAAGTAACCTGGTTGTGGCTAACATCAGAAGACTAATATGTGAAGGCTACGGACGGTGCGGGTAGCCCACAACTGACATTAGCATACCAATGTGCGAAATCTACAGACGGTGTTTGGAGGCCACGTTTGATGTCGACAGACCGATGAGGGAACTGTAAGGACGATGCTGTCAAGAAAAGTTCGACGTTAGCAGACCAATATGGTATGCTGTGGGGAGACAGTGGCAGCCCACGTTCAACGATAACTGAATTTTGTGTGCATTAAAAAGGCAATGAATGAAGTCCACATCCGACTTCGGATGATTATTGTTGGAAGTTTAAAGGTGATGCGGGCATGCCACACTCGACATTGATTGTCCAATGTGTTGAGGCCAAAGGTGATGAGGCAAAGCCGCGCCCGATGTCATCTGAACGTTTTGCGCTGGCCAAGAGCATTACAGGTATTCCTGCTGAGTGATGTATACAAGCCACGACCGATGTGGATAGTCAAGGACTTATATCTACTAGAAGACAAAACTCATCTGCCCCTACTTTATCAATCACAACCGTCTCGTCTATTTTATTCTTGAAAGCGTGTAGACAGAAGGCCCTTTTTTGGACTGTCTTGTTTTCAGGCTTTAATGGCGGATGCTTGCCATTGGCCGTCGACGCTTGCCCAAAGTGCACATTCCTTGACATATACTTCCTATTGTTACACAACATCGATGTCACCAGTCAAAGCGCACACACCATAACTCATGCATATGTACCTTGGTTGATGATTTCCATTATTGGCCAACGTCACTTGCCAGATTCGCACTACAAATGAACAATGTTGACTTCCATTGGCAGACTCTAGCTTAGCGATGTGCACAAGCGGAAAAGATGCAGGCAGTACCAACAAAAATCGGCTGAGCACTGTGAATGCAACAAATTATGCGTGTAGCCCACGTCTGATGTCGACTGGCCTTCTTATTTATGCCAAGGGTGATGCGCGAAGGCCAAACATTATAAACTCTTTTTGATGAGCACAAGCCATGTTTTTATGTGGCAATTCAAGGACCGATGTCGGTTGAGAACCTTGCATAAGGAACGATTGATAGGGCATTTCATGACCAATATCGTATGGCCCAATGTCTCTTGTCGTTATGACGCTTGCCCAAAGCACACATTCCTTTGCTGAAGGTGTCTGTCGTTGGCATATGCCAATTTTTCCTTGCAAAAGTGAACACATAACGTATGAGGTGCGCAGTCCTGGGAAATTGCTTCATACCATTGGCTAATTTAACTTTCCAATGCTCACATGCGTTGGTTGACGCTTCCTAACCTTGGCCAATGCAAATGAAGCCCAATCAATGCATACACACCACGACCGGAGTGTGCAAGCCATTGTTGATGTTGTATTCCATTTGCCAACGTCTCCTTTGAAATGCGAACTATTCATATCAGATGCATGCATATCCATACTGACGCTACGTGTTGTTTGGTGACTTCATTTGTCCAACGACAAAAAGTCCAGGATGATCGTTCCTGCCGTATGAAAAAGTCAATATCGCTCAGCCGATGCCCACACACCATGTCTTTGATAAAGTTGCATGTCATTGTCCGATGTCACTTCCTAGATGCACACAAAAAACATCTGATGCTTGACGATTATGGTTGATGCTTCCCGTCATTTGTTGATGTTTCTCTGATGATTCACGTAGGCCACGATCGATGTTGCCAAGTCGTAGCGCACACATTACAATTGATGTGTGCAGGCCTTGGCTGAAGTATCATATCATTTATCGAGGTCTCCTAATTAATGCACCTGCCATGATCGATGTTGCCTAGTCTATGACCATACTCCACGGTTGATGCATGCAGGTATGGGATGTTGCTGCATGTACTTTGGCGGATCCGTTCAGGCCAAAAGTTATGTCTTATGTCCAATGCGTGCAAGCCACTATGTCAGTTTCCTAGATGATGTGCACACAACATTATTGATATGTGCAGGCGCTGATGCTGCATTCTTTTAGACGGCATTGCTTGCTTAGCGCCTGTTATTTCCCAACATCACTTGCTAGTTATACACATTTCACGTACGTGCGTGCAATCCTGGCTGAAGTTGTATTCCAATGGCTGACAAAACTTGTATGATGTTGAGATTCCACATTAGACTTTTGCTGACCCTTGTGTGCAAGCCAAAGGCTATTATGCAAGACCAGGTCCAATGTCGGTTGACCATTATGTGTAAGACAAAGGCCATGCGGGAAGGCCACGCCCGACGTAGCGTCACCTTTGTATGAATGCCAAAGTCCATGCAGACCCGACGTTAGCAGACCGTTGTATGTAAACCAAAGGCGATGTGGGCTATCCACGAATGATAATGATTGATCAATGTACAAAAGATAATGTCGATGTGGGTATTCCACGACAAATATTGGTTTAGAGATATGCAAAGGCCACGACCACTTTTTCTTGGTCAATGTCGCTTTCCGTTAGCTAACGCCGCTTGCCTCCAGTGCATAGGTCTTGGTTGATGTTGCCTGTCGTTGGTGAATGATGATGTCATCCAGCCGATGTGCACACACCACGGGTAATGCGTGCAGGTCTTCGCTAATACTTCCTTTCGTAAGCCAATATAGCTTCACCGATGCTTAGTAGCTACAAATGATGTTTCATACCATTGGTCGACGCTAATGCCGCTTGCTAGAGGCACACGTGCCACGTCTAGTGCGTAAATGCCTACTTGGTTGATGTTTGCTATATTTTGCCGATGTCATTTACCCGATGCCGCATGCCACGTCAAATGTGTGGCAAGGTTGAGATCTTGATTCCGTAACACCAATTTTACTTAGAGGAGTACACATTGTTTTTTTCGTGATATTCATAATGAACATGTAAAACTCAAAGATGCACGTTCTTAAGTACAAACAAGTATTAGCTTTCATAAATCACACACACACACACACACACACACACACACACACACACACACACACACACACACACACACACACACACACATATATATATATATATAATAGTTATTTTTATGTTTTGTTTGGGTTATGTCAAAAACAAATAATTTATTAATATAATGTATGAAAACTATAAATATCATGAAAAAAAAATTACAAATACTTATATTGTAACATTAAATTCAACAATTTTTTTTTTAAAAAAAAAATTATTTTTGTTCAACAAATCCCAAAAGAGAATAATTGATGATAAAAAAAGAAAATATAATTAAATATAAAATTAGTGCCAAAATTTAACAAATAAATATAAAATCTTAAATTCAATAACAACACTATTTTTATAAATTTAATTTTGTTTGGTAATGCCAAAAATTAACAAATAAATATAGTAACCTTAAATTCAACTATTTCACTAATTTATTAATGTTTATTTTCGTTTGTTAAACCATTAATAATGGGTAATTCATGAATAAAAAATGAAAAAGAAAATATTAAATTAATGGTCAAAATTCTCAAATAAAATTGTAACCCGAAATTCATCAATTCAATAATTTATTTAAATTTTTATTTTTTCACTTAATCCTGCAAAATGGATAATTCATTAATAAAATATAAGAAAAGTATAAAAATTAAATATAAAATTAATATAAAAAATTCACAAAAAATATTGTTATAATAGATTTATAAATTTCTAATTTTTTATTTTTGTTCGGTAAATTCAAAAAATTAGTAATTAAGTAATCAAAAATCGGAAATATGAAAAAAGTTATAAATGAAAGCCAAAACTTCACAAATAAATATAGTAACCTTAAATTCAACAATTATATCAATTTTATTTTTTAAAATGTGATCTAAAAACTAAAAAACTGTAAAAACAAAATTTTATAAATGAGTAAAAGTCGGAACAATATGAAAATGCTCCAAAATACTTCTTAAGATGTGAAACTTATGATAGATTATATATTTGTACAAATAAAAGATGTTTTACTATTGTATGAACCGTTAACGAAATGAAATTCGTACGAAAGAATGACGTGAGGCAAATACGTTGAGAATGAATGATGTAAAATATATGACTATGTTGTTATCAATGAAGGGCATTTCACACTCTTTTGATTTTCGTATAGAATTGACATGTGCATGTTTTCAACTAGACCTTGATCAATGTTGTTCATGAGATGTTGCTCCTCTTTCAACTACAAGCCACAAATGATGTGGGTAGGAACATCCGACGTTGGTAGTTCGAAGTGTGCTAGCCACAGGCAAAGTTGCCAAAACACTTTTGACGTCAGCAAATCTATGTGAGCATGCTACAGGCGATGTTGGTAGGCCATGTCCAAAGTCCGCAGATGGATATGTTAAGGCTACAATTATGATAGAATCCCACATCCGACATCATCTATATGATGTGTGAAGACCACAAATGATAGTTGTAGCCCACGTTTGAAGTCGACTGACAGTTGTGTTCATGCAAAATATGACGCTTGTAGGCTAAGTTCAAAGTCGTCTAACCATTGTGTGTAAAACAAAGGCGATGTAAGTGGGCCATGATGACGTCGGCTGTCTATTTTTTGCAGGACAAAGGTTATGATGGAAGGAAAGGCTCGAGTTCGGTTGACCAATGTGCAGGCAAAAAGAGATGGGTTTAGATAAAGCCTGATGTCTAGTGACCAATGTTTGGAGGTCAAGGATTATGCGGGTATTCCGCACCGATGACAAATGAGCAACATGGACAAGCCATGACAAATTCGGGCATTCCACGGTCGAGGTGACCCGAGAAATGTGCAGGCTATGACCAATGAAGGCATCCCACATCTGAGGTAGACTGTCTATTATATACAGGCAAAGGGCTATGAGGGAAGTCAAAGGCTGATAACTGCTCAGTGAGGTGCCGTGGCCACTATAGATGCAGACGGTCCACATATGATGTTTGTTGAGCATATGCACAAATTATGTTTGATGCAACAGTCAATGACCAATGTAGCCTGAAAAATAGTGCTTGAGATTAGCCGAAGTCACTTCCATGAAACATACTAGGCTTGGTTGATGCTGCCTACCATTGGTCAATGTTGATGATGCTATACCGATATGCACACGCTACGACTAATGAGTTCAGGCCTTGGCTTATATTGTTTGTTATTGGTCGACGTTGCCTTGTCGATGTATGCATGATTAAGGCAATGTCACAGAGCCAATGCACACACGCCAGTACTGATGTGTTGATTCCTTGGATGATGTTGCCTACCATTGGTCGATATCGCCTAGCTATTCTTTGTAGGCCTCAACCTAAGTCACCTAGTCGATGCGCACACACAATAACTGATGTGTGCAAGCCTTGTTTGTTGTTGTCTTCTGTTTGATGATGCTTCTTTGTCGATGCATGCAGGCCAAGGTCGATATTTCCTAGATGATATGCTCAAACCATGATTGAAGTCACCCAACCGATGTGCACACGATATGGTTGATGCATGAAGGACTTTGTTGATGTTGCATGTCATTGGAGGAAATCAGTTGCAAGATGCGCACATGCCACGTTCGTGCATGCAGGCCTTGTTTTATAGAACATACCATTTGCCTTACTTCTCTTGCAAGATACACATATTCTACCTTTGTTCTTGCAAGCCTTGGCTGAATTGGCATGACATTGGCCGATGACTCTTTCTTGATGTGCATATGACACATCACATGTATGTAGGCCTTGGGTGATACTGCCTATCATGGGCCGACATCAACAAACCATTGTATGTAGGATACCAAGGATGTTCATAGTCCACATCTGCCGTCAGCAGACGGATCTTCATTGGCTATAGACGATTTTGGAATGACATAATTGACATCGGCATATCAATTTTTGCAGGTTATCGATGATGCTTTCAGTCACCATTCAATATCGGTAGACCAATGTGTGCAGGCTTTGGAAGATGGGGAAGCCCACATCCAACATCGACCGTCCATTGTATACATGCTAAAGGCAATGTGGTCAGTCCACGTCCAACGTCGGTTTACTATTGTTTTTAGGAAAAAATCTATGCATGCAACTGTTCCAACACTGACTGAATGTGTGCAGGACCAGGCGATATGGGATGTCAATACCCGATTTTCACTAACCATTGTATGCAGACCAAGGGCGATTCGGGTAGTCCATGCTCGACACTGAGTGAGTGATGCGCCCAAGCCACGACCGATTTTGTATGTCCACAGTTATTATTACAGAGAAACATGCACAAACCACAACCGATGTGGACTGTTAATGACTAATGTCTACTAGGAGATGCCGCTTGTTGTTGGCCAACGTTGCTTGCTCAAAGCGCACATGCCTTGGCAGACGAAGCATGTCATTTCCTTACGTTGATGTTGCCCAACCGATATGCGCACACCATGACTTACGTGTATAGGAATTGGCTAATGTTGTATTCCATTTCCCAACGTCACTTTCCTACTTTGCACTAGAAATAGATGATGATGCCTTTCATTGGACGACACAGTCTTACAGATATGCACAATCCATGGCTTATGCAGACGGTCCATGAGTGACATTAGATAAGATATGCGCACAATACGACTAATGATGGAAGCATATGATTGATGTTGGCTAACCTTTGTTCGAAGCCAACGGTGACGTGGGAAATATAAGACTGATTAGAGCTGACTGATGTGCATAGGTCATGATCAATTCGGCCAATACAAAGATACCTGGTTGATGTAGCCTGCAAGAAACAGAGATACCTCAGATATTAGTTTCTATCGTTGGCCGAAACCAATGTAACCTTGATGATGTGCACAAACCACATCTGTTGCATGAATGACTTTGTTGATGGTAGCTTTCATTGGCCAACGTCACTTGCATGAAGAACACAGTCCTTGGCTAATGCTTACTATCATTGGCCAATGTAAATATTACCTAATCGATACAGACTCGCCATGATCGATGTGAGTAGGCCTTGGATTTTTTTGCATTCCATTTGACAATGTCGGTTTCCAAATGCTCATATATTATGGAAGATGTGTGCATGCCTTTGTTGATGCTGCCTACCATTGGCAAACGTCATTAACCTGAAGACCTTAATTCTTGTCTTATGGTGCCTTCCATTTGCCGACGTTTATATCTTTCAGCCAATGCACATGTGCCACAAGTTATGAGTCCACGTCTTCGATGATACAACATGATGTTGTCCGATGTTGCTTTCTAGATGACATAAGACCTTTGTTTCATGTCAGATTTTTGCAAGCACTGGACGATCCATGCACACCAGGGATGATATCTCCTAATTAATGTGTAGATGCCACGTTTGATGTGTGCAAGCCTTGGATGATGGTGTGTAATTGGTTGATGTCGCCTTGCCAATGCGCGCAGGCCACGACTGATGTTCCTGAGAAAATATATATACATGTCTTGTGCGTGCAGGCCTTGCGTGTTGCTGCTTCCTATTTACCAAGGTCTTCTAGCCGATGCGCGCATGCCAACGTCGATGTTGCTAGACCGGTGTTCTCAGACAATGGATGAACCCAATAAGTCGATGTGCACACAACACAAATAATGTGTACAGGAAATGGATGATGTTGTATGTAGTTGGGCGACTTTTCTTGCTAGATGCACACATGCCACGTTCACGTGTGTAGGCTTTGGTTGATGTCGCATGCCATTGGCTAACGTCTCATGCCAGATACTCACATTCCGTATCCGCGCATGCAAGATTTAGCTGAAGCCATATGCAATTAGTAGACGTTGCATGTCATATGCGCACATGCCCCACCATATGCATGCATGACTTTGATGATTCTGTTAGCCATTGTTCTACATCTACATTCTGATATGTGAACGCTACGTATGATGATGGCAGGCCACATCTATTATCAGTAGACCAATGTGTGAAGGTTACAAACGACGTTAGAAGGCCACATCTGATATCTGCAGACCGATGTTGCATGCTACATAAAACACTGTCAAGCAATGTTTGACATCAACAGACTGATGTGTAATGTCTGTAGATGATGTTGGCAACCCACATCTAACGTCGGCTGAGTGTTGTGCGTTGGACAAAGAAGATGGGGTTAGCGAACACTCGATGTCTCTTGACAGTTGTGTATAGGGCAAGGGTGATACAATAAATTCATGGTAGACGATAGTGCACAAGCCACAGTCGATGTAAATAGTCAACATGCGGTACTGATTGAGCAATGTGCACAATTACAAGGGATGCTAGAAACCCATGTCTGACGTAAGTTGGCTATTGTGTGTAGGAAAAGAGCTATGAAGGAACGCAAAGTGTGACGACTATTGGGTGATGTGCACAGGTCACGGGTGATTTTGATGGTCCATGCACGATGTTGTCCGAGTACAGGTTTGGACAAAAGGGACAATCCACGACTACTATCACCTGGCAGATGCCTCTTTTCATTTACCAATGTGGCTTGGTCGATGTGCATAGGCCACAACAATTTTGCCTAGCCGATGCTCTTAGACCATTGCTTAAGTGGTCGAGCTCATGTGCACACGACATATCTAATTTTTCCAGGCCTTGGTTGATGTTAAGTGTCGCTAGCCGACATTGTTTTCACAATGAATGCACGCCATCTCTTTGCATGCATGTCGTGGATGATGCCGCATACCCCTGGCCAACGTTTCTTGAAAGATACACATATTCATCATCCATGAGTGCCAACCTTGGTTGAAGACGCAACCATTGGCCAACATATTTGCTAGATATACACAATTAATGACAAATGCATACAGTCCTTGGCTAAAGGTACCTCTCTTTGGCAAATATATAAATATCGATGGGTGAAGGATACAAAAGATGCTGACAGGTCTTATAAAATATCTGCAGACCAATTTTGGTAGGCTACGAATGGTGGTGGAAAGACATTTTAGACATCGACAGACTTATGTGTGTAGTGTACGGACGATGTTTTTAGGCCACGTTCGACGTTGGTACACTGATATATGTGTAGGATAAAAACAATCTTTTTAACCCACGTTTGACGTTGGCTGACCTATGTCTATGCCAAAGGCAATGCGGTCAAAATATGTCTTACGATGGTTTATTATGTTGTGCATGCCAAAGGCGATGTGATCATGCCACGTCTAATGTCAGCTAACCATTATGTGCAAGCCAAAGTCGATGCGAGTATTCAAAGCCCGATGTAGGCTGACCATTGTGTGCAGGAAAAAGGTGATGCAGGTAGGATACGTCTAACGTCGAGTTTCAATTGTGTGCATGCCAAAAGAGATGTGAAAAAGCCACTTCAAATATTAGATGAATGTTGTGTAGTCCAAAGGCGACCCAGGAAGGTGACGCTCGACGTCGGTGGATTATTTTGCAGGACGAAGGAGATAGGGGCAGGCAACGCCCCACATTGTCTGATCATTCTGTAGGCCATGTCAATGGGGGAAGGCAACACGTTATGTCTCCTGACTATTGCTTGAATGCAAAGGAAAATGCGGGAAGTCCATGCCCCACAACACCTAAGAAATGTGCAGGAACCACTACCCTCACATGCTCATGGATGACATCAGCAACGCAATGTGCAGGTTATGGCGGATACGGGTGGCCTACGTTCGATATCAGTTGTCCGTTTTGTGTAGGACAAGGGCGATGAGGAAAGGAAATGCTCGACCATCACTGAGCTGTGTGCATAGGCCAAGGCGGACGCCGATGTTTATCTACTAACATGCCACAACCTATTCTTCCTAATGTTGGCCAATGCATCTTGCCCGAAGCACATCGCCTTCACGATGCTGCCTGATGTAGGCCAATGCAAAGGTCGCCTATATAATGCACACACGCCACGACCAATGTGTGCATTCCTTGGCTGATGTTGCGTTACATTGTCCAACGTGGCTTTCCATATGCGCACATGGCATGTTAGATGCGTTTAGGCCTTGGTTGATATTTTTTGCCATTATCCAATGTCGCTAAGCCTAAGCACACAAGACTTTGTTAATGGTGCCTCCTCTTTTCGACAACAATGTCGTCAAACCGATGCACACACGCCATAGCTTAAGTGTGTATGCCTTGTATGATGTTTGTAGGTCATTGTCTGATGACGTTGCCAGATATGTACAAACAATGTAAGATTCGTTACCATCTTAGTTTCCTATCGTTGGCTGACATATCCTTTCCAATGCATGTAGTCCATAACCAATGTCGCCCAGAGTATGCGTACACGACATGGATAATGCATGCAAGCCTTTGATTATGATTCCGTCCATTGGTAGATGTCACCTTTCCGATGAACCCAATCTATGATTGATTCTACCGAGTTGATACACACACGCCATGACTGATCATGTAGTCCTTCGCTATTATTGCTTCCCATTGGCGGATATCTCTTGGTTGATGCGCGCAAGCTACAACTGATGAAACCTAGCCGATGCTCTTAGACCATGGTTATAGTCTCCCAACTGATGTGCACAAGACATGGCTGATGTATGCATATCGTGGCTGATGTTTCATACCATTAGACCATGTCTCTTCCAAAATGCACATATGACATGTCTCTGTGTGCAGGGTTTGGCTAAAGTTACATGCTATTGGATGACGTTGCTTGCTAGATGAGCACATGCCACATTTTATGCGTGCATGTCAATTTTCTTATCGTCGGACGATACTATGCACCGATTTGTGTAGGCTAGGGACAATGTTGGCAGGCCACATCCATTATCGATACACCGATATGTATAGCCTACACATGATTCTTGAAGGACACATTCGATATTGGTAGAGGGATGTGTCAAGGCTATGGAAGATGTTGTCATGTCATGTTCGATGTACGCAGAACAATGTATGTAGCCTTTGGACGAGGTTCATAGCCAATGTCCAACATCCACTAACAATTTAGTGGTGCTAAAAGATGAGTTGAGTAGACTACGTCCGACGTTGGCTGACCATTATGTCGATACCATAGGCGATGCTGGCATGGAATATCTGATGTCAGCATACTATTCTGTGCAGGCCGAAGGAGATTCGAGAAATGCACGCCTTACAATGACTAAGAGATATGCACAAACCATGACCGATGCAGGAAGTCCACGGCCAACATCAAACTAGAGAAGTGCACCGTATATGATGACTGCATACATGCCTTTGTTGATATTACATGCGTTTGGGAGGCGTCACTTTCCAGATGTACACATGCCACATTATTTCATGCAGTCCTTGGATGATGTTGTATACTATTGGTTTACATACCTTGCCAAATACACACATTCAACGTCCATGTGTGCAAGCCTTGTTAAAGAAACAGTCTCTTGGCTGACGTTGCTTACTAGATGCGCACATGCCACACCAGATGTGTGCAAGCCTTGGCTGATGCTGTATGCAGGGCAATGGAGATTCAGGCATACCACTCCCGACAATTACTTAGCAATGCGAACAAACTACGACCAATGAGAGTAGTCCATGCCAACGTCGACTAAGCGATGTTCACATGACACAATCAAAAAGGGGGTGCACAAGGAAATTCACCTTACCATTGGTTGGTGGACTTATTTTCCCCAATAACACCGTTCTTGATTGATAGTGCATGTCATTGTTCGATGCCGATGGGCACACGCCATGACCCATACATGCAAGCCTTTACATATGCTACCTTTTATTATCCGACGTTGCTTGCCCGATATCTACATGACATATTTTATTCGTGGCCCACCATGAGCTTTTGATTCCGTTGCGTGGTTTTTATCTTTGAGGAATAGACGTCATTTTTTCCAAGTATTCATAATGAATATGTACAACCCAAATATTCACGATTGAAGGTACAAACGCATATTAACTTTGAAAATTAACTTTTTATATGGTTTTCATTCTTATTTTTTATTTATATTTTTTAATATTAATTCCAAAATGAGTAATTGTTAAATTAAAAATAATAAAAATATAAAAGTAAAAAAAATAACGCCAAAAATCTACAAATAAAGAAAAAGGCAATAATTTTAACAATTATTTTTAATTTTTATTTTGTTTGATAAATCAAGAAAAAGAGTTAATTATGGATAGAACAAGGAAAACTATGGAAAAAACATATAATAACCCCAAAATTTCACAATGATGTAGTAACCTTAAATTAAACAATTTTAATTGATAATTTTGTTAGGTAAATCCCTAAATTGGGTGATTCATGAACGAAAATACATATAAAAATATATATAATTAATTCCCAAAGTTAAAAAAATACAATAACATCAAATTCACCTATTTCAACATTTTTTAAAATTTATTATTTTTATTTGGAATCTCGAATATAGGTAATTGATTAATACAAAATATAAACAATTCGCAAAAAATTCACGAATAGATATAGTAATGTTGAATCCAACACTTTCAACGTTTTTCGTACTCTTATATTTTAGTTGGGTAATGACTTATGGATAAAAATATAGGAAAAACATTTTTTAAAAATATAAAATTAAAGCTGAAAGTTCATAATTAAATATCATAACCATAAATTCAACATTTGTAAATCTAAAAAAAGGGTAATTCATTGATTATATAGGAATAATATAAATTTAATGCCATAAATTCACAAATAAATATAGCAACCTTAAATTCCACAATGTCAATAATGTGTTAATATTTATTATTGTTCGGTATATCTTTAAAATGGATAATTTTTGTTGTAAAAAATAGGGAATACAATAAAAAATATTAAATTAATAGGAGAAATTCACAAATAAATGTTGTTGGAAGTCGCTTGTCTAACAAGTGCAAGCCACAAATGATGTTAGTAGGCAAGTCCAACGTCGTTTGATATAAGTGTACAGGCCACACGGGATGCGCTTGGCCATGTTTGATGTCGGTAGACTATTGTGTGTAGGCTAGAAAAGAATGCTGGTTGGACACGTTCAACATCAGAAGATCAATGTGAGTAGGCTATGGACGATTCTAACAGACACATCCAACATCGGCTGACCGATGTGTGCAGGTTAGAGACGATAAGTTTAGCCCAAGTGTGATGTCAAATTAATTTTGTGTGCATGCCAAAGGGGATGCGATCAAACCATGTCAGACGTCGATTGGCCATTGTATGCAGGCCAAAGTCAGTTTGGGAAGGAAACTTTTGACGTCAGAAAATTGTGGTGTGCAGGCCTAAAGAGAAGCGGGAAGTCCAATCTCGTTGTTTGTTGACTATTTTACCACTAAAATGGTGATGGCGCACGCAATGCCCGATGTCACCTAAACATTGTTTGTAGACCAAGGCGATATGGGCAGTCCACACTTGATGACGGTTAAGCGATGTGCAAAATCCATAGCATATTCGGGAAGTCCACAATTGAATTCGGTTAAGCAATGTACAGGCTATGGTCGATGCAAGCTTCCCACGTCCAACGTTAGCTGGCCCTTCTATGCAGGTCAAAAAAGATGTTCGAAGGACAAATTAATGACGTTGAGTGATGTGCAAATGCAATCACTATGCGGCAGTCCACGATAAATGTCTCCTGCATGATCTCTCTTGATGTTGATTGATGTTGCTTGCTAGAAGCCTATTAGGCATTGCTGATCTTGCCTTCTGTAGGTCGACATTGATGTCGCCCTGCGAATGTGCACGCGTCACGACTGATACGTGCATGCATTAACTGATATTTTCTCTAGTTGGCCAACGTCAATTGCTCGAACAACACAAGCCTTGCCTTACACTTCTTGATGATAGACAATGCAAATGTCTCCCAACCGATTCAAACACTCTCCGAGTGACGCATGCATGACCTTGTAAATCTTGAACGTCATTGTTACCTTTTGCTTTAATGATGTGCACAAGCCATGTCAGATGTGTGTAGGCCTTGGATGATGTTGGTTGCCATTGGCCGATATTGCTTTCCTGAAGTGTAAAAGCCTTCGCTTATGGTTCCAGCCATTGGTCAACATCGATGTAACACAGATAATGCACACACCCTCTCTGTTATGCTCTACGCCTTGGAAAATGCAAAATACAGTTGTCTAACATCGCTTGCTAGATGCGTACAAAACAACGTTAGACGCATGAATACCATCTCATATGCTGCCAGTTGCTAGCCAACATTTCCTTTTCAATGCATTAAATCTTATAACAATGTCACCCAATCAATGCGCCCACGCCATGGCTGATTCATTCAAGCCTTGGATGATCTTGCCTGCCAGTGATCGATGTCGCCTTGCTGATGTGTGCAGGTCATAAGCAATGTCACCGAGTCAATGACCACACACCATAGGTGATGCATGGAGAGGTTGGCTTTTGCTTCTTGTTATTAGTTGATGTCGCTTTGCTGAAGCTTGTAGGCCAAAACCGGTGTTTCCTTGTCGATATGCTGACACCATGGTTAAATTAACTCAGTCAATGTGCACACAACATGATCGATAAATGGAGGCCTTGGCAGATGTTGCTTGTCGTTAGCTCAACTCACTTTTAATATAGGCACATCCCTGAAGGCTTGATGAATTGATAGAATGATGTTAGTGGATCGGAGTGTCACGTACCGACACATAGTATTAAGGGATCGTGTTTCACGAACCGACACGTAGAATTAGGGGATCGCAGTGTCACGTACCGACACATAGTAGTAGGGGATCGGAGTGTCACGTACCGACACATAGTATTAAGGGATCGGGTGTCACGAACCGACACGTAGAATTAGGGGATCGGAGTGTCACGTACCGACACATAGTAGTAGGGGATCGGAGTGTCACGTACCGACACAAGAGGAAGAAAGATAATGAATCTTGAAAGATGTTAATATACTCAATATAATGAACCTAATTCCCAAATGAGTATGGTATTGAGGCTTGAGTCCTCAAGGATGAACTTGGTGGTACTTATTAATGATTATAGAACCTGTTGTTGCTACATGTTGAGTATTGTAGTTGGTTTTTATGATATTATCTGATATATACTGTTTTCTATTTTGAGTTGGCTGATGATACTTACTCAGTACCCGTGTTTTGTACTGACCCCTACTTGTTTGTTTCTTTCTTTGTTATTTGTGGAGTGCAGCAAACGCGCCGTCGTCTTCAACACAACCGTAATTCTAGCCAGTCTTCAATACACCGGATTTCTGGGTGAGCTAATGCCTCTAGCTTGGACTGGATCTTCTTCTTCATGTCTTGATGCCTTGAAGTTCTGGCATGGACTAGCTTTTTATTTATTTTAGCTTATTAGAATACTCTTAGTTTAGTAATTTGATCATAGATGTTCTTGTGATGATGACTTCCAGATTTTGGGGATATTAATAGTTGTTGAGTTTTTAGGAGTTATTTAATTGATTTTCATTACTGAGTTTAAGTCTTCCGCATTATATTCTGTTATTACATTAAAATGTTGGGTTTTGTATTGGTTGGTTCGCTCACATAGGAGGGTAAGTGTGGGTGCCAGTCGCGGCTCGGTTTTGGGTCGTGACAAGTAGTGACCAAACGAGATGATTATTAAACCATTATTATTACATAATAAATAAGTATAATTTATTAAGAGATTGGAAGGAATAAAATTTTAGTGAAAATGAAAATGATTAAAATGAACTCTTACTTACTGGATGATCATGTTTATTTCAAGATATTAATACTCTATATACTGAAAAATCAGAATACTGATATAAAAAGAATAAATTATGATAAATTATTAACATATGAGGTAATAGAAATAACAACTCAAGGTTGGGCTGAATTAGTTATACAAGACGATTTTTATGATAATAATTTTGACATCGATTTATATGATGATCTAGAATTATTCATAGATCAATGATAAATTACATGTACTTACAATAGTGGAAAGAAAATAAAGAAAACATAGATCAACTTAAAAAAATTATTAATTGAAAATATGTATATGTACCTAAAAACTCGAGAAAATGAATATTTAGAATATATTTCAAACAACGCAAATGAAATACAACAATTAGATCTACTTAAAAAAGAATATTATGAAAAAATATTTTATTCTTAAAAACATGAAGAATAATACAACATCAAGTAAAGTAACTAAAATAACAAAAAATAAGATAGAAAGAAAAGTGCAGAAAAATATGGAAAAAATTAAAACCCTTATACATAATATATGAACTATCACAACTTACTAAAACAAGTAATGATAAGACAAATCATTTGATAAACATAATTTCAAAAACAGAATATAAATATGTTTGTTATTTGAAAAAACAATATGAACAACGAAACATATAGGCAACAACTGATAGAGAAAATAACTGAAAAGAGACAAGAATTATAACATAGAAAAAGAAGATTAGAAGAAAATATATTAGCAGGAGTATGTAATAAATCAATATTAGCACAAAGAAGAGTAATATTTATGTTAGAAATACAAATAGATTGCCTTGAATATAAATTGCAACATGATATAAATCATAAATTATAATGAATAAAGAAGAATTTGCAGTAGACGAAAAGACATATGAAAATCAAGATGGCTTAGTAATAAAAATAATATTTTCAAATTTAGGAAGACGATACAAAAAAATGGGAAATAACTTATATTTAATGTTAGAAAAAGAAACAGCAAAATTAGAAGATAGTTTGACAGCTATGGTAAGAATAACAAAGAAAAATGAAGAAATAGATAAATAAAAAGAAATTAAAAAAATAAAAACACAAGCAAAGGAAGAAGTACAACATCTAGAAGAAATAAAAAATACAAGCATAAGTGAACTAGAAAAAGAATTAGCTAAACTAAAATTATTATATGAAACCAAACAAAAAGAGAAACAAATAGAAAAAGATAAAGAACTTCAACTAGAATTAACTAATGAAATAAATAAAATGAAACAAAAATTAAATTAAAGCCTTGAATTAAACGAAATAGACGAACCAGATACAACGAATGATCAAAAATCAGAAATAAGTGATATAAGTGAAACATACACAGAAATTTTAGAACAAGTAAATAACCCGAAAAAATTAGAAATAAATACAGGAGATATAAATCAACCTAGTACATCAAGAGTTAAAACCCCTGACAATAGTCCTAGAAGTAGTCATAGATGGACATCATCAACTTATTATACAGATAATTACGAACGATCAGATAGAACAAATGCAATATGGAATAGTAGATTAAATTAAAAAAAATTGACACCTAGACCAATAACTGAACAATATAACTTTTTAGATCTAGATTGTGTTACACCAAGGCATCATCAATCTCATTACTTTAGTTCATCAAGCCTTCTTTTATATCAAGGCATCATCAATCCCATTAACAAAGTGAATTAGGGTTTCTTTCATGATTCGGGATTCAATAGCTTCATCATGCTTATTTTATCACAATCATATAATCATATTCATGCAAGCATACAATTAAGCATAAAGAAGGGTTTACAATACTACAATACATATCATTCGCTATTAAGAGTTTACTAGGAATATCATAGAAACAACCATAACCTACCTCCACCGAAGATTTCGTGATCAAGTAAGCAATTCCTCAAAATCTTTGCTATCCTATTCGTTTCCCTCTTCTCTCGTTCGATCCTCTCTCTCTTCTTTGTTCTTTTTATTTTCTTTATTCAAACCCTCTTTCTTTTACCCTAATTAACATATAATTAAGTGAAAAAGATGACAATAATAACCCACTAATTAACTCAAGGTTACCTCTTTTATCCCCCAAGAAATTGAGTTATAAATATAAACCCACGAATTTTATAATTATAGCAGGAATAGTCCAAAACGCCCCTTTAAAACTTAAAAAGAAATCCGACTCCTCCTGGGATTACGCAACCTGTGACGGCCCGTCGTGCCTGCGACGGTCCGTCCTGCAGGTCCGTCGCAACGATCAGAGACTCACTTTTCTCGAAGAGTCTGTGACGGTCCGTCGTACCCACGACGTTCCGTCCTGCACCTTCGTCACAACGTTCAGAGAATTGTTCCCAGTACCAACTTTTCAAGTGTTGAAGTGTTTTGAAACGGGGGCTCACGACGGTTCGTCGTAACTGTGACGATCCGTCCTGCAGTTCCGTCACAGAGTTCAGAGAGTCGATTTCAGCACTCAAATTTCTAAATTCCTAAGTGTTTTGGAACGAGACACCCTCGACGGTCCGTCGTGCCCATGACGGTCTGTCGTGGTGTCCGTCGTCTCAGCCAGTTTTTCCAGAAATAAAATCTGCTGCCCAAAACGACTAAACAGGTCGTTACACTACTAGAATTTTCTTCTTTGATCAGTTACCCTAACAGCGCCTCAACTTTGTTTACTCCCCTAAACGGCCTTCTTGCCTATCGGTTTCAACCTTAGGATGGCATAGTCTGGGCATACCGATTCGCAGAATATTTCTGTAGCAAACTTTCTAAAGATGGTTATTATAACATTATTAAAACATTATAAATAATTATAATCAACAAGAGATTATAAGGAATAAAGTATTTTAGCTACTCATGAACATAAGTAAGTATACCTGTTTCTGTAGATTTGTTGTTTCAGATTTGTTTTCCATATCTTATCTTATTAACTAGCTCTGATACAAATTTGAGGGGTTGAAGCGGAATTAAGAAAGAGAGAGAAAGAGAGAGTTGTAGAGGAAAGGGATGATTTTATTATGAGGGAAAGCCCTCTATTTATACAATTAAACTTACATGCTTAGCGACACGACCCATACTTCAGTACTCATATAAAAATACTTAGTCTATTAAAATACTTCAAATGAAAACTTAAAAGACATATATGCCTTCGAGTCAAATGAGAAAAGACTTCAACTTCTCTTGAATGATGCTATAATCCAAGTCTTCACTTCCCAAAATCGCCTCACCTACCAAGAATAATAGAGATAGATAAAAACATGGAGTTAGTACAACTACTTGTACTAAGTATGACATTATGCATAAAAATCATGAAAACGGATATTTATTGGAAATATGCATCTATTCATTAAAATATAATAATATAATCATAAGAACAACATATATCAATTGAGAAACACATAAGGAAACAATTAAACTAAATATCACATTTTTAAGAGTCACTTTATAGTGAGTCAATTCACTGTTACAATGATATCTCTTCACTAAATAGTGAAATTGCCTTCCTTCAATCAAGAGACCTTATATCATGTAATTATACAACTCAAAGCTATGCTAAGATTCACTTAAGTCACACAAAGAGATACCGCCTATACAACCTCCCTAACTATACCAAAATGACCCTCAAGAACACTTATAATGAGTCACATACACATTTTGAAACATCAAATATGTCAACATATAGATAATACGAAATTTGCTCATTAAAGGCTATCAAAAGACTTACTTAAGTAAATCAAGAAGATAACGTCCGTGATTGACCTCTTAAAGATTACCTAAATTGTAACGACCTGTTTAGTCGTTTTGAGCAGTAGAGTTATTCTGGTAAAAACTGTCTGGGTCGACGGACCGTCATGGGCACGACGGACCGTCGAGGGGGTCTCGTTCCAAATCACTTAGAATTCTGAAATTTGGGTACTGAGATTGACTCTCTGAACTTCGTGATGGAATGGCAGGACGGACAGTCGTTGGCACGACGGACCGTCACAAATCTTTCCATAGAATTAACTCTCTGAAATTTGTGACGGACCTTTAGGACAGACCGTCACATCCATGACGGACCGTCACAGGTTGCGTAACCCTGACTGGGTCGGATTTCTGTTAAAAGTTTTTAAGGGGCGTTTTGGACTATTCATGTTTATAATTATAAAGTTAGTGGGTTAATGTTAATAATTCAATTACTTGGGGGTTAAAGGAGATAACCTTGAAATAAATAGTGGGTTATTTTTATCATATTTTATACTTAATTATATGACAATTAGGGTAAAAGAAAAAGGGTTTGAATAAGAAAAATAGAAAGAACAAGGAGAGGGAGAAACGAACGATCAAGAAGAGAGAACACAAGGAAAGCAAAGGTTTTGGGAAGATAGCTTATTTGATCGCGATTCTTCGGTGGAGATAGGTTATGGTTGTTTTTACGTTATTCGTAGTAAACTCTGAATAGCGAATGATATGTATTGGTAGTATTGTAAACCCTTCTATATGCTTAATTGTATGCTTGCATGAATATGATTATGTGATTGTGATAAAATAAGCATGATGAATCTATTGAATCCCAAATCTTGAAAGAAACCCTAATCTAATTTGTTAAATGGGATTGATGATGCCTCGGTATAAGAGAAGGCTTGATGAATTGATAGAATGATGTTAGTGGATCGGAGTGTCACGTACCGACACATAGTATTAAGGGATCTGGTGTCACGAACCGACACGTAGAATTAGGGGATCGGAGTGTCACGTACCGACACATAGTATTAAGGGATCGGGTGTCACGAACCGACACGTAGAATTAGGGGATCGGAGTGTCACGTACCGACACATAGTATTAGGGGATCGGGTGTCATGAACCGACACGTAGAATTAGGGGATCGGAGTGTCACGTACCGACACATAGTAGTAGGGGATCGGAGTGTCACGTACCGACACAAGAGGAAGAAAGATAATGAATCTTGAAAGATGTTAATATACTCAATATAATGAACCTAATTTCCAAATGAGTATGGCTTTGAGGCTTGAGTACTCATGGATGAACTTGGTGGTACTTATTGATGATTATAGAACTTGTTGTTGCTACATGTTGAGTATTGTAGTCGATTTATGATATTAACTGATATATACTGTTTTCTATTTTGAGTTGGCCGATGATACTTACTCAGTACCCGTGTTTTGTACTGACCCCTACTTGTTTGTTTCCTTCTTTGTTATTTGTGGAGTGCAGCAAACGCGCCGTCGTCTTCAACACAACCGTAATTCTAGCCAGTCTTCAATACACCAGATTTCAGGGTGAGCTACTGCTTCTAGCTTGGACTAGATCTTCCACTTCATGTCTTGATGCCTTGAACTTCCGGCATGGACTAGCTTTTATTTATTTTAGCTTCTTAGAATACTCTTAGTTTAGTAAATTGATCATAGATGTAATTGTGATGATGACTTCCAGATTTTGGGGAGTAATAGATGTTGAGTTTTTAGAAGTTATTGAATTGATTTTATTAATGAGTTTAAGTCTTCCGCGTTATATTTTTTTTATATTGTATTGAAATTATGGGTTTTGTATTGGTTGGTTCGCTCACATAGCAGGGTAAGTGTGGGTGCCAGTCGCGGCTCGGTTTTGGGTCGTGACAAACTTGGTATCAGAGCATTAGGTTCGTTGGTTTCATCACACAAGAACGAGTCTAGTAGAGTCTTAAGGAACGGTAGGGTGACGCCTTTACTTTTCTTTGAGAGGCTATAAGACATTAGGAAAATTCCATTCTTTCTTTCTTTCTTTCGTGCTATTACTTGGATCCAATTGGTATCTAGGTGATACAAATTGGTATCTGACCATCTTCACTCTATTTCGCTGATGGTTAGAACTAGAGCAACAACTGCGCCAACACCAATACCGGCAAGACAAGATGCGTCTGAGCCAGCCACTGGGGCTGTAGCTCGAAAAGGAGTAGTGGCAAGAGGCTGTGGTAGAGGTCGCGGGAGAACGTCCTCTAGAGGAAGAGGACAAGCACCTGGCTCATCTAGTACTAGGGCGGTGACTCCTCTACCGACTAAGGAAGTAGAAAGAGAGGGTGAGGAAGGGGAAAATGAGCAAGTGCAGAATGAAGAATTACCACCCCAACCTACCCCAGAGATGATTAATCAAGTTCTTGCTTATCTTAGCGGGTTATCTGATCAAGGCCAGACACCTCCAGTGTTTTCTGCACTAGCACGTCAGGTTCCGGAAGTACGACAGGCCGCTGCTGAGGCTCCCCGCATGGATGCCTTATTGGAAATAGGCACGTTTCCTCGTTTGACTACAGGACCTATAATGACAAGTGATCAGCATGAACTTTTCAGTAAGTTCTTAAAATTGAAACCTCCTGTTTTCAAGGGTGCTGAATCTGAGGATGCCTACGATTTTCTGGTTGATTGTCATGAGTTACTACATAAAATGGGCATAGTGGAACGATTTGACGTTGAGTTTGTAACCTATCTGTTTTAGGGAAATGCCAAAATGTGGTGGCGGTCATATGTTGAGTGTCAACCCGCATAGGCACCACCTATGACTTAGGCGTCATTCTCTAGCTTATTTATGGAGAAGTATATCCCCCGGACCTTGAGGGATAGGAGGAGTGATGAATTCTTGAGCCTAGAGCTAAGTTTCGTGCATTATCCAGGTATTCCACCCAGCTTTGTTTCAGTCCACAAGAGCGGATTTGCCGTTTTGTGAAGGGGTTGAGGTCAGATTTGCGGATTTCAGCCTTACAGGTAGCGGCTACAGCAAAATCCTTTCAGGAAGTGGTAGACTTCGTGATAGAGGTGGAGGGAGTGAAGCCAGATGACTTCACCATGGCATCGACATCTAAAAGGTTTCGTAAGGGAGGTGAGTTTAATGGTTCTTACTCTAGAGGGCAGGGTTCAGGAGGTTACCCAGCCCGACCCATTCAGTCTTCACTATAGGCTGTAATTGGGGGTCCATCGCAGACCAGCCAACATTCCTTTGAGTTTCGAGGTTACCCCCAGACTTCGTCATTCTCACAGAGACCTATGCTTGAATCTAGAGAGTGTTATTGATGTGGGGAGACTGGACACATTAAGAGGTATTGTCCAAAACAGAGTTATAGACCTCCAATAGTCAGAGGTAGAGGTGGTCATGGAAGAGGCCGTCATTCTGGAGGACGTGGTGGCCGAGGAAATGGTGGTCACCAAAACGGCTGGGGTGACGGGCAAACTGGAGCCACTACAACACAACATGGTAGGGGCAACGGGCAGACAGGTGATAGGGCCCATTGTTACGCTTTCCCCGGGCGGTCTGAAGCGGAGACATCTGATGCTGTTATCACAGGTAATCTTTTGGTTTGTTATTGCATGGCTTCTGTATTATTTGATCCCGGCTCCACATTTTCATATGTATCTTCCTCATTTGCTACTGGTCTTAATTTACATTGTGAATTGCTTGACATGCCTATTCGTGTTTCTACTCCGGTGGGTAAGTCTGTGATAGTTGAAAAGGTGTATAGGTCTTGTCTTGTATCTTTTGTGGGAAGCAATACTCATGTAGACTTGGTTATCTTAGAAATGGTTGATTTCGATGTAATTCTGGGTATGACTTGGCTTTCTCCGAATTTTGCAATCTTAGATTGTAATGCTAAAACTGTAACGTTGGCAAAGCTTGGGACAGATCCGTTAGTGTGGGAGGGTGACTACACTTCCACTCCAGTTCGTATCATCTCCTTTCTTCGTGCTAAGAGAATGGTTAGTAAAGGGTGTTTAGCGTTCTTTGCACACCTCAGGGATGATACTACCCAAGTACCTTCAATTGAGTCGGTTTCGAATGTCCATGAGTTTCTGGATGTGTTCCCTGCAGACCTTCCTGGTATGCCACCGGATAGGGATATTGACTTTTGCATTGATCAGGAGCTGGGTACTCGCCCCATTTCCATACCCCCTTATAAAAATGGCTCCAGCAGAGTTAAGGGAATTAAAGGCCCAACTTCAAGAGTTGTTAAGTAAAGGCTTCATTAGACCAAGTGCATCCCCTTGGGGTGCTCCGGTATTATTTGTGAAGAATAAGGATGGGAGTTTTCGGATGTGCATAGACTACCGGCAGATGAACAAGGTAACTATTAAGAACAAGTACCCCATTCCTCGCATTGATGACTTGTTCGATCAGTTACAAGGTGCTTGTGTCTTCTCTAAGATTGACTTGAGATCCGGTTATCATCAATTGAAAATATTGGCAACGGATGTGCCAAAGACTGCTTTTTGAACCAGGTATGGGCATTACGAATTCGTAGTTATGTCTTTTGGTCTTACGAATGCCCCTGCTACTTTCATGAGCTTGATGAACGGGATTTTTAAGCCATATCTGGATCTCTTTGTGATCGTATTTATTGATGATATACTGATATACTCCAAGAGAAGGAACATGAGGAGCATTTGAGAATTGTGTTGGAAGTATTGAGGGAGAAAAGGCTTTATGCCAAATTCTCCAAGTGTGAGTTTTTGCTAGATTCAGTGTCCTTCTTGGGGCACGTGATTTCTAAGGATGGAGTGATGGTGGATCCTTCTAAGATTGAAACAGTGAGGAATTGGGTAAGACCTACTAATGTTACAGAAGTAAGGAGTTTTGTTGGTTTAGCTAGCTACTACCGTCAATTTGTCAAGGGATTCTCTTCTATTGCTTCCCAATTGACAAACTTGACTAAGCAGAATGTTCCATTTGTATGGTCGGATGAATGTGAGGAAAGCTTTCAGAAACTCAAGACCTTGTTGACTACGGCACCTATCCTTACCTTGCCAGTAGAGGGTAAGAATTTCATTGTTTATTGTGATGCATCCTATTCTGGTTTGGGTGCAGTGCTAATGCAAGAGAGGAATGTAATCGCTTAGGCTTCAAGGAAACTAAAGGTGCACGAACGTAACTATCCTACCCATGATTTGGAATTGGCTGCAGTTGTGTTTGTATTAAAGCAATGGAGGCATTATCTTAAGGGGTCAAGTGTGAAGTCTACACAGATCATCGTAGTCTACAGTATGTCTTTACCCAGAAAGACTTGAATTTGAGGCAGAGGAGGTGGATGGAACTGTTGAAGGACTATGATATTTCTATTCTGTATCACCCAGGAAAAGCAAATGTGGTGGCTGATGCTTTAAGTAGAAAAGCAGGGAGCATGGGTATTTTGGCCCACTTACAAGTTTCTGGACGCCCATTGGCTAGAGAAGTCCAAAACTTGGCTAACGACTTTATGAGACTGGAAATACTAGATAAAGGAGGATTTTTGGCCGGTGTGGAGGCAAGATCTTCTTTTCTTGACAAGATCAAGGGAAAACAGTTTGATGATGAGAAACTAAGCCAAATTTGGGATATGGTGTTGCGATGAGAGGCCAAAGAGGTAATAATTGATGAGGAAGGTGTTTTGAGGATTAAGGGAAGGGTATGTGTGCCCCGTGTTGATGATTTGATCCACACTATCCTCACAGAGGCGCATAGTTCCGGATATTCTATACATCCTGGTGCAACCAAGATGTACCGTGACCTAAAGCAACACTTTTGGTGAAGTAGAATGAAGCGCAACATTGTTGATTTTGTTGCCAAGTGTCCAAATTGTCAGCAAGTAAAGTATGAACATCAGAGGCCCGGAGGAACACTTCAGAGAATGCCCATTCCTGAATGGAAGTGGGAGAGAATTGCAATGGTCTTCGTGGTTGGTCTTCCAAAGACATTGGGAAAGTTTGATTCTATTTGGGTTATTGTGGACAGATTAACTAAGTCTGCTCACTTCATTCCGGTCAAGGTGACCTACAATGCAGAGAAGTTAGCCAAACTTTATATCTCAGAAATTGTTCTATTGCATGGAGTTCCACTTTCCATCATATCAGATAGAGATACGCAGTTTACTTCTAAGTTTTGGAGAACATTGCATGCTGAATTAGGTAATAAGTTGGATCTTAGTACTGCATTTCACCCTCAGACCGATGGTCAGTATGAGCGAACGATTCAGGTATTGGAGGATATGCTTCGTGCATGTGTGATAGAATTTGGTGGTCATTGGGATAACTTCTTACCCTTAGCAGAGTTCTCATACAATAATAGCTATCACTCCAGTATCGACATGGCCCCATTCGAAGCATTGTATGGGAGGAGATGTAGGTCTCCCATTGTTTGGTTTGATGCATTTGAGGTTAGACCTTGGGGTACTGATCTTTTGAGGGATTCATTAGAGAAAGTGAAATCTATTCAAGAAAAGCTTTTAGCGGCTCAAAGTAGGCAAAAGGAATATGCAGATCGAAAGGTTAGAGACTTGGAGTTCATGGAGGGTGAACAAGTTTTTGCTGAAGGTTTCACCCATGAAAGGGGTGATGCGGTTTGGTAAAAGAGGTAAGCTAAGCCCAAGGTATATTGGACCATTTGAAGTACTTAAGCGAGTAGGGGAGGTGGCTTATGAATTAGCCTTGCCTCCAGGACTGTCAGGAGTGCATCCGGTATTTCATGTGTCTATGTTGAAAAGATACCATGGGGATGGAAACTACATTATTCGTTGGGATTTGGTTCTACTTGATGAGAATTTGTCTTATGAGGAGGAGCCTGTTGCCATTCTAGATAGAGAAATCTGCAAGTTGAGATCAAGGGAGATTGCATCCATCAAAGTTCAATGGAAGAATCGACCAGTTGAAGAGTCCACTTGGGAGAAGGAGGTTGATATGCAAGAAAGATACCCACACCTGTTTACAGATTCAGGTACTCCTTTTCGCCCTTGTTTTTCTTCTTGTGATCGTTCGAGGACGAACGATGGGTAAATTGGTATCTATTGTAACGACCTGTTCAGTCGTTTTGAGTAGTAGAGTTATTCTGGTAAAAACTGTCTGGGTCGACGGACCGTCATGGGCACGACGGACCATCGAGGGGGTCTCGTTCGAAAACACTTAGAATTCTGAAATTTGGGTACTGAGATCGACTCTCTGAACTTCGTGACGGAATGGCAGGACGGACCGTCGTTGGCACGATGGACCGTCACAAATCTTTCCACATAATTAACTCTCTGAAATTTGTGACGGACCTTTAGGACAGACCGTCACAGCCATGACAGACCGTCACAGGTTGCGTAACCCTGACTGGGTCGGATTTCTGTTAAAAGTTTTTAAGGGGCGTTTTGGACTATTCATGTTTATAATTATAATGTTAGTGGGTTAATGTTAATAATTCAATTACTTGGGGGTTAAAGGAGATAACCTTGAAATAAATAGTGGGTTATTTTTATCATCTTTTATACTTAATTATATGACAATTAGGGTAAAAGAAAAAGGGTTTGAATAAGAAAAATAGAAAGAACAAGTAGAGGGACAAAAGAACGATCAAGAAGAGAGAACGCAAGGAAAGCAAAGGTTTTGGGAAGATAACTTGTTTGATCGCGATTCTTCGGTGGAGGTAGGTTATGGTAGTTTTTACGTTATTCGTAGTAAACTCTTCATAGCGAATGATATGTATTGGTAGTATTGTAAACCCTTCTATATGCTTAATTGTATGCTTGCATGAATATGATTATGTGATTGTGATAAAATAAGCATGATGAATCTATTGAATCCCAAGTCTTGAAAGAAACCCTAATCTACTTTGTTAAATGGGATTGATGATGCCTCGGTATAAGAGAAGGCTTGATGAATTGATAGAATGATGTTAGTGGATCGGAGTGTCACGTACCGACACACAGTATTAAGGGATCGGGTGTCACGAACCGACACGTAGAATTAGGGGATCGGAGTGTCACTTATCGACACATAGTATTTAGGGATCGGGTGTCATGAACCGACACGTAGAATTAGGGGATCGGAGTGTCACGTACCGACACATAGTATTAGGGGATCGGGTGTTACGAACCGACACATAGAATTAGGGGATCGGAGTGTCACGTACTGACACATAGTAGTAGGGGATCAGAGTGTCACGTACCGACACAAGAGGAAGAAGGATAATGAATCTTGAAAGATGTTAATATACTGAATATAATGAACCTAATTTCCAAATGAGTATGGCTTTGAGGCTTGAGTCCTCATGGATGAACTTGGTGGTACTTATTGATGATTATAGTACTTGTTGTTGCTACATGTTGAGTATTGTAGTCGATTTATGATATTAACTGATATATACTGTTTTCTATTTTGAGTTGGCCGATGATACTTACTTAGTACCCGTGTTTTGTACTGACCCCTACTTGTTTGTTTCCTTCTTTGTTATTTGTGGAGTGCAGCAAACGCGCCGTCGTCTTCAACACAACCGTAATTCTAGCCAGTCTTCAATACACCAGATTTCAGGGTGATCTACTGCTTCTAGCTTGGACTGGATCTTCCACTTCATGTCTTGATGCCTTGAACTTTCTGCATGGACTAGCTTTTATTTATTTTAGCTTCTTAGAATACTCTTAGTTTAGTAAATTGATCATAGATGTTCTTGTGATGATGACTTCCAGATTTTGGGGAATAATAGATGTTGAGTTTTTAGAAGTTATTGAATTGATTTTATTAATGAGTTTAAGTCTTCTGTGTTATATTTTGTTTATATTGTATTGAAATGATGGGTTTTGTATTGGTTGGTTCGCTCACATAGGAGGGTAAGTGTGGGTGCGAGTCGCGGCTCGGTTTTGGGTCTTGACATAAATAATCCTTAAGACTTCCTAAATTAAGATTATAAGCACATAGTCAACATTTTCCCTAACTAGAGTCTTTCTTAAGACTCATCTAGGTAAGATACGACGTGAACATTCTTATGCCCCTTTCACACCTTAACTAGACAACCCTTAACTACTCTAGATAATTACTTATTCCATACACATACTTCATAACATAAGTCATTAGTTCTTTAGTTCGTTAAGACTCATACATCACATAAAGGACATCAAAGTAATGGTCTTAGACAAGACGTAGACTCTAACAAACACCTTCAAAGCCTATTGTACAATGTCTAGATAGCATCCCATACAACTATTAAACTTCATAGAACTACTCTAATGCTAGTAATTATCCCACATGATGAGAATAGGCAGTAATGGACAAAGACCATGATATCTAGATATGGAATCTGGAGTTCTAACCTATTCCGATGAGGGTGTTCTACTTTCCAAGGGTAGAACTAGGACACATCCCATGTAGGCACATGGTTAAGGAATATGAAGGGCTTTTATGCACTCTAGTCTCATTATCAAGTAGTGGTACATTGCGCTCTAGTATCATTCTCAAGTAGAGCTAATTCACATAGCATAATCACCGGTGCTAGCCTTGGTTCTAATAGAGTAATTGACACTAAAGGATCACATGAAGAGGTCCTATATCTAGTTTATAACCTAATCACATTCACCCTACCAAAGAGATCCACTAGGGCTTCCTTTCAATGGAGACTAAGATAGCTAATTATGACTTCCCGAAGGATTAAAATGATGTTGTTTTATCCAATTAACCTTAAGTCCACCATTCCCTTACATGAAGGATGCCATTACGACTCTCAACTTTAACAGTTATAACATAACCTTTACCACGTACATGACCTTCTTAACATCCTCTAAGGTCTAACATATCTTTCATTCATACATGACAAGGGTTCACTATGCTAACCTAGTCAAGACATATCATAATCTCATAATATTCATTCATATATCAAGGAAGGGACACAAGTCTACTAAACAAGACACTACATTCTTTCACCTTATGTATCAGATCATTCCTTAAGCACTTAAGATGGCCCTTATCATATTTATGTCACCCTATACGTTACTACAATATCATCAATATAACCATTTTACTCATATAGTCAAGCAGTAACTATCATGCATCAACTCTAAGACTACACATATAAGCACATAGTCATAGTCTAACAATATCACCTACATAATAGAACACATATACTTTAACATTGCTTTACATGTAGATAGATATCATCATACTTCACATAATAAACTACACAAATTGCAACATTACTTCAAGTAGTGCGGACAAGGTTATGATCATCATATTGAATAATGTAACCCCGACAAGGCCACATCAATTGCAAGTAAAGCACATAACATAGTCACAATAAGTGTACCATACCAATAACAACATAATTGAAGTATAAATAACATCAAAATAAGGGAAATAGGGCATATTACCACCACAACATCCTCAACACCTCAACTTGATGATAACTCATCCAATTCAATACCATAAGACACTTACCAATGGCCATGAACAGCAATTCAACATACAAACTATAATAATCAACGAGCTAGGTCAAATCAATGTACATTCATAAATCTAAGAAAACCTAGATATCAATTTACTACAATTATTACATCAATGAATAACCCACGTTAAACTACATAAGAATTAATCAACATTCGATCAATATCAATTAACCCAAAACATTGTCAAAAACTAGGGTTCATCCAATTCATGGGTTCATAGGTAATTTAAGTTAAAATAACTAATACAATATCAATTAATTCATTATTCAATGTCTAGAAATCAAAAATGCAAAAACCCATGGTAGAATCATGAAATTGGACAATTCAACTTTGAAAACTTTAGAAAACATCTTGAATTGGGGATCTTTGATAAAGAGAGTTTCAAGATCAATATACATAACTTGATGAATCTAATTCTTCACTTTGATGAAGAATCTCCACTCAATTCTTCACCTTAATCCCTTTCTTGAATTTTGTCTTCAATGGAGTCCTAGAGAGAATTCTAAGGGATTTTGGAATTTGATTTAGAAGAATGAAGTCTTCAAAGTGTTTAGGCTTATAAACACATTTGAATTACCCAAAAGACCCCTAATAAAACTCCAATACTCTTATTTTGATGTGGGTTGACATTTCAAGTTCACCCCTAACTTGGCAGTGAACTGCACATAGGAAGATAATCCATCGACGGACTCCAACCTACGGGTCGTCCCATGACATACGCACCATCGTGTTGGTTTGTGGTCTGGGAATGAGGCTTTTTCTTGGTCCCTATACTCTTCAGGCTAAGTCCCTACCAACAGCACCCATCGACGGGATATCGATAGGCCCACGAGCCGGTGATGCTTTCATCGTTTGGGGGCTGCCTGGGACAATTTTGAATCCAAGTTTGTGTCCTTTCTCAAGGATCCTTTGTTGCTCCTTGGAGATTTTGACTGGACGTTTCCAACCCAAAAATTACCATATATGGGTGTAGAACCTCTCATAGAAGTTTCATAAAAAAAAATCACGTAAAACACGATGAAACATGCTTAGACACATAAGGTCATTTTAAGGAAACACTTTCAAACGTCATGGACGTTTGACCTCCAAATTCAACGAAATTTGACACACTTCCTATATATGATATACTAAATCATTTAAGTATCTTATAACCTCATGAATCACACATAAACACGTAAAACCACATATGAGGCACATAGGTGACTTAGTTGTCGAACGTTTTGATCGTCCCTTGACCTTTGACTTTCAATGTACCTAAACTCTTAGAATATGCCTCAATACCATATAATACACATATTTAGGACCTTATAAAATCATGAAAAACATGTAAGGATCTATTTATCCTAAGTCATTTTTGGGGTCTTACAAATACTTTAGAGATTATCCATAGTGGATAGATTCATTGAATGAGTTATTCACGTTAATCAACAATGTGTATTTTTCTTGGACCACTGTTAAGGGTACATATTCTTATCTACCACATAGGCCAAAGACAATGATATACTATGTGTAACGACCTATTTAGTCATTTCGAGCAGTAGAATCATTTTTGTTAATAACTGACTGTGTCGACGGATCACACGACGGACCGTCATGGTCACGACGGACCGTCGAGGATCTCCATTCCAAAACACTTACGCTCTGAAATTTGGGTACGGTGATCAACTCTCTGAACTTCACGACGGAACTGCAGCACGGACCGTTGTAGATACGACGGACCGTCACAGACCTTTTTAATGAAATTGAGTGTCTGAACTCTGTGACGACCCTGCAGGATGGACCGTCATAGTCACGACAGACCGTCACAGGGTGCATAATTCCACCTGGGTTAGATTTCTGCTAAAGTTTTAAAGGGGTGTTTTGGACTATTTCTGATTATAATTATAAAGTTAGTGGGTTAATGTTAATAATTTATTTAGTTGGGGATTAAAGAAGATAATATGGAAATAAATAATGGGGTATTTTTATCATAATGAATTATATGGTAATTAGGGTAAAACAAAGAGAATATGAAAGAAGAGAAAATTTAAAAGAAAGGAAGAGAGAACGAGCGAGAGAGAATCTTGCTTGATCACGATTCTTCGGTGGAGGTAGGTTGTGGTTTATGGTATTTCATAGTAAACTCTAAATAGCGATTGATATGGATTGGGTGGTAACGTAAAGTCTTCTATAAGATTAATTGTGCTGTTGCATGTTGTGATTATGTTAATGGTGATGGATTACAATGATGATACTGTGGAATCTTAAAAACCTTAAATCTTCTCTAATAATGATGATGCCTTGACATAAAAGAAGGCTTGATGAACTAAAAGAACGAGGTTAATGGATCGGGTGTCACGAACCGACACGTAGTATTAGGGGATCGGATGTCACGAACCGACACGTAGTATTAGGGGATCGGGTGTCATGAATCGACACGTAGTATTAGGGTATCGGGTGTCACGAACTGACACGTAGAATTAGGGGATCAGGTGTCATGAACTGACACGTAGTATTAGGGGATCGGAGTGTCACCTACCGACACGTAGTGGTAGGGGATCGAAGTGTCACGTTCCGGCACAAGAAGAATAAAGAGAATGAATATTGAATTTTGTTAATATACTCAAATTTAAAGAACCTATTTTCCAAATGAGTATGGTGTGGAGGCTTGAGTCCTCATAGATGTGCTTGGGTTGTGGCCAATGGTTATGGTACTTGTTTTTGTCACCTGTTGAGTATGGTAGTCAATTTTATGTTATTATCTGATATATATTGCTTTCTATTTTGAGTTGGCCGATGATACCTAATCAGCACGTGTTCCTTGTACTGACCCCTACTTGTATTTTTCTCTTTGTTATTTGTGGAGTGAAACAAACGTGCCATCGACTTTGACTCGCCCTCAACTCTAGCCAGTCTTCATCATGTCAGATTTCAGGGTGAGCTATTGTTCCTAGCTCGGACTAGATTCTCTCCTTCACGTCTTGATGTCTTGAAGTTCGGACATGGACCATTCCTTTTAATTATTTTAGTTTCTTAAATACTCTTAGATTAGAATTTTTGAGGATAGATGTTCTTGGTGTGATGACTTCCTGATTTTGGGGATAATAGTTGATAAACTTTAAAAGCTTATTTATTGGTTATATTAATAAGATTTTGAGTCTTTCGCATTATATTTTGTTCATTATGGTTGAAATATTGGTAAATGTTGGGGTTTAGAATTGTTGGTTCGCTCACATAGTAGGATAAGTGTGGGTGCCGCTCGCGGCTCGTTTTGGAGTCGTGACAAACTTGGTATCAGAGCATTAGGTTCGTTGGTCTCATCACACAAGAACGAGTCTAGTAGAGTCTTGAGGAATGGTAGGGAGACGCCTTTACTTTTCTTTGAGAGGCTATAGGACTTTAGGAAAATTCCATTCTTTGTTTCGTGCTATTACTTGGATCCAATTGGTATCTAGGTGATACAAATTGGTATCTGACATCCTCACTCTATTTCGCAGATGGTTAGAACTAGAGCAACAACTGTGCCAACACCACCACCGGCAAGACAAGATTCGTCTAAGCCAGCCACTGGGGCTGTAGCTCGAAGAGGAGCAGTGGAAAGAGGCCGTGGCAGAGGTCGCGGGAGGACGTCCTCTAGAGGTAGAGGACAAACACCTGGTCCAACTAGTATTAGGGCAGTGACTCCTCCACCGAATGATGAGGTAGTAAGAGAGGGTGAGGAAGGGGAAAATGAGCAAGTGCAAGATGAGGAGTTACCACCCCAACCTACCCAGAGATGATTGACCAGGTTCTTGCTTATCTTAGCGGGTTATCTGATCTGGGCAAGACACCTCCAGTGTTTTCTACACAAGCACCTCAAGCTCCGGGAGTACAATATGCAGCTGCTGTGGCTTCCTGCATGGATGCCTCATTGGAAAAAGGCACGTTTCCTCGATTGACTACAGGGCCTATAATGACGAGTGATCAGCATGAACTTTTTACTAAATTCTTGAAGTTCAAACCTCCAGTCTTCAAGGGTGCTGAATCTGAGGATGCTTATGATTTTCTGGTTGATTGTCATGAGTTGCTACATAAGATGGGCATAGTAGAACGATTTGGCGTTGAGTTCGTGACCTATCAGTTTCAGGGGAACGCCAAAATGTGGTGGCGGTCATATGTTGACTGTCAACCAGCACAGGCACCACCTATGACTTGGGCATCATTCTCTAACTTATTTATGGAGAAGTACATACCCCGGACTTTGAGGGATAGGAGAAAAATGAGTTCCTGAGCCTGGAGCAAGGCAGGATGTTGGTTACTGCTTATGAGGCTAAGTTTCGTGCACTATCCAGGTACGCCACCCAGCTTTGCTTCAGTCCGCAAGAGCGGATTCGCCATTTTGTGAAGGGATTGAGGTTAGACATGCATATTCCAGCCTTACAGGTAGCTGCTGCAGCAAAATCCTTTCAAGAAGTGGTCGATTTTGTGATAGAGGTGGAGGGGGTGAAGCCGGACGACTTCACCCTGGCCTCGACATCTAAGAAGTTCTGTAAGGGAGGTGAGTTTGGTGGTTCTTACTCCAGGGGGTAGAGTTCGGGAGGTTACACAACCCGACCTATTCAGTCATCATTGCAGGTTGTAGTTGGGGGTCCATCGCAGACCAGCCAACATTTCTCTGAGTTTGGAGGTTATCCCCAGACTTCGTCGTCCTCACAGAAACCTATGCATGACCCCAGAGAGTATTATGGATGTGGGGAGACAGGACATATTAGGAGATATTGTCCAAAACAGAGTTACAGACCCCCAATAGTCAGAGGTAGAGGTGGTCATGGAAGAGGTCGCCATTCTGGAGGACGTGGTGGCCAAGGTAATGGAGGTCACCAAATCAACCGGGGTGGCGGGCAAACTGGAGTTACTGCAGCGCAACATGGTAGGGGCAACGGGCAGACAGGTAATAGGGCCCATTGTTATGCTTTCCCTGGGAGGTATGAAGCGGAGACATCTGATACTGTTATCACAGGTAATCTTTTGGTTTGTGATTGCATGACTTCTGTATTATTTGATCCTGGATCCACATTTTCATATGTATCTTCATCATTTGCTATTGGTCTTGATTTACATTGTGATTTGCTTGACATGCCCATTCGTGTCTCTACTCCTGTGGGTGAGTCTGTGATAGTGGAGAAGGTGTATAGGTCTTGTCTTGTGACTTTTGTGGGGAACAATACTCATGTAGACTTGATTATTCTAGAGATGGGTTATTTTGATGTAATTATGGGTATGACTTGGCTTTCTCCAAATTTTGCAATCTTAGATTGTAATGCTAAAACTATGACATTGGCCAAGCCTGGGACAGATCCACTAGTGTGGGAGGGTAACTATACTTCCACCCCAGTTCATATCATCTCCTTTCTTCGTGCTAAGAGAATGGTGAGTAAGGGTTGTTTAGCTTTCTTGGCCCATCTCTTGGATGAAACTTCCCAAGTTTCTTCGATTGAGTCTGTTTCGATAGTCTGTGAGTTTCCGGATGTGTTTCCTGCAGACCTTCCTGGTATGCCACCGGATAGGGATATTGACTTTTGTATTGATCTGGAGCCGGGTACTCACCCCATTTCCATACCCCCTTATAGAATGGCTCCAGCAGAGTTAAGGGAGTTAAAGGCCCAACTTTAGGAGTTGTTAGGTAAAGGCTTTATTAGACCAAGTGCATCCCCTTGGGGTGCTCCTGTTTTATTTGTGAAGAAGAAGGATGGGAGTTTTCGGATGTACATAGACTATAGACAACTGAATAAGGTAACTGTTAAGAACAAGTATCCTCTTCCTCGCATTGATGATTTGTTCGATCAGTTACAAGGTGCTTGTACCTTCTCAAAAATTGACTTGAGATCTGGTTATCATCAATTGAAAATACGGGCAGCAGATGTGCCAAAGACTGCCTTTCGAACCAGGTATGGGCATTATGAATTCTTAGTAATGTCTTTTGGACTTACGAATGCCCCTGCTGCTTTCATGAGCCTGATGAACAGGATTTTTAAGCCATATCTGGATCTCTTTGTTATTGTATTCATCGATGATATACTGATATACTCAAAGAGCAGGAAAGAACATGAGGAGCATTTAAGAATTGTATTGGAAGTGTTGAGGGAGAAAAGGCTTTATGCCAAATTTTCAAAGTGTGAGTTTTGGCTAGATTCAGTGTCCTTCTTGGGGCACATGGTTTCTAAGGATGGGGTGATGGTGGATCCTTTTAAGATCGAAGCAGTGAAGAGTTGGGTAAGACCTACCAATGTTACAGAGGTAAGGAGCATTGTTGGTTTAGCTATCTACTACCGTTGATTTGTCAAGGGATTTTCTTCTGTTGCCTCCCAACTGACAAATATGACTAAGTAGAATGTTCCATTTGTATGGTCGGATGAATGTGAAGAAAGCTTCCATAATCTCAAGACCTTGTTGACTACTGCACCAATCCTTACCTTGCCAGTGGAAGGCATGAATTTCATTGTTTATTGTGATGCATCTTATTCTTGGTTGGGTGTAGTGCTAATGCAAGAGAGAAATGTGATTGCTTATGCTTCAATGAAATTAAAAGTGCACGAACGTAACTATCCAACCCATGATTTGGAGTTGGCCACAGTCGTGTTTGCATTAAAGCAATGGAGACATTATTTATATGGGGTTAAGTGTGAAGTCTATACAGATCATCGTAGTTTACAGTATGTCTTTACCCAGAAAGATTTAAATTTGAGACAGAGGAGATGGATGGAACTACTGAAGGACTATTATGTTACTATATTGTATCACCCAGGAAAAGCTAATGTGGTGGCAGATGCTTTAAGTAGAAAAATAGGGAGCATGGGAAGTCTAGCCCACTTACAAGTTTCTAGACGCCCATTGGCTAGAGAGGTTCAGACTCTGGCTAAAGTCTTTATGAGGTTGAAAGTACTAGAGAAAGGAGGATTTTTGGCCTGTGTGGAGGCAAGATCTTCTTTTCTTGACAAGATTAACGGAAAGTAGTTTACTGATGAGAAGTTGAGCCGAATTCAGGATATGGTGTTGCAAGGAGAGGCTAAAAAGGCAATAATTGATGAGGAAAGCGCTTTGAGAATTAATGGAAGAGTATGTGTGCCCCGTGTTGATGATTTGGTCCACACTATCCTTACAGAGGCTCATAGTTCAGGATATTCTATACATCCTGGTGCAACCAAGATGTATTGTGAAGTAAGGCAACATTTTTTGTGGAGTAGGATGAAGCGTGATATTGTTGATTTTGTCGCCCAATGCCCGAATTGTCAGCAGGTAAAGTATGAACACCAGAGGCCCGGAGGAACACTTCAGAGAATTCCCATTCCTGAATGGAAGTGGGAAAGAATTGCAATGGATTTCGTGGTTGGTCTTCCAAAGACATTGGGTAAGTTTGATTCTATTTGGGTAATTATTGACAGATTAACTAAATCTGCTCACTTCATTCCTGTCAAGGTAACTTACAATGCAGAGAAGTTAGCCAAACTATACATCTCATAATTTGTTCAATTGCATGGAGTTCCACTTTCCATCATATACAGATAAAGGTACACAATTTACTTCTATGTTTTGGAGAACATTGCATGTTGAATTAGGTACTACGTTTGACCTTAGTACTGCATTTCACCCTCAGACCGATGGTCAGTCTGAGCGAACGATTCAGGTTTTGGAGGACATGCTTCGTGCATGTGTGATAGAATTTGGTGGTCATTGGGATAACTTCTTACCTTTACCAGAGTTTTCATATAATAATAGCTATCATTCAAGTATTGATATGGCCCCATTTGAGGCACTATATGGGAGGAGATGCAGGTCTCCCATTGGTTGGTTTGATATATTTGAGGCGAGACCATGGGGTACCGATCTCTTGAGGGAATCATTAGAGAAAGTGAAATTCAATCAAGAAAAGCTTTTAGCGGCTCAAAGTAGGCAGAAGGAATATGAAGATCGAAAGGTTAGAGACTTGGAGTTCATGGAGGGTGAACAAGTCTTGCTGAAGGTTTCACCCATGAAAGGGGTGATGCGGTTTGGTAAGCGAGGTAAGCTTAGTCCGAGATATATTGGTCCATTTGAAGTGCTGAAGCACGTGGGGGAGGTGGCTTATGAATTGGCATTACCTCCAGGACTCTCAGGAGTGCACCCGGTATTTCATGTGTCTATGCTGAAAAGATATCATGGGGATCGAAACTACATTATTCGTTGGGATTCAGTTCTTCTTGATGAGAATTTGTCTTATGAGGAAGAGCCTGTTGCTATTCTAGATAGAGAAATCCGCAAGTTGAGATCAAGGGAGATTGCATCCATCAAAGTTTAATGGAAGAATCGGCCAGTTGAAGAGTCCACTTGGGAAAAAGAGGCTGATATGCAAGAAGGATACCCACACCTTTTTACAGATTCAGGTACTCCTTCTCGCCCTTGTATTCCTTCTTGTGATCGTTCGCGGACAAACGATGGGTAAATTGGTATCTATTGTAACGACCTGTTTAGTCATTTCGAGAAGTAGAATCATTTTTGATAATAATTGACTGTGTCGACGGATCACACGACAGACCGTCATGGTCACGACGTACCATCGAGGATCTCCGTTCCGAAACACTTAAGCTCTGAAATTTGGGTACGGGGATCAACTCTGTGAACTTCGCGATGGAACTGCAGCACGGACTGTCGTAGATACGACGGACCGGCACAGACCTTTTTAATGAAATTGAATCTCTGAACTCTGTGACGACCCTGCAGGACGGACTGTCATAGTCACGACGGATCATCACAGGGTGCATAATTCCACCTGGGTCGGATTTCTGCTAAAGTTTAAAGGGGTGTTTTGGACTATTTCTGATTATAATTATAAAGTTAGTGGGTTAATGTTAATAATTTATTTAGTTGGGGATTAAAGAAGATAATATGGAAATAAATAATGGGGTATTTTTATCATAATGAATTATATGGTAATTAGGGTAAAACAAAGAGAATCTGAAAGAAGAGAAAATTTAAAAGAAAGGAAGAGAGAACGAGCGAGAGAGAGAAGAACGAAGAGACAACAAGGACATTGGGGAAGTAGCTTGCTTGATCACGATTCTTTGGTGGAGGTAGGTTATGGTTTATGCTATTTTCATAGTAAACTCTAAATAGCGATTGATATGTATTGGGTGGTATTGTAAAGTCTTCTATATGCTTAATTGTGTTGTTGCATGTTGTGATTATGTAAATGGTGATGGATTATAATGATGATACTGTGGAATCTTAAAAACCTTAAATCCACTCTATTAATGATGATGCCTTGACATAAAAGAAGGCTTAATGAACTAAAAGAATGAGGTTAATGGATCGGGTGTCACGAACCGACACGTAGTATTAGGGGATCGGGTGTCACGAACCAACACGTTGTATTAGGGGATCGGGTGTCACGAACCGACATGTAGTATTAGGGGATCGGGTGTCACAAACCGACACGTAGAATTAGGGGATCGGGTGTCATGAACCGACACGTAGTATTAGGGGATCGGAGTGTCACGTACCGACACGTAGTGGTAGGGGATCGAAGTTTCACGTTCCGACACAAGAAGAATAAAGAGAATGAATATTGAATTATGTTAATATACTCAAATTTAAAGAACCTATTTCCCAAATGAGTATGGTGTGGAGGCTTGAGTCCTCATAGATGTGCTTGGGTTGTGGCCAATGGTTATGGTACTTGTTGTTGTCACCTGTTGAGTATGGTTGTTGATTTTATGTTATTATCTAATATATATTGCTTTCTATTTTGATTTGGCCAATGATACCTACTCAGTACGTGTTCCTTGTACTGACCCCTACTTGTATTTTTCTCTTTGTTATTTGTGGAGTGCAACAAACGTGCCATCGACTTTGACTCGCCCTCAACTCTAGCCAGTCTTCATCACATCAGATTTCAGGGTGAGCTATTGTTCCTAGCTTGGACTGGATTCTCTCCTTCACGTCTTTATGTCTTGAAGTTCGGACATGGACCATTCATTTTAATTATTTTAGTTTCTTAAATACTCTTAGATTAGAATTTTTGAGGATAGATGTTCTTGGTGTGATGACTTCCAGATTTTGGGGATAATAGTTGATAAACTTTAGAAGCTTGTTTATTGGTTATATTAATAAGATTTTGAGTCTTCCGTATTATATTTTGTTCATTATGGTTGAAATATTGGTAAATGTTGGGGTTTAGAATTGTTGGTTCGCTCACATAGTAGGATAAGTGTGGGTGACACTCGCGGCTCGTTTTGGCGTCGTGACAAACTTGGTATTAGAGCATTAGGTTCGTTGGTCTCATCACACAAGAAAGAGTCTAGTAGAGTCTTGAGGAATGGTGGGGGATGCCTTTACTTTTCTTTGAGAGGCTATAGGACTTTAGGAAAATTCCATTCTTTCTTTCGTGCTATTACTTGGATCTAATTGGTATCTAGGTGATACAAATTGGTATCTGACATCCTCACTCTATTTCGCAGATGGTTAGAACTAGAGCAATAGCTGTGCCAACACCACCACCGGCAAGACAGGATTCGTCTGAGCCAGCCACTAGGGCTGTAGCTCGAAGAGGAGCAGTGGCAAGAGGCCGTGGCAGAGGTCGCGGGAGGACGTCCTCTAGAGGTAGAGGACAAACACCTGGTCAAACTAGTACTAAGGCAGTGACTCCTCCACCGACTGATGAGGTAGTAAGAGAGGGTGAGGAAGGGGAAAATGAGCAAGTGCAGGATGAGGAGTTACCACCCCAACCTACCCCATAGATGATTAACCAGGTTCTTGCTTATCTTAGAGGGTTATCTGATCAGGGCCAGACACCTCCAGTGTTTTCTACACAAACACCTCAAGCTCCGGGAGTACAACATGCAGCTGCTGTGGCTCCCGCATGGATGCCTCAGTGGAAATAGGCACGTTTCCTCGATTGACTACAGGGCCTATAATGACGAGTAATCAGCATGAACTTTTCACTAAATTCTTGAAGTTGAAACCTCCAGTCTTCAAGAGTGCTGAATCGGAGGATGCTTATGATTTTTTGGTTGATTGTCATGAGTTGCTACATAAGATGGGCATAGTAGAACGATTTGGCGTTGAGTTCGTGACCTATAAGTTTCAGGGGAACGCCAAATGTGGTGGCGGTCATATGTTGAATGTCAACCAGCATAGGCACCACCTATGACTTGGGCATCATTCTCTAGCTTATTTATGGAGAAGTACATACCCCGGACTTTGAGGTATAGGAGGAGAGATGAGTTCCTGAGCCTGGAGCAAGGCAGGATGTCGGTTACTTCTTATGAGGATAAGTTTCATGCACTATCCAGGTACGCCACCCACCTTTGCTTCAGTCCACAAGAGCGGATTCGCCGTTTTGTGAAGGGATTGAGGTCAGACTTGCAGATTCCAGCCTTACAGGTAGCCGCTGCAGCAAAATCCTTTCAAGAAGTGGTCGATTTTGTGATAGAGGTGGAGGGGGTGAAGCCAGACGACTTCACCCTGGCTTCGACATCTAAGAAGTTCCGTAAGGGAGGTGAGTTTGGTGGTTCCTAATCCAGGGGGCAGAGTTCGGGAGGTTACACAGCCTGACCTATTCAGTCTTCACTGCAGGCTGTAGCTTGGGGTCCATCGCAGACCAGCCAACATTTCTCTGAGTTTGGAGGTTATCCCCAGACTTCGTCGTCCTCACATTGACCTATTCTTGACCCCAGAGAGTGCTATGGATGTGGGAAGATGGGACATATTAGGAGATATTGTCCAAAACAGAGTTACAGACCCCCAATAGTCAGAGGTAGAGGTGTCATGGAAGAGGTCGCCATTCTGGAGGACGTGGTGGCCAAGGTAATGGAGGTCACCAAACCAACCGGGGTGGCGGGCAAACTGGAGTTACTGCAGCGCAACATGGTAGGGGCAACGGGCAGACAGGTGATAGGGCCCATTGTTATGCTTTCCCTGGGAGGTCTGAAGCAGAGACATCTGATGCTGTTATCACAGGTAATCTTTTGGTTTGTGATTGCATGGCTTCTGTATTATTTGATCCTGGATCCACAATTTCATATGTATCTTCCTTATTTGCTATTGGTCTTGATTTACATTGTGATTTGCTTGACATGCCCATTCGTGTCTCTACTCCTGTGGGCAAGTCTGTGATAGTGGAGAAGGTGTATAGGTCTTGTCTTGTGACTTTTGTGGGGAACAATACTCATGTAGACTTGATTATTCTAGAGATGGTTGATTTCGATGTAATTCTGGGTATGACTTGGCTTTCTCCAAATTTTGCAATCTTAGATTGTAATGCTAAAACTGTGACATTAGCCAAGCCTGGGACAGATCCGCTAGTGTGGTAGGGTAACTATACTTGCACCCCAGTTCGTATCATCTCCTTTATTCGTGCTAAGAGAATGGTGAGTAAGGGTTGTTTAGATTTCTTGGCCCATCTCAGGGATGAAACTTCCCAAGTACCTTCGATTAAGTCTGTTTCGATAGTCCGTGAGTTTCTGGATGTGTTTCCTACATACCTTCTTGGTATGCCACCGGATAGGGATATTAACTTTTGTATTGATATGGAGCCGGGTACTCACCCCATTTCCATACCCCCTTATAGAATGGCTCCAGCAGAGTTAAGGGAGTTAATGGCCCAACTTCAGGTGTTGTTAGGTAAAGGCTTTATTAGACCAAGTGCATCCCCTTGGGGTGCTCCTGTTTTATTTGCGAAGACGAAGGATGGGAGTTTTCGGATGTACATAGACTACAGACAACTGAATAAGGTAACTTTTAAGAACAAGTATCCTCTTCCTCGCATTGATGATTTGTTCGATAAGTTACAAGGTTCTTGTACCTTCTCAAAAATTGACTTGAGATCTGGTTATCATCAATTGAAAATACGGGCAGCAGATGTGCCAAAGAATGCCTTTCGAACCAGGTATGGGCATTATGAATTCTTAGTAATGTCTTTTGGACTTACGAATGCCCCTGCTGCTTTCACGAGCCAGATGAATGATATTTTTAAGCCTTATCTGGATCTCTTTGTTATTGTATTCATTAATGATTTACTGATATACTCAAGAGCAGGAAAGAACATGAGGAGCATTTGAGAATTGTGTTGGAAGTGTTGAGGGAGAAAAGGCTATATGCCAAATTTTCCAAGTGTGAGTTTTGGCTAGATTCAGTGTCCTTCTTGGGGCACGTGGTTTGTAAGGATGGGGTGATGGTAGATCCTTGTAAGATTGAATCAGTGAAGAGTTGGGTAAGACCTACCAATGTTACAGAGGTAAGGAGCTTTGTTGGTTTAGCTAGCTACTACCGTCGATTTGTCAAGGGATTTTCTTCTGTTGCCTCCCAACTGACAAATTTGACAAAGTAGAATGTTCCATTTGTATAAATGTGAAGAAGGCAATAATTGATGAGGAAGGCGTTTTGAGAATTAATGGAAGAGTATGTGTGCCCCATGTTGATGATTTAGTCCACACTATTCTTACAGAGGCTCATAGTTCAGGATATTCTATACATCCTGGTGCAACCAAGATGTATCATGACCTAAGGCAACATTTTTGGTGGAGTAGGATGAAGCGTGATATTGTTGTTTTGTCGCCCGATGCCCGAATTGTCAGCAGGTAAAGAATGAACACCAGAGGCCCGGAGGAACACTTTAGAGAATGCCCATTCCTGAATGGAAGTGGGAAAGAATTGCAATGGATTTCGTGGTTGGTCTTCCAAAGACATTGGGTAAGTTTGATTCTATTTGGGTAATTGTTGACAGATTAACTCAATCTGCTCACTTCATTCCGGTCAAGGTAACTTACAATGCAGAGAAGTTAGCCAAACTCTACATCTCATAAATTGTTCGATTGCATGGAGTTCCACTTTCCATCATATCAGATAGAGGTACACAATTTACTTCTAAGTTTTGGAGAACATTGCATGCCGAATTAGGTACTAGGTTGGACCTTAGTACTGCATTTCACCCTCAGACCGATGGTCAGTCTGAGCGAACTATTCAGGTTTTGGAGGATATGCTTCGTGCATGTGTGATAGAATTTGGTGATCATTGGGATAACTTCTTACCTTTAGCAGAGTTTTCATATAATAATAGCTATCACTCATGTATTGATATGGCCCCATTTCAGGCACTATATGGGAGGAGATGCAGGTCTCCCATTGGTTGGTTTGATGAATTTGAGGTGAGACCATGGGGTACCGATCTCTTGAGGGAATCATTAGAGAAAGTGAAATTCATTCAAGAAAAGCTTTTAGTGGCTTAAAGTAGGCAGAAGGAATATGCAGATCGAAAGGTTAGAGACTTGGAGTTCATTGAGGGTGAACAAGTCTTGCTGAAGTTTTCACCCATGAAAGGGGTGATGCAGTTTTGTAAGCGAGGTAAGCTTAGTCCGAGGTATATTGGTCCATTTGAAGTGCTGAAGCGCATGGGGGAGGTGGCTTATGAATTGGCATTACCTCCAGGACTCTAAGGAGTTCACCCGGTATTTCATTTGTCTATGCTGAAAACATATCATGGGGATGGAAACTACATTATTCGTTGGGATTCAGTTCTTCTTGATGAGAATTTTTCTTATGAGGAAGATCCTGTTGCTATTCTAGATAGAGAAATCTGCAAGTTGAGATCAGGGGAGATTGCATCCATCAAAGTTCAATGGAAGAATCGGCCAGTTAAGAGTCCACTTGGGAGAAGGAGGCTGATATGCAAGAAAGATACCCACACCTTTTTACAGATTCAGGTACTCCTTCTCGCCCTTGTTTTCCTTCTTGTGATCGTTCGAGGACGAACGATGGGTAAATTGGTATCTATTGTAACGACCTGTTTAGTCGTTTCGAGCAGTAAAAGCATTTTTTATAATAACTGACTGTGTCGACGGATCACACGACGGACCGTCGAGGATCTCCGTTCCAAAACACTTAAGCTCTGAAATTTGGGTACGGGGATCAACTCTCTGAACTTTGCGACGGAACTGCAGCACGGACCGTCGTAGATACGACGAACCGTCACAGACCTTTTTACTGAAATTGAGTCTCTGAACTATGTGACGACCCTGCAGGACGGACCGTCATAGTCACGACGGACTGTCACAGGGTGCATAATTCCACCTGGGTCGGATTTCTGCTAAAGTTTTAAAGGGGTGTTTTTGACTATTTCTGATTATAATTATAAAGTTAGTGGGTTGATGTTAATAATTTATTTAGTTGCGGATTAAAGAAGATAATATGGAAATAAATAATGGGGTATTTTTATCATAATGAACTATATGGTAATTAGGGTAAAAAAAAGAGAATCTGAAAGAAGATAAAATTTAAAAGAAAGGAAGAGAGAACGAGCGAGAGAGTGAAGAACGAAGAGACAGCAAGGACATTGGGGAAGTAGCTTGCTTGATCACGATTCTTCGGTGGAGGTAGGTTATGGTTCATGCTATTTCACAGTAAACTCTAAATAGCGATTGATATGTATTGGGTGGTATTGTAAAGTCTTCTATATGATTAATTGTGTTGTTGCATGTTGTGATTATGTAAATGGTGATGGATTATAATGATGATACTGTGGAATCTTAAAAACCTTAAATCCACTCTATTAATGATGATGCCTTGACATAAAATAAGGCTTGATGAACTAAAAGAATGAGGTTAATGGATCGGGTGTCACGAACCGACACGTTGTATTAGGGGATCGGGTGTCACGAACCGACACGTAGTATTAGGGGATCAGATGTCACGAACCGACACGTAGTATTAGGGGATCGGGTGTCACAAAGCAACACGTAGAATTAGGGGATCGGGTGTCACGAACCGACACGTAGTATTAGGGGATCGGAGTGTCACGTACCGACACGTAGTGGTAGGGGATCGGAGTGTCACGTTCCGACACAAGAAGAATAAAGAGAATGAATATTGAATTATGTTAATATACTCAAATTTAAAGAACCTATTTCCCAAATGAGTATGGTGTGGAGGCTTGAGTCCTCATAGATGTGCTTGGGTTGTGGCCAATGGTTATGGTACTTGTTGTTGTCACCTGTTGAGTACGGTAGTCGATTTTATGTTATTATCTGATATATATTGCATTCTATTTGGGGTTATCCGATGATACCTACTCAGTACGTGTTCCTTGTACTGACCCCTACTTGTATTTTTCTCTTTGTTATTTGTGGAGTGCAGCAAACGTCCCATCGACTTCGACTCGCCCTCAACTCTAGCCGGTCTTCATCACGACAGATTTCAGGTTGAGCTATTGTTCCTAGCTCGGACTGGATTCTCTCCTTCACGTCTTGATGTCTTGAAGTTCATACATGGACCATTCCTTTTAATTATTTTAGTTTCTTAAATACTCTTAGATTAGAATTTTTGAGGATAGATGTTCTTGGTGTGATGACTTCCAGATTTTGGGGATAATAGTTGATAAACTTTAGAAGCTTGTTTATTGGTTATATTAATAAGATTTTGAGTCTTCCACATTATATTTTGTTCATTATAGTTGAAATATTGGTAAATGTTGGGGTTTAGAATTGTTGGTTCGCTCACATAGTAGGATAAGTGTGGGTGCCACTTGCGGCTCGTTTTGGGGTCGTGACACTATGGTTGTCAACTTTGTCCAGAATTAATTCCATTTCAATTATGACTTCTTTTTAGATGTTTAGTTTGTTAATTTAGTATCTATTATAAAAATTAATCACTCATCAGTAAAATGATTTAAGTAACATTTTCCCTAATTAAAGGATGATACTATGTCTTTACAAAGATCTACTCGCTATTTTACAGCTGAAAGGAGTTCTTCTAAGCACACAGTACATAATATGATCTGATTATGAAAGTATAAGTGAGATTGCAATATGGAATCAAATGCCATTCTCACATCACTCTTTCAATATCTACAAAATATTGTTTAAATAATAAGGTAGAACATTTATGATCACGTGATATTATCTTTTTATCTTCACCACTTGCAAAGAAATTCTAAACAATAGAATTCTAAACATTACCAAGGTAAGATAACAACATACATATTAACTTTTACAACTAGCACATCATTTTTACATTTGTGTGAAAACTTTCTAAAACAAAAAATACCTACTTATAAATCCTTAGTATTTATGATTACGTGTACTGATGTTGCCAAGGACAATATGTAGATAGGCAGTATACAATATAACTAATAAAATACTTCATATGCGAGACTAATTTGATATTCAAACTAGTATAAACTAACAACATCCATAGAAGAAGAACGCTTCAACACTTCTCCTTAAACAAGAACAATAGGCAAAGGAACCTCTAGTTACTCTCCCAAGACTCCACCGACACTTACAATTTCAAATAAAGAGACACGAACATAAACGAGGTCACAGAAATTTACTGAATTCTACCAGATTTAGGTGAATACAATTAACCAACTCAATTTAATCTAAGAATCAAAGCATATGAAGAAACCTAGAAGATGTCAACTTTTCAAGAACACAATAGATTAACATACCTGAAAAACCTCACAAGAAAGCAACTATTTCTCCTAGTGCTTCAGAAGTTAGCGATTTTGGTACTATGTGCTTCAATAATATCGATGCTCTCCAAGTATCAGGTCTCTTACATAGTTCAATACTCTAAAAAAGAACAAAGGAAAAGGGAAAGTTGTTGTTAAGCAAGCTCTCCAAGCCGATGGTCATCTTGATGAAGAATGGTTAGATCTCAAGAGAAGTCTCCAAGTCTCCAAGAGCGCAATATTTTGGAAGAGAGAACATGTTCTGGAAGAAAGAAAAACATCCTAATATTTACTTATTAAAAGCAACGAACTTATCTACAAAATTATATGTTTTTCGCTATATACATTATTTAATTATAGAATAATTAATAAAAAATCTTTATCGACGATATAATTTTTTTGCTTAGACTTAAAATTTATTTTTAAGTATAGTGACAAACATTCGTTGCTGCATCCATCGCTAAGTTTTGACGAAAAAATATTTCATGCTTATATCGCTATTTTTGTTGCAAAATAAAGGCACCAATTTTTGGCGCAAAAAAAAAGTCACAAATTTGGCTTGATGTTGCTAATTGATAATTAGTTTGTCGTTAGTGTGGATACAAAATTTATTTTTGTTTTTTTAGCAACATACACAGTATTACTTCGCTAATTCGTCGTTAGATAGCAATTAATTTTTGGTTGTCAGTAGATATTTGTCGCCAAACACTATTTTTTTAAGTGTATAACATAATCTCTTGCCATTATTAGACTTACGATCTTCATTAAATTATTAATAAAATATAAAATTCATACAATATAAAACACATACAATTTATCATGACTAATGAATTTTTTTATAAATATTTAGGACGTTTTTTAAAGAAAAGAAATATATGTTCGTTTCAGTTTCAACTTAAAACCTATGTTTTCTTAACACGAATGATGTAACAAATGAAGAAAAAGAAAATATTAAATTTAGATCGTTAAACCTCTAATATTGTACCAAGAATAATTGTTAACACATAGGGTATCACAGATGGCTACATGGTTTATGGGGGTAGTGGGTTCATTGAACGTTCCCCCATATCGGTGCTCAATACTATTCCATAATTGGATACTGACCTTTATATTTGAAAACATACTTCTTCGTGTGATTTGAGATTAGTGCTAAAAAACTTAGCTCAAATGCTATCTTAGAAATTTCAGTTTCCACTCTTGTTTCATTTAGAAAGTGATTACTCTTTATTCAAAACTAGCCCAAAAGCTCTTTAGAAATCTCAGTTTCCATTCTTATTTAAATGTCAAAACATTTTTAATGTCTTTGGAATACTTATTTCTCATATACATCTTTGAAGAACATAACTTCAACTTTACTCTTTACTAAAATAAAAAATTATGTATTAAAACAAACTTAAAACATTTGTGAAATGCTACTGAAAACTTTAAGAATTTATCTTAACTTTACGAATAACTTCTCTTGAATTTGTTCGTAACTGATCTTGACTTGACTCTTAACTGATCCACTGATTGAATTATGGATTCAAGGATAATGATTTGTAATTGCAAAGATCTCATGATGTTTAGGAATGATTCTAGTTATCTAAACTTGAGAAAACATCGAAAATCAATGTATGAATGTGGATCTGCAACGTGGAGGCATAATTAAATTCTGGGTATCAAAAACGTCTTTTGAGGCAAAACACCTCGTGTCAACAACGTAACGCGGAACATATTTTTTTAACTATGGTATAGGCACGTGGCGTGCCACCATGTTAAAATTTTGCCCATCGAAATTTCTTCTTCGTTTTTCTTTCCCAATTCACAAAACTCGGTTCTTTTTCTTAAATTACTTTTAGATAAAGATACCCAAAAAATATACCTAAGAACCTAAATCAAATCGACTCTATAATGTGACGTAACAAACTCAGAAATACCCTAACTCAAGCAAATTCAAGGACAATATATGAATTCAAGAATAGATATCAGGATCATCAACATTCAAGTGATTTTAGGACAAGACTAAACTAAAATAAATATGCTTGGCACTGTGAGAATGATCCCAACGTTATGAGAGCCTCATATACCTGGTAGAATTAATCCCTTGGTGAAAATACCAACTTTCTTGACTTATCATGATGAATTTGCCCTTTTCTCCTTCTTTTTTTCTCTTCTCCTTTCTCCTCAACACTAATATGAAATTACCAATTCTAAAACTAATAAAAATATAATTTTATCCATATTAAATCCTAAAAATTGATTAAAATAATAGGGCAATAAAAAGACAGAAGTACCCCTTAAAAATTCAGATGAACACTTCCTTAATCCAACAACACCACTTCCTCATACAAACTCAAAATTGCGCAAACTTGGCAGCGTTGGAAAGATCATTCCAACAATATCTGAAACCATGCCCAAATTATCCTGAACTAGGAGTTATGATCGTTTAAAGTTTACCAAAAACTCATTTTAACTTATTTTAAAATTTCCATAGTTCCTTTTTCTTTTCAAAAGTAACTATTTCCAGATTTTAAACATCATTCTAGTTCTTTCTAGTAGCGAGAACTTACACAAAAACACTCAAAATTAGGGATGTTTGACTCAGTTCAATATAAAGAAATAATAAATATACATTATAGATAAAGCTTTTAAAACAATAGATGGTAACTTAAAGTATTTAAAAATTATACACAACAAGCATTTTTGTACACTTCCTTTTGTTGTCTATAAATAGTGGAATGTCCTCTCATTTTAAAACAATGAAAATTTTGAAATTCTTCTTCGTTTGGACGATTAAATAATTGTGTATTTTTTTCCTATTTAATGACTTACTGACACCATTTGATTGTATCAATATATTGGTGAGTAGAATTGTTCCTAAGATGACATATTCTTTTAAATCTCAGGTACTGGGGGAATAATTTCCTTAAGGGACACTCTGCATTCAGTGGGCTCAAATTCTTTCCATTCTATTTATTGTATTGTTACAGATCCACGTATATTTTTACAATTATTAATTTATGCCTATACTATTCATTGTATTTTTGCGTACATGTTTTAAATTTGATTGTTTATGTTTCTGCAATATTGTTGTTATACATATTTGTTGGTACATATTAAATAACAAATGTTAATGGAGTATTCAAGCATGTTTTCTCTACTGGAATTGTCTAAGGTACGATAAAAATAAAACTTACAAATCCCTTATTTTTTCATGAACAAAGTCATTTCTTCACAACAAGGTTGAGATTTTGTGTTCTTTAGAAAATCCTCTGAGAGTTAATAAATTTGCATGCCCATATTATTTTTATGTTATTATGTATTTTTACTAAATTTTATTACTAGATGTTATGAGCAGTTTAAGGATTGAAAGTTGATTGATGTGTTAGTCAAGTTTCAAAGTACGTTATTTTAAAACAAGAGAACTTTTCTTGTTAGAATGATTTGTTATCATCATTGGATATCTCAAAGTTTACACCATGGAATGTATATTTTTTCTCCTTTTCTGTTGTCTCCTTAAAATTGTATTGATTACTTTTGTTTTGTATGTATATGATCTCACTTAGACAAAATTTTCGTCATTTTAATGTTTTTTTCCCTTCTCATTCTGATCTACTAAATATTTTTTGTGCGAGTTGTGACTATTTTCAGCAATCTTAATTTGAAAAATATGAAATAAAACCTTGAATAAAAGTAATATATTAAGAAACAAAAGATACGTCTATTAACATAAATTTGTTTTCCTTTATGTCTCAAGTCATTGCTGAGCATTTGAGTTATCTAAGTTAGACTCATTTTTAATTTTTGAGAATATTTTTTAACATGGGTCTAGAATCCAACATTTGATCTACTTTACTTACATAAGGCAACAACTATACATACATATTTCTCAAAAATTCTGAAAGTTTAATTGATGAAGTATCAAAAAGGGCCTTAAGAGCAGTAATTTAATGAAGAATGAATTCAAAAAAGGGTTAACAATATTATTTGGTTGTTGTTTCAAATTTATTTTCTCCTTCTATAAATTTTTTTTGACTAATAAAGTAGCAATAACGAAAGGTGGTGAATTTTTCACCTCAGACAAGTAGATTATTTCTAAAAAAATTTATTTATGTTGTTGTGGTGTACATTTTTAACTATCGTAACTTATGTATAACTAGTATTGATTATTGAGAAATTTTATATAATTTGTTTTTTAAAAAAAAAGTTATTCTAACCATAAAATTATCATTTCTATATTTTTCATGTAAAAATGAAATTAAAAATATATGTTTAATCGCCACATAAAAACTTCACTCAGTATAAACAAGATAATTATATCATAAAACATATATTATAATAAATGATGTTAATGATAAAAATTATTAGATATCAAGATATATTTAATACTTTAATATATATTTTAAATTATTGAGATATGTGATGATATCAAATCATTTAATTTCTTTTGAAATGTTCTTAAAACCTACTAAAATTTACGTTTTTTCTGTCAGTCACTTATTGGAAATGTTGTTCAAAAGATTAGAAAGATTATTGGATGTTGATAAGTAGATTTTCTTTTGAACTACCCGTAGTGAACTCTTACCAGATGCACTTGATTAATTGGTAGATGTGGTTATTTGAACTATCAAAATGTAATGTACATCTAGACGATACAAATCAAATAACTAATCCTTAACCGTTTATGGTTTTTAAGGTTGAGTTTGTCTGAGTCTTGAAAACCTCCTAATTTCATGAGTGCGTAGAGAATTAGTCTTGACTCATATTATCCTTGAAGCATCTTACACTTAACATTTACATAGGAATTTCTAAACGCTCAATCCTTTAGACAAAGTATTGGTTCATACTTGAAAATTTTAGAAATCATTCAAAAACATAAACATTAATGTTGTTATATTCATGTTTTTGAACAATTTTTTTTTAATCATGAGCATGAATTGAAATATTTGGTAATGCTGAACCATCCTAATAACATTATTAGACACTAATTATAAGAAAAAACAATATTTATCTTGTAAAGTTGTAATGATCCAAAGTATACCGTAGGTGAAACATGTCTTATAGAACCTCGAAAGGCCCTTCACAAGTTGTTTAACATGCATTGTACAAAATAATAGAGATAAAAGAGTTCAAATAATAACATTTACTACATCAGAAGAGTTTGACAAATATGAAGTCCAACACAAGTATCAATAAGCCATTTTAAACATCACAAACAAAGTAATTGGGATGTAACCCATACATCACATAGAAATTCTAAAAATGGAAATTACATAAAGCAATAAAGGTATCTCGGTCCTTGAAAAATAAGGACTCACTAATCTTCAAAGTCGCTATAATTTACTAGCCACGAGTATGGAATGTAGGAGCATCAGACCCTATATTAGTGAAATAAACTTTAACCATGGAAGACAAAAGTGAAGAACATGTTTCAGCCATGAGAATGTACTAATCATGTTTGCATGTTTTTCCTCCAGCATGCTTATAGAAGTCTCCTACTGTAAAAACTGTACAACAACTTGAACATACTATGCCTTCCATTTTAATCTTCTCCTTTTTTCTTCTTGTCTCCTCTTCTATGACAACAACTTCTGCATTTTCTTGAATTACATCACAATCTATAAGCTATGAATGTATTGTTGCTCTGATCTTTTTTTGACCAATTATTTTCCTTTTCCCCCTCTTTTCCCCCATGCACCGATATTTCTCTTATTACGTAAAATAGAAAATATTGTTTATTCTCTGATGAAAATGGTTCATCTTTAGCATGTGTCTCTTTCTTAAAATGGGGATTTCATTTTAAACTTCTCCCGACTGAAGAATTATCAAGAGTTGTGTCATTTTCTATAAGATAGACTCTTATGGTGTTAGCCAAAAACTCTTCTTTAGCATTTTCTCACGTAATTTTCAACTATATTGCAAGTCACTCATGCTATATAAAGATTCCCAGTTACAATATTGTGCAAAATTGCTTGAGAAGAAGTCAAAAAAAGAGTTTTTAACTAACCCCATAAAACTATATCTCATTGAAAATTATAGAACTCTCGATAATTCTTCAATGGCAACATACTAAATTGGTAAGAAATCTCCATTTGAATAAAGAGCAACATACTAAAAATGAACCATTTCATTAGAGGATAATCAAGATTCTTCTTCTTCAAGTAAGAAGATTAATACTCGGGGTAGGAGGAATAGAGCAAGAAAAAGTAGAAAAGGAAAGTAAATGGCCAAAAACAGAGTAGAACAACAATACTTTCATGACTTATAGATTGTGATGTAAATCAAGAAAATAAAGAAATTATTGTCAAAGAAGAAGAAGAGAAAAAAAATGGTGAAAATTAAGAAGGAAGGCATTCTATGTTCTTGTTGTTCTACTATTTTTTTTCATTACGAGACTTCTATAAGTATGATGGAGGAAAAATAGCATATATCATAAGTACATTCTCATTCCAGAAACATCTTCTTCACTCTTGTATTCTATTGTTAAAGCTTATTTACTAAAGTACTCATGGCTAGTCAATGTAATTGACTTCGAAAATTGGTAAGTTCTTATGTTCCAAGGTACAAGTATGAATTAGCACATGTAATGTACTAAGTATGGGGAAATATGCACAAACATGGACATGATATCATGAATGACATTAAACATATATGCATGATCATTCTTTTTACATTTAAACAGTTAGGGAAGAAATGACATGAGAATCATGCAATATGGTCAAATACATTAGCATAAGGAACATAATAAAACTTTGAACAAACATTGTAATTCTTTTGGGATAATAGCTTTAATCGACAATAAGACCATGACAACTATATCATGGAATATGGTACACACCTCATATGGAAATAAGGGTAACCTACTTGCAAGGTAAAATCCGTACTTATCATTATTTTCTAAAGTGGATCGACTATCAAGGTAATTTAAGACAACCTTATGATGTCATGTAATTTGGGACTAGAGGTTGATACTAGAGACTACCCTATTTGAGTCTTCACTTCAAATCCCTCACGATACTAAGTTCAAATTCCAATGGAGGTCAAATATAAATATAACATAGTAAGGCAATGATCAATACCAATTCACATACTTTTGATATAAAAATATAGAATAACTCTTTCAACATAATTCAACATGGATGAGAAAACCTTTCACCAATGTGAATCCTTATGTGAGTAATACCTTTATTAATCATGATCATCATAGTGAGTGAGAAATCCTTTCACAATAACCTTGATACTTTCCTTTCAGAACAATCCTTCACCATTTCATAAAAACATGCATATATTCATCATTTATAGTTCATAGATTCATTGGTTCATCATAGGTTCATTGTTGAAAAACATGATATAGGCATGACTCAATCATGCATTGGAAGAATTAATCAACAATAATCAATAATAATTTGATGAAACTCATAATGATGAAATTTAAACCTTAACTTAAACTGTTGAATTTGAGATTTAGAAACTTGAACCTTTGGGAAACCCATGGAAGAATGGATTCCATGTCTAAATACCCACATAACTTTCAAGAAAAAAATCCAAGAAAGATATTGGATTGGAGACTTTAATGGACCCTAACTCTTCTTCTTCTTATTCTTCTTCCTTGGGTAGAAGAAATTTAGGGGGGATGAATTTGGCTAGGTTTAGGGAAATTAGAAGAATAGTATTGAAATGGGTAGTTTTAGGTCCTTAAAAACTTATATATAGATTAGAGTAGAAGACAAAATGAAATGGTTTCAATTGAAAACATTTAGGGAAAAAAATAAAAGCCCTTGAAAAATAAATGTTGAACCATCTCTACCGTTTTGACCTGCGGTCAATAGGACTTTCTATGTACTGTACTGGTCAACCGTACAGGAAACCTTGTTTTGATAAAACTTTTGACGGACTTTGTATGCATACCTCATAGGGATCAACCCTTGACGAAATTCCTCGACAAATCTAAAAACCATGATTAACGCCTCAAACCTTTCCTTTTTTTTCTCCTCTTGACCTCTTCTCAAAAACCTAAGCGTATTTAGGATTGTAAAAACTGACACAAATCATTTTAGACTCCTAAAATATTAATAAAATGTTTAAGGATGATGGGGAAAGGGAAAGACCAAATATCCCTCATTAATTCGGGCAACTTTCCTCAACTGGACGTGCTGCCTTCAAATAAGCATATCTCTCTCATCTAAATCAAAACGTAGCAAACTCGATGTCTTTGGAAAAAAGGATTCCAATACTTTTTTTTGATATCTTATGGAACACCTAACTTATCCTATTATGAATGTTATGCTCGTTTGAAGTTGACCCAAAACTCAAAACTTAAGCTTAACTTAAACAATTCTAAATTAATTATTTGTAAGTTTAGCTCTTTCTAAGGCGAGATGTTGCAGTAGCATAACAATGGTTTTTGGCAAGCTTACCGATACAAAAGATTGTGAGTTTTTCGATTGGTTTGTTGTCGTTGTTAGCCATGAAAATTTAATGATGATAAAAATGAAGCAATACAAGAACTTGATTAATTAAGATTATCTTTTTTCATGTAACATGATTACAACAAAGGGGTTATATATATATATATATATATATAACAACGAATGTATAGACAAGATAAAGAAAATAATATACTATTAATGAAGAAAAGGATAATTTTGACACAAACGAGTAATAATAGGAATATTTTTTCGGAAACCTACTTGCAACATAATATTTTTTGACTAAACTATTAAAAATAAGGATAACTTTGAATTAAACTATAATTAATGAACAATTTTATTCAATTCTATAGCTTAAGGATAATTTTGAACCTCTTCCATAAATAAACATCAATGTTCACGTTGACAACTATTTTATAATAACATTAACTGTCTTCAATATTTACACCAAACTAAATTCAAAATCTTTGACTAGAGAAGAGGGAAAATAATTTTATATAGATTATGGCAATCCATTTTGGTACAAATATGTAAAAGCGCAGCTAAAAGTTACCAAATTTGGACATATAGTTAAATTGTGGGAGTAGATTTTTGACATATAATCAAATTTCAAAGTATTTAACAAGAATAATTATTCTTAAATCAAATGTTGAGAGGATCAATATTGTTCTCACTTGTTCTGCAATACAATCTCACTTAATCTATAACGTGACTCGAACTGTCAACTAATCGCTTATTTGTCAAGTTGCTAAATACCTAAGCAAGCCTAGTTGTTTAGAAGAAAAATTGCAAAATATTTGGTGGATAATTAGAGAAAACTTTCATAGAAACCAACTGTTTTAGTAAAGTAAAGTTTAATGCGTACATATGGGGCCACATATAGTATTGATATTGTGTAAAAAAGTTTCCTACTATTTAAAGTATAAAACTTTTGGGGAGTTTTTTCGATGCAATCTGTCCTTTTTCTCTAAAAAATAAAAATAGTTACTTAAGATTTTTTTTAAAAAAAGTAATGTTGCAAGCAAATCAGAACAGTCACATGTTACATGCACAATTTTAGATAACGTGACATAATCGTTAACAAGTGATCTTCATAATAAAATGCTAAAACTTTTTTTTTCATTTTTGGAATTCAATAGGCTATTCCAAATAAGAGTTCACCTTTCTTACTATTCATGTTTAGCATGTAATATTTAAGTTTCTTCGTTCAAATATTATATTTGAACTTTGGTCAATCGTTTTCATTGTTTTTTGGAAGTTTTAAATCTTCACTTCTCCCTTTTGCACCAGTTATCTATCAAATGATGAGTTCATGTAGAAACTTTCCTTTTTATTGGCATTTTAAAGGTGGGTTATTTGATTGAGACGAAAGCCTACCAACGCATAAAAAATTGTATTTCAAGTGAAACTCCAAACGGGTGAAGTGAGAAATTTTTGATCTAAAGCCCCACTATTCTAAATAGTAAGAAAGAATGAATCTCTTTATTTGTTAGATCAAAAGATTAAATTTAAAAATATGTGAGCTGATAATGTCTCCTTCATATGAAGATATGAGGATACAAATTGAAATACATTTAATCGATTTATTTGTTCTTTTTTTCAGTAATTTTTTAATTAAGAATCCGTTCTTTTTACTAGGAAGGTATACTTTCTATTAAATAAAGACAGAACTTTTTTGCCAATCAAACACCAAAATATTTCTAGAAATATAATAGGCTACCAGAAAAGTAATCTATCGTCAAGGTATTTAATGACAAATATGAAAGGTTAGGACAAAAAAATTGCAATGATGACTTATGGTTTTTAGTATCAGCTAATCACGTAAGTGTGTGATTATAAAGTGATTACCTAATTAAAAGTACAACCTATCATTTCCTTTATTAAATCAAATAATCCTTCATAAAAAAACTTAAAAAATTCCATATAGTTACCGATCGTTGCATATGAATATTTTTTAAATAATAATTTTATGAAATCATAATTTCAACAATTTCATCAAAATAGAGCAATATACATAGGGAAAAAAAATAGTGGATTGCACTTTTACTTTCAGAGAATCAAGAGATGAACTAAATACACGACTAAATAGCTAGGACTAAGAATCACTTAGATATTCTTATAAATTTGCATTTTTCTTTTTCATTTATACTTTATAATTGGGGTCACATTTTTAAAGTGATTGTTTTCATTGATATGGGTTACATAACAACCCGCGTACCAATGCTAGAAAAGTTTATCGAGAGTCAAATAAGTATATCAAATTAGCTGGTCAATAATATTTCATCACAAGCGAATATGCACACTATTAATCGATATGAGCTTATATTTTTCTTTTTAAATTCAATATAGCACTTCACAAAATTATTATCATATATATATATATATATATATATATATATATATATATATATATATATATATATATATATGAAGAACCAATTTGACTAGGTAAGTGACAACTACCTTCCTTCAGGAAAAAAATATGAAAATGGAAGTATTAATTTTGTAAGATAAGAATTGATTTGATTTTTTGATAGAGAAGTAGATTGTATACTTCTCCATTTTTTTTGTTGATGTTTTTTATGATATAACAAATCCCTCCTAACAACTGTTACTTTTGGATTAATCAACATGGTCGGGGTCATGACAAACACTCCAGACAAAATAAGGAATCACAACCTGAGGTGATCAACTTATAAAAAAAATGCTATTATGTTACAAATGTTATCTATTATGTCATCATACACATTAATAGCATAAAATCCCTAAAAGGAGATTAAAATTTATGAAAGAATATCTTTTAAAATGTAATAAAACAAATCAACATTTATTAACAGCTAATATCACTCTTATACTAAAATACAACAAATGCAATTAGAATAATACAACATTGTTTCTCTCCTATAAACACCTAATCAGAATGACAAGTGGAGACATTTGAGATATGCCCCATCACTTTATACAAAGTTCATTCACATAACATCCATAACATATATATCAAGCTTCATCGTCATTTTATGTAGTCTGCATTTAGATTGCTCCTATACACATAAGCTTTGACTTTATGAAAGCATAAGAATACAGAAAAAGTTAGAAAACACACCAATGCTTTTTAACATGACTAATTAAAAAACTATAACAATAAAATGTGCCACATGCTCTGACCTTCATTATACTTTATGTCACACCCCGAGGCTACCCCATGATGTAATAGGAAACATAAGATCACTAGTGATCCCAAGCTAAGCATGAGTATTGCATATTATAAGCATACTATAAAAGTTACTAGATAAAAAACATGTACTATGTGGAAGCTAAAAGAATTGATATCTAAAAATGGGGAAGAACTGAACTAGTCTGAATATGTGAAACATACTTAGAGTTTAGTGATAACTGAAACAATCATTTAACAACTCAAGCTGAATCTACTACGAGGACTGAAAAGCCTCAAATTGAGTTGTTGTGATATATCCCCCATCTAACTCTAACAAAGCAGAAAGAAAAGACTAAATTGAAAACATGTATATTATCCTCGGAATCTAAGGACTCCGCACTGAAGCTGGTGAATGCAGACTGAGAAACGATCTAACTATGACCTAGATGCTGAGTTTTTGAACCTATATTAAAAAAGGGTGTAGCGCAGAGTATGCTCCAATACTTAGAATGTACTCAGCATGCAAGATAGATATATCTAAGTTGAACAAAATATATAAGCTTAACAATGCATAACTGAGAAATGATATAATTTAAGGAGAGATATAAATACTGAACTATAACTAAAAAGTTCAACTAAATACAATGACAAAGTAGTAATCATGAAGATGGAATGTTGAACTGTATGGTGTTATAAATGTTGAAAACCCTGTCAATACACTCAGAGTCTGCCTGTGGGAGTTACTACTATCCATCATAAACTACGTGAGTTAAACATGGAGTCTAATGTATACTCCCCATCAAGAGGACCCGATATACCTTTCGAGGCGTATAAAGGCATGACTTTTGCGTGACCTCTAAATCTAATGCCCAAAAGAGGGAACTTATAATCCTATAGGGGCACGCAGTTCTAGGACTATAAAGGTACATAGAACCCCAGTCCAACAAGGTACTAAGTGTACATCCATTTGAATATTTATATACTTAAATGTAACTGAAATCCCAAATAACTCAACATACAAACACGCAAACTCAAAATGCAATTTTTATATACTGATATTGGGACATTCAAAGTCTGAAGCATTATTATCTGCTGAACTGACCTATCAAGTATAATTAATGAACAAGGATATTCTACACAAACTATGTTTCTGAGTTTTATACAATGAAATACGGAATGTTCCCGAGGAAAAAAAAGATATTTAGACTATGGATTATATAGAAGCTAAAAACATAAGAAATTCCCATGATATTAGAAACCCTAGGTGTAAAGAGGCTATGTAAAATCAAGGAACTGACTGAATTTTAGGGACCTATTGGATGAAGGAACCACTAGTGAGATTCCACACACCAAGTGATTAAATCTACGGAGAAATCCGTTGTATTTTTGAATGAAACCTCAAGAACATTGCTTCTTTGAAAGGTACAGGTGTCTCTTTCTTCTCTTTTTGTTGTAATATGGATGATTTTTTGAGAATGAGGGTTCCAGATATGTCTGACTAGATTGTTAGGTTTAGAATGAGTAAAGTGGCGTTGTTTAAGAATGTAACGACGTAGTTTAAATTCCTTATGCATAGGGAAAAGAACCAAAACAAACCTTACTAAAACTCACGAATGTCATCTACTACAAGAGTGATGCAATATCGTGTGAAATACCAACTGTTGTTTGAGGTCCCCGTTAATGCTTTCTCGAAAGGGGATTCACTAACACGAGCATAAATTTTTACTCCATGCTTGGATTTTAGGTGACATGATGGATATTGATTGAGGATTCAATTATCTTAAATTTGATATGTCAAGGACCACCTAATTGATTATGTGCTAAAAGATATGACCATTTAAAGTTAATCTAATAGTCATTTGCTCCAACTACCTATTGACCCTCACTTACCGTTTGTGGGTCCAACCGCAGACCATACCTGTCGACCGTGGGTGGTATCAGACCAAATATATTTTTTGCGTTAATGTAGAAACCCCACCTATGGTCTCTGGTTCAAACAACAGTCTGATGGTCGTTTCGTTGGTACTTGCACCATTTTTCCAAAAAAAAAACTAGTATTTCTTCATAATTAAATACGAGGTGTTACATATCTCCCCCATTGAAATATTCGTCCTCGTATGAAGTTGAAACTAGATGAGTATGGAGGGAAGGATCTAGAATCGCTACCACTAAGTACTAGAAACCTGTACAACCCTAGAACCTACCTTAGACACTTCGGTAGAAAAAGGGGTGAACCAGAAAATATGGAGAACCACAGAATCCGTAACGAGCCATATATCATCACACGAGCTATGGCAGGGCTTGTAGAGGAAGGGAAAAACCACCAAGGCTAAGAAATAAAATTGCGGAGCCCTCCACGGGCTGTGGTCTCAATGATAGACCATGGATGGTTATGATATCCTGAGCTTGTATACGACAACCCATATGAAGAAACAAATTGACCTTCACAGTCTGTGTTCCTGCACACGGTACATGATGTGGACCATATTTTTGAGTTCCAGGACCAATATACATAGGCCAAGCACAATGACCCGCTTGAAAGTTAGTGGCCCCTTTTACGGTCCATCAGTGACGCCGTAAGAGGGCTTCATAAATTTTAAATCAGGGTCGTTTTTGTATTTCCATCTATTCCTTGGACAGTTAAACTATATCATTTAATACACACACTTTGTGGTTTACTCATCTTAAGACTATTATTTTAGTCAGAACTTACCCCAAAAAACATCCATTATCCAAAAGCCATGAATATTAGAGGAAAAAGGAGAGTGTAACACCTCGAGTTTGAAACAAGGAAAATAAAATTTTTGGGAAACTGCAAGTGCAGACCAATGGAGCCCAACAATGGATCATGGTTGGGCGCATATACCGTAGATGGGTCTGTTGTTGTGCACCTTAAAAAACTCCAAGGTTAAGGTGAGGACGTGACCAAGAGATGGTAGGTCCATAGATGCCCCGTGGTCCTTCCTCCCGTCATTTGGTCAAACGTATCGATCATGGAACACGACTTACCAAGAGAGTACGTAGCTCTGTGGATGGTGCCATCGTCCGCGGTTCGATCATTCGTGATTCAGCGATTACTTTAGCGGTATTTAGGTGTTTTATGGTTTTAATTAAATCAATGTGATGTCTTTTTATCTAAATATTATTTGTTATATGCAAAGAGATATGTGCTATGTGTAAGATGTTATGTGTTGTGTGATGTATAATAAGTATGATGATGCATGTTACTCTCATGACATAACTTTCCTAATCCAAATTTGGAAAGCTTACTAACTTTCCTAATCCCGTTTTGGCATGTCCACTCACTTGACTTTAAATAATCATGTTGTTAGGGAAGATATGTTCTTACTCATGCATATCCTTGGTGTGTCCTTGCATATACACTTAGTACAGGTGTGTACTAATTCCATACAATTCAACAATTTAAGGTGTAGGGACAGGTGGACTCTAGAGCTTACAGGTTGACGTTGCAGCTGTCCGGACGTGGACCTTTCATCCGGACTTGGTAGGACCTCATGCTTTCGAGGATGTATACAATTATTATCTAGCTTAGATGTAGGATATAGCTAGTGGATCATGTTCCCCTAGTGTTTCTTTCCATTTTTGTTCAAACTTTGTATTGCTGCTATTTCAGAACAAATACATTTAATAAAATTATGATCTGATTCTTTCATTAGATTATCTCTTTTGAAATGGTTGATGTGTGAATGCCTATGAATTTAAGTTCTATGTATAAATTTATGTTAAGAAACAAAAATTTTCAAATTTTCCGCTAAAATTAACCTAGAAGAAGTAAATATGATATATTTAGGCTTGTCTGCGACCTCTGAGATATCAACGACGCCGGTCTCGTCTAGGGTCTAGATTCTGGTCGTGTCAAAGTTGGTATCAGAGCCTAAGGTTAATTTCCAAGGATAATAAGTTCACATCAACCACATTGAGTAGTTTTTAAGTCATGGTTGTGAAGTGCACCACTATCCTGAATTAGAGACTGCCTGATGTGTAGGAAAATTTCCCTTCTACTGATCTTATTGTGCCTTTCCTAATGTATGATTTTTTGGTGTTATGAGCGTGTCTAATATCAACCCTTGTTGTTTTTAGAGAATGAATACGAGGAGAACAATTGGTGAAAGGAGAGGAGGAGCAACTACTAAGGGCAATCAGGTTCCACCCCAGGCTCCAGCTGAAGGAGTGGAAATGCCGGTTAACCCTGGGTTGACTGATGCTGAGGTGCACGCGTCTCTGGCCCACATCGCACAGACCATCACTATGAAGGCTCAGTCCATGACTGACTAGGTCAACCGACAGAATGTTCAAAGGGAGAACCCACTTGTTCCCAATATGGCTGACAGGCTTAGAGATATTACGAGGATGAATCCTCCTATTGTCACAAATTCTAAGACTTCAGAGGATCCCCAAGAGTTAGTGGATGAGGTGCATAGGATTTTGGTGACTATGGGGGACACAAACACTGAGAGAGCAAAGTTGACTTCCTATCAACTCAAGGATGTTGCCCAGACTTGGTGCAAGATGTGGCAAGATAGCCGAGTTTTAGGCGGAGTTCCGGTCACTTGAGAGCTTTTTAAGACAAACTTTATGGATAGATTCCTTCCCTGAGATATGAGAGATGACAAGGTTGAGGAGTTTATCAACCTTAAGCAGAGATCCATGACAGTCAAGGAGTATTCCATGAAGTTTCTTAAACTGTCCAGGTATGCTACTTCTCTTGTAACTAACAACAGGGCTGAGATGAGCAGGTTCCTCACAGAAATCAACAGAAATTTGGAGGAAAACTGTTAGTCTGCGATGCTCCATGATAACATGGATCTTTCCAGGTTGATGGTGCATGTCCAGCACGTAGAGGACAATCGGAAGAAGAGAGGCGTTTGTGATGCAATGAGGCCTAAGCCTAATGATCAAGCAGGACCTAGCAATGGGGGCAACAAGAATAAATTTGGCGTCCGTTAGTAGCCCAAATTTTAAAAGGGGAAATCGAGTTTAGGGAACTCTAACTTTCAAAGGAGTAAAACACCTAAAAGACGCAAACCCGAGCCATAGAAGGGCAATGGAGGTGACATGCAGCTCCCTAGAAAGGACTGTGCTATGTGTGGCCATGCTCACAATGTAGAGTGCAGACAGGGCACTAATGCCTGCTTCTGTTGCGGTAAGAGTGGGCACATGGTTAAGGACTTTCCACAAAAAAGAGGTCATGCTGGAGGGCTCTTCCGAGGACTAATCCAAGGATGCAGCAACAGCCGAGCCTACTAAGAGGAACATGTTCTACGTTCTTAAGGCCAAGGAGGAGCAGGAGAAGTCCGCTGATGTGGTCACACGAATGCTGCAAGTATTCTCAACTTCTGTTTATGCTTTACTTGATCTAGGGTATAAACTTTCCTTTGTAACTCCTTTGCTTGCTCTCACTTTTGAGATATTGCCTTAAATTTTGCATGATCTTTTAGTGGTTCGTAAACCTTTTGGTGAAAATGTAAGAACTGATAGAGTATACAAGAATTGACCAATAGTTGTATGTGGCAAGACTATGTGTGTAGACTTGGTTGAGTTACCCCTGCATGATTTTGATGATAATCTTGGTATGGACTGGCTTCATAGTTGTTAGTCTTGTATGGATTGTCGTAGTAAGGTTGTAAGATTTTGTTTCCCTAATGAAGAAGAGCTAGTCTGGGAGGGGTACAACTCGAGTTCTCCTAATCCCTTGATTTTGAACCTTAAGGTAAATAAAATGATGTCCAGGGGGTTATTATGTCATCTTGTGAGTGTTAATAATTTAGATTATGATGTTGCTTGCATAGACTCAGTGCCTGTAGTAAATGAGTTCCAAGATGTATTTCATGATGATTTTCCTGGAGTTCCTTCCCCCCGAGAGATTGACTTTGGTATCGACTTAGAACCCGATACTAAAAAAATTTCAATTCCTTCTTAAAGAATGACTTTAAAAGAACTCAAAGAGTTGAAAGTGCAGTTAAAATCTCTCACTAATAAGGGTTTCATTTAGCCGAGCATATCCGCTTGAGGCGCTCCAGTATTGTTTGTGAAAAAGAAAGATGGAACCCTTAGAATGTGTATCGATTATTGGCAGCTCAACAAAGTCACAATTGATTATAAGTATTCGATTCCTAGAATAGATTACTTGTTCAACAACCTCCAAGGGTCTAGTTTCTTCTCGAAGATTGATCTTCGTTCAGGGTACCATCAGCTTAGGGTTAGGAATGAAGATATCCCAAAAATAGCCTTTCATACCCGTTATGATCATTATGAGTTCCTAGTTAGGTCATTTGGTCTCACAAATACAACTGCTGCATGTATGGATCTCATGAACAGGGTCTTCCGTGAATACCTTGACTCCTTTGTCATAGTATTCATTGATGACATTCTGATCTACTCCAAGACCAAGGAAGAGCATGAACAACAATTGAGACTAACCTTGCAGGTATTTAGACAACACCAGCTGTATGCTTAATTCAACATGTGTGAATTCTGGCTTAAATCAGTGACCTTCTTGGGTCATATTGTGTCTGAAAAAAGTGTAGAGGTAGATACCAAGAATACTGAAGCTGTTAAGAACTGGCCAAAACCTCTTACTCCCACAAATATTCGTAGCTTCATTCGGATTGACTATTTATTATCGCTAATTCATGGAGGGTTTTTCATCCATTGCTGCCTGACTGACAACTTTGACTAAGAAGAATGCTAAGTTTGAATGGATGGATACTTGTGTGAAGAGTTTCCTTGAGCTCAAGGATAGACTCACTTCAGCCCCGGTGCTTACTTTGCCCAAGTGTGGTGAGAATTACACTGTGTATTGTGATGCATATAGGGTTGGTTTGGGTTGTGTTCTTATACAAGGTGGTAAGGTGATAACTTATGTGTCCAGACAGCTCAAGGTTCATGAAAGGAATTATCCCACTCATGACCTGGAGTTGGAATCTGTGGTGTTTGCACTGAAGCTTTGGAGGCACTACTTGTATGGGGTGCATGAGGATGTGTTCATAAACCACAAAAGTCACCAGTACGGGTTCACACATAGGGAGTGGAATCTACGTCACCAGAGATGGTACGATCTTTTGAAGGATATGTTGGCATGAATGTTCACTACCATCCAGGTAAGTCTAATGTTGTAGCTGATGATTTGAGTAGGATGAGCATGGAAAGTACATCCCACGTTGCGGATGAGAAGAAGGAGTTGGTGAACGATATACATTGACTGGCGAGACTGGGTGTGCGGTTAGTTGACTCTAATAGTGGCGGGTGTTTAAAGTCATCCTAGTTATGAATTATCCTTAGTAGTTGAAGTCAATGAGGGTCAACATCTTGATCCTGTGGTGATGGAGATGAAGGACTCAATGTTGGTTAAGATGAATGAGTGTTTTTATATGGAAGATGATGACATACTTAGGTACTAGGACAGGCTGTGTGTACTAGATGAAAATGATTTGCGGACCAGGATCATTGTGGAGGCCCATGGTTCCAGATGTTCCAAACATCCAGGTTTTACCAAAATGTATCATGATCTCATGCAGATCTATTAGTGGGATGGCACGAAGAAGGACATTGAAAAATATGTGGCCAAATGTCCTAATTGTCAACAAGTTAAGGCAGAATATCTTAATCCCGATGGTCTTACACGTATGATAGAGGTTCCGACATTGAAGTGAAAGGCCATTAATATGGACTTCGTGGTTGGTCTTCCGAAGACTAGGAGAAAAAATGACTCCATATGGGTTATTGTGGAGAGGATGACTATGTCTACCCACTTTATCCCTGTGAAATGTACCTATAGAGTCGAGGATTATGCAAGACTCTACATTGATGAGATGGAACGGGATTCCTTTTTCTATGATTTCATATAGTGGAGCTCAGTTCACTTCACATTTCTAGAGATCCTTCCAGAAAAACTTAGGAACGCAGGTGGAGCTTAGTACTGCCTTTCATCCTCAGACTGATGGGCAGGAAGAGTACACCATTCAGACATTGGAGGACATGTTGAGGGCGTGTGTGATTGACTTCAGAGATAGCTGGGATGACTATCTGCCTTTGATAGAGTTCTTATATAATAATAGCTATCGCTCCAGCATTGGCATGTCACCATTTGAGGCATTGTATGGTAGAAGGTTTAGGTATCCAATTGGGTTGTTTGAGGTTGGAGAGTTATCCATCTTGGGTCAAGAGATCATTTATGAGACCTTAGAGAAGGGCAGGGTGATTAGGGACAGTTTGGCTACTACTTACAGTCGGCAGAAGTCTTATGCAGACAACAGAAAATGGCGCTTAGAATTTGACGTTGTTTACCAGATCTATTTGAAGATATCACCTACAAAGGGGGTGATGAGGTTTGGACGGAAAGGGAAGTTGAGCTCGAGGTATGTTGTGCCATATGAGATCCTACAGTGTGTGGGTGAGGTTGCCTATGAGTTGGCAGTGCCTGCGGAGCTAGCTTCTGTTCATCCACTCTTTCATGTCTCTATGTTAAAGAAGTGCCTAGGTGATCCATCATCGATTCTACCTATTGATGGTTTGGGGGGTGCTGAAATATTTTTCTATGAGGAGGTACCTACTGAGATTGTAGACAGACATGTCCAGCGGCTTAAAAATAAGAGATTGCCACAAGGTATTGTGGATGAATTACCTTGTTGAGGGTGCTACATGGGAGGCCGAGGCCGATAATTCCCGATACCCTCATCTTTTCATCTCTTGAGGTTAGACTTCTTACTCATAAGTCTAAGTTTCCTTATCTCTCCACTCTTTGTTGCTACTGCTTATTTGTGAATATTATTTATGTTATGATCTGACTTGCATTATGCTTATAGTTAGTAGTGTAATTCGCGGACAAATGTTTCTAAGGTGTGTGGGGGGGGAGGGACAATGCAACAACCCTAAAAATGTCTATGCTAAATAATGCTTAACTTCTCTAGAACGCCTACGATTAGACTCGGTTCACACGGATTGATGCGCGTAGAACCAAACCTCTGAACCCTTGTAACAACCAAGACAACTAAATTGGGGAGTTATTTAAACTAGGAAAGGTTGGGCCCACCCATGTAGGGATCCCGAATATGAAGATTTACCTGAATGTCTTTACTTGATTTAAAAGGGGGAAATCTTAAGTTTGGAGGGTCTAGGGGTAAAATTGTATTTTTCTAGGCTAAGGGTAGTATCATAATTACCCTAAATATGTAATCAATTATTTAATTAATAAGGTTGAGGGGTATTTTGGGGAGAGAGGGCCAAAAATTTGCCCTTGAAGTGAAGTCTTTCTCCTCCTGGGTTCGAACCTAGGTGGAAAAAATGATTTAAATTGTTTTATTTAAATTGGTAATTAATTTAATTAAATAATATTTATTGTCTGATTTAAAATAAAAGGGAATAATTTTTTTAAATATTATTTGAAAGAGTCCTAGTTGACAAATTGTAAACTACTTCACCTCTTTTAACTCTCTTTCGCGTTTAACTCTATCTCTTTATCTCATATCAATATCTCTCTTCTGTTTCACGTTCTCTTTTTCAAAAACACAAGAACTGATCAGGAACTAAAAGTTCTTCACACTAGAATAACTTTCACGTTAAAAACTTATTCAAAACATAACCAAAAGCATTAGGAAAAGAAAGGAGTTTCTCGGTCTAGTTAGTGTTGAAGCTTTTGTCATAGACGAAATTTTGGAGAAGGTTGGGCAGGAAGTTCAAGGTCTAAACGTTAAAAAGGTATGGGTTCTCTTCTCTCTTGGTCCCTTTCCCAAGAGACCTCTAAGATTGATCTGAATCTATTCCGAAAACTAGGGTTGTTCCGTATTACATGTCTTTATCACCAGCTCCCATCGAATCATAGGTTGGGTATGTTTGCTGGTCGAAATTAGGGATGTAATGTTTTTTCGTGATGATTATGTTTATGTGTGTATGTTCAGAGTTATGTGAATCATGAGCTTTTTGTCCGAAATTAAGTGAAAAACGATGTGTTGCAATGTGTAACCGTGATATACACCCTTGGACTAAAGTTCAAAAAATGACATGTTCATGGCTGTATTTCATGTGAACAAACTTGCTTAAATCGTGATGTTCATAAGTGATGTAAAAATTCTGATTTGAGTGCAAACTAATAGTCAAATGAATCCATATATATGCACCTAAAGAACTCACTAAAAATTACTTAAAACGTCTAAGCATTTAATGTGAAAGAGCTGAGAAACTATGCTGGAAAAATTTCCAGCATGTTGTTGATGAGTTTCGGCCAAGCTAAGGGGATTATTATGTTATGAAAAAATGAATTGAAATATGTAAGGCCACTGAGAATCAAACCCGTGACCTCACCATGTTAAAAGTCATTGAAATAATGTGAGAAAAAGAGAATATGGCATGTGGGATTCGAACCCATGTGCGTTGATCCGAACATAAAAAAATAAATAAAAGAGAGGAGCGGGGTTCGACGAACCACCTCTCAATCATATTTAAGGAGGAATTAAAAGAAAAATAAAAGGTTGAGGCGTGTGGGAATCTAACCCACAACCTCTAAGCAGAATCAAGGAAAATTAAGGAGAAACAATTAAAGTGGGGCTGTGCGGTTTCGAACCCACACCCCCTTGGCCAAAAAAGAGAGAAATTAAAGAGAAGTAAATAAAAATAAAATGAGGTTATGGGGGTTCGATCCCACATCTTCTAAGTCCCAATGAGTGAAAAATGAAGAGAGAAATTAAGGAAAAATAAAATGAAGGCGTTGGGGCTTGACCTTGGGTCGCCAAGCCGTATGTATCAAAATAGAATAAATAAAAAAATGAAAGTGTTAACCAAGGTATTCGAAGCCGGGTTCCCTTGCCCAAATTCCGTATTGATACATAAGTCATACGTGAATAAATTTTCAAAGTAATGCTTCCCACATAGATCGAAATCAAGATCTTGGCGTACATACAAGATGCATAAGTCTTGGACCACATAATCTCAGGAAGATATGAATCACTTAAACAAACTATGAATGTAGTTTCATGGCTTGTATGCATAGACCCATAAGTCTAGCATCCATTTAAAAGTAAGTGAAACTAAGATGTATGTAATGAACTGAGGAAACCATAGAAGGGATAAGTAAGAGTGTGAAACACACTAAATGGCCAAGTATATTGGCATATGATTAAAAAAACAATGAAATGATGAAACCCTAGGAGGGTTAAGTAAGAGTGTGAAACACACTCAATGGTCAAGTGTATTGGAATATGATGAAATGAACACTCACGTAATTAGGGGTGAGTAATTATGAAGAGAAAATGTGCGAAAGTTAATGAATGTGGTGACAATATGATAAGAGACTAATGTAAAAGATGAGAGCAATCTCAAAGGAGCCTAAGTGAATGTTACCAAAATGTACTCACCTATGAGAGTGTAAAGTTAATGAAGAGACTGGTATCTATGAACATTCTAATGAAAGTATTGAGATCAATATACAATTAAAACAAACGATGTGATGAGAAATCATCTATTGAGCTATGATGTGCTCATACTAGAAGCCAGCTTCCATGACGTATGAGTTTAATGTAATGGAACTTTATACTGAGCATCAATAGACTAGATATGAGCGGTGATGCCTTCTTTCAGGAATGGAGGAGTTTCACATAACTCTCATGAGATGAGACTTTCTGGCATGCCGGGTATAGTCTCCTTATACCGCATAGTTTTTGAACCTATACTTCCAATATAGGGATCTAGCGGGGTTTAATTCCCATGTACGCTAGCATGTTTTGGGTCACTTTGGCCTGTGATTCCACCTCTTTTCGGTGTGTGGGAGACAATGGATTTCATGATGCTCACATGATTTAAGTTGGTTTAAGTTAAAGTTCCCAATGAATGAACAGGACTATCCTCTAAAGATGCACATAATGAAATGAATGATACCAAAGGTGCTAGCATAGGATAATCAAGAGGTGATATAGAACTAACTAATGACACTAGGTCATTCTTGATCATTTCACAACGAACTCGATGAAAGTCTTAAACTACTTTCTAGGTATAGATGGTGTTCACAATAGCCTATGAATGAAATGAAGTGAAGTACGTATGAATGAATGAAGCAGACTCTGTGTTTTCTAAAAGAAGGCTCCCTAGTTGAGGTCCCATATGTTGAGCCCTCATTTTAGGAAGAATTAATGTCAAGTTCATGATTCCAAGGTCTCATGGCATATGAATGAATGATATGAAAGATGTTATGTGCTATATGTAAAACGATATGTGCTATGTGTCAAATGTTATGTGCTATATGCAAAACGATATGTGCTATGTGTAATATGTTATGTGTTGTGTATAGTATGATAAGTATGATGATGCATGTTACTTTCATGGCATAACTTTCCTAATCCAAATTTAAGAATCTCACTAACTTTTCTAATTCCATTTTGGAAAGTCCACTGACTTTCTATAATCATGTTGTTAGGAAAGAGCTGTTCTTACTTATGCATGTCGTTGGTGTGTGATTGCATATACCCATACTTAGTACAAGTGCTTACTATTTCCATAAAAATTCTAGAATTTTAGGTGCAGGGATAGGTGGATGCTAGAGCTTACAGGTTGACGTTGGAGCTATCCGGACGTGGAGCTTTCATCCGGACTTTGTAGGCCCTCATACTTTCAAGGATATATATCGTAATTATCTATCTTAGATGTAGGATATAGATAGTGGATCATGTTCTTCTTATGTTTCTTTCAACTTTTATTCAGACTTTATATTGGTGTCGTTTTTGCAAAAGTACGTTTAATAAAATTATGGTCTGATTCTCTGATTTTCTATCTCTTTATTAGATTGTTGATTTGTGAACGCCTATGACGTTAAGTAGTATGTATAAATGTATGTTAAGAAACAAAAAAATTTAAATTTTCCGCTAAAATTGTTCTAGATGAAGTAAGTATGAAGTATGTAGGCTTGTCTGCGACCTCTTAGAGGTCAACGATGCCGGTCTCATCTAGGGTCTAGATTTCTGTCCTGACTGTCCCAAAAATCCATACCTAGGTTCTCGTCCCACCTTTGGCACTGCGGCGCGATTATTGTCGCTTGCACGGTGCCTCTACAGCGCATTACCTTGCTAAAAAGGGACAGAGGGAGGGAGAGCTTAAAAAGAACTTTTCTATTTGCCCAATTTTCAATATATTACCTAATATGGATCCAAGCCAATCCCAGCAACTCAAAGGCCAGTGTTCAAAAATAGTAGTAATTAAAAATGATTATAATTAAAAGTAGTTGCATAAGAAGACCCAACCACAAGCATCCATGTGGTATAAAAACATAGTAATGTTGAAAGGGAGATTACAAACTAATCTTGTTAAATACATTCCTCCAACTGTGCACCATAAAGTATGTCCTCACCGCCAGAACCTTCAGCGACCCTGATGCTACTGTCCTTGCTGGTCCTCTTCTTTGTTTCATTTAGATGTAGAACCTTCCCAAAAAAAGGGGGTTGATAGAGGAACTCTAATAAATACCTCGTCAGCTTCTAACAAGGGCACCCCTGCCTACATCCAAAGGGTAGTGATAAGACCAAAGGAAGAATGTCTTCTCATTGCCCCAATACAAAATCCTCAACATAGGGATAATCTGCTCCCCCACCTTCATCTCAATTCCCTATATAGGATACACCACATCCAAAGCCACAGAGAAGGTAACGTCGGTCCGGTTGCTCCATGGGAGAATCCTCCTGTATACGAAGTGTAGAAATCTCTTAGCACAAGGTGAGGAGTACGTACTAGTGAGATCCTATATGATAGTCCAATAAACCTTATCATGTCTTGTGGGATCAACAATAGTGTCCCCATTCCACTGAAGATCCATCTGCCTATGATTTTCTTCAAATTCTAGGTTTGGGACCTCTAGCACCTACAACACATCACTCCAGTGTAAGACTTCAAAAATCCAAGGCGTGTTCTAGAGCCTAAAATAAGTATCATAAATTTTAGACTGAGGTCTATTTTAATGATTATAGGGCATATAGGATGTCTAGAAACCAAAACATCCAAGAACGTCTATGACGTCTGCAAACTAGTGCCTTAGCCTATTTGACTAGCTTTTAGGAGTAACAAACTCGTGAAAATTGGTGGAAGGGTCTATAAGATTTTTTTAGTATATTTAAGTTCGAAACATCTAGGTATGACTCCCCAAGGATCAACCAAGGGTCCTAGAGGAGGACCCTTGCAAGAGTAGGCAAAACCTGTCAAAAGACAGTGTCACAAACGGATGCCACAGATGGGCCTTGGTGAATCAATGAGGCGTCGATGCCAGTGTCGTTGTTAATTTATGAAAAATCCTGGTGGTTTAATTTCGTATAGTATCTAACAAAGACAAAGGATGTGCAACATGGAAGGACACAATAGCCGTTGATTGACCCACGATCCGTGGATCGTGGTATCTTCTTTGGTCACTGTAGTTTGCTGCACGTTCTTAACTATTTATATATAATTAAATCAAGGGTTAAGTGGTTAATTAGGGGTTAAGGTAAGACTAGTTAAGTTAATTAAAACCCAATATAAAGGCCCCAACCCCATTAGACTAATCACAAATCACAAACCCAAACTCTCTTTCTTCTGTCTTCTTTCTCTCTCTAGTGAATACTGCATTGAAGACCAAGATACGGGAGGGTTATAGGGATTAAAGTTTCTCCATCAATATTAATCAATTAATAATGTATGAGATCTAATTCACCTTTGAGACCTCTTTCCTCAAAGTGTTTCAGCATATGGATTTCCAAAAATTATGTTTTCAAGTGGGTTTCATCCAATCTCGAAATTGGTTGTATGAATTGATTTGTCTATGATTTATTTTGGATATTATGGATGTATTAATATGTATTCTAACTTAATTATGATGTATTTTGATGGATTGGTCTTGTTGTAGAAGATTACTCTTATCCCTCCCTAGGTTATGATCTTGATATGCTTTATGGTATATTAGTTCAATTGACATGGTTATTGGTTGAATTGCTACTAGATGAAGTTTTTATACTAATAATGAATCAATTAGGATGATATATAGTTTTTTCATGCTAGTTCTTGAGAAGTTTATCTAGGTAATGAAGTATTTTGTGAGCTTGGCGTAAGTATCTTGTGTTAAGTTATAAACTAGTATTGAATTGTGATGTAGTGATTTTCTAGTCATGTTATCATGTTGTTCATTGAATTATGATGATGTTTTACCCTAATTGGGTTGAATTAAGGGTTGATAACAAGATCTTGATTGTTGAGTTATGAAGGATGCTTGGTAAGTCTTATGATCCCTATCCTTTACTTCAAATTATGGTTAATTGAGATTAAGTTTGTCATAAACCGGATTCTAGAATCTGAATCGCAACTGGCGTCGTTGACCTCTCTGATGTTGCAGACAAACCTCATCTTGTATTTATCACATTCATATTGTTAATTTCAGCAGAAAATTTAGAACTTTTAAACTTATGAATACATAGACTTCATATAGTTATTTCATGAATTCATCATATAATAAGCTCAACATAAATGTAACATTCATCTGTCATAAGAATCAATTCTAAACAGAAAAAGAATATATCATAAATATCTTTGCCAAACACAACCTTATTACAAAATCTTAAAAATGAAAGTACGAAAAAAATTCTAGGGACAACATTCACTAGATTTTTCTAATACTAAGGCTAGCCTAAAACTGTAGCATCCTCGAAATCAAGAGGACCTACCAAATGGTCTGGAGAAACGTTCATGTCCAAACCTTTGCAAGAGTCGTCAATTTGTCCCTTAACCGCATCTATGAAATAGTAAATAGTAGGGGTTAGTACACCACTTGTACTAAGTATGGGTGTATGCACACATACACATAAGGCTATGCATGATCAGAGAAAGCTCTTCCTAAATAAACATGCTATTTCTTGAAAGCATAGTCACTATACTTTCCTAAATTGTTAGTTGTGAATTGTGGTATGCATATGATTTATTTTAATGCATTCAAAGCAAAAAACTCATTTCCTATATGATTACAATATATTAGTGTCATCAACAAAATTTTAGAACAACTCGGGCGAAGATTTGAGATTTTGATCCTCTTAGGACGAGAGCTCCTCTTTGTAGACCTAGATTATTTTTCACTCTTTTTCTTCTTGTTGTTGTGTAGTTAACTAACTCCTTTGTTCCTATGCTTTACTTACAAGTGCAATGATTCATTGTAGTCTCATACCCACAATGAATTAAGTAAGTAATTCAAGAGATTAAGAAATGACTTAACCACAATTTGGGACATGAATATATTTATAGGTCAATACTTATTGACTTTTCTCATTCTTTAGTTTATTGCATTATGTGCATAGTTCTTGGTGCATATAATTAAAGCTTATGATCCTGCTTACTTTGGGCATGAATTGTTTCTAAGCCAATTTTATTGGCTAAATACATTAGTTAATTATTTTGGATAAGCATATTTGAATTCATTATTGTCTTTGATATTTTCCTCATAAAGGAAGTCATTATAATCCAATTTTTTTTTTTTTTTGGCTTTGTTCATTTTCATCACATGAAGATTCATTATTTTCTATTTCCTCTACTTATTGTTAACTTCATTGGACATGTGTTCACTATTCTTATAGCAAGAAATTCATTACACTATATATTCATTTCATTTCATAAGCCATTCTCTATTGATCATTCCATCGATTTCATTACTTTCATGTTAGGGAAGTTATAGGTTCTTTAGTTAAAGTTTTCATGTTTTATATATTATGCATTTCAAATCTACAATACCTTTGAATTATGGATGTAACATTAAGACATCTCAACTGAGGGCCCAACATATGGGACCTCAACCCGAGGGTCTTCTTTAGCAAACACACAGTCTACTTCATTCTTTAATTTGTAATTCATATTATTCATTTCATTCATTCTTAGGCTGATGTAAGCACCAGCTATACCTAGGATTAAGTATAAGAATCTCACCGGGATCATGAAGTTCAATGACCAAGAATGACCTAATGTCATTACTTGAATATGATTTCACCTCTTGATTGTCTTGCACGAACACCTTCGGTATCGTTTGTTTCATTATCTTTCATACTTTGAGGAACTCCAACCATAACCGACATAGATCATGTGAGAATCATGAAATACGGTGTCTTCCCCACACCTAAAAGAGATGGAGTCACTGGCCAAGGTGAAATCAGAAAATGCTAGCACATTGTTGGCTGCATAGGTTCAAAGACTAGGAGATATAAGGAGACACATACCCGCCTAAACATATAGTATCATCTCATGAGATTTAAAAGAGCCTCTGCTTTCCCAAAATAAGGAATCACAACTCATAGCTAGCCTATCAGTGCTCAGTATAAAGTTCCATTAGATTCATCTCACACATCATAGAAGTTGGCTTTTAGGATGAGGGCATCATTGCTCATTAGATGATTTCTCATCTCATCATTAGTATTAAGTGTGAATTTTCCTTACACTTAGATATAGATTATCATTTAGACTTATGTCTTGATATTCAACACTCTATTAGGCGAGTACTTTTTGATGACCTTATATTGGGTTGGTGCAAATTGTCTCACTTGCACTAGCCTTATACTTTGATGACACCCCGATCTTTCTTTACATCTTTTCCTTTCATATTTACTCACTTTTCATTATTTGTTCATCGTATAACATAAACATACTCTCTTGGAATTTACATTGAGGGACTTCGATTCTAGGCGTAGATACAACTTCTCTCACTTTCATTATCACCTTTATATTTTTGAGTTGACTCAAGCAGTATTGAAGATTGCTTATTTATTGATATTACTTACTCTATTGATAACTTGCCATCCTTACTTTACATTGATGAAATGTTAATTTTCCTTACATATCATCCTTTAGTTTTGTCACGACCCAAAACTGAGCCGCGACTAGCACCCACACTTAACCTACTATGTGAGCGAACCAACCAATCTAAACCCAAACATATTGAATAAAATACAATGCGGAAGACTTAAACTCATTAACAAAATCAATTAAACGACTTCTAAAATTTATAACTCATTATCCCCAAAATATGGAAGTCATCATCACAAGAACATCTATGATCAAATTACTAAACTAAGAGTATTCTAAGAAAGCTAAAACAAGTACAAGCTAGTCCGTGCCGGAAGTTCAAGGCATCCAGACATGAAGTGGAAGATCTAGTCCAAGCTAGAAGCATTAGCTCACCCTGAAATCTGGCTTGATGAAGACTGGCTAGAGTTGCGGTTGAGTTGAAGATGACGGAACGTTTGCTGCACTCCACATATAACAAAGAAAGAAAAAAACAAGTAGGGGTCAGTACATAACACGAGTACTGAGTAGATATCATCGGTCAACTCAAAATAGAAAATAGTATACATTAGATAATATCATAAATCAACTACAATACTCAACATGTAGCAACAACAAGTACTAAATCATTAATAAGTACCACCAAGTTCATCCATGAGGGCTCAAGCCTCAATACCATACTCATTTGGGAATTAGGTTCATTACATTGAGTATATCAACATCTTTCCAGATTCATTATCTTTCTTCCTCTTGTGTCGGTACGTGACACTCCGATCCATATTCTATCCTGGTGCCGGAACGTAGCACTCCGATCCTCATTCTATCCTGGTACCGGAATGTGGCACCAGATCTATATACTATCCTGGTGTCGGAACGTGACACTCCGATCCTCATTCTATCCTGGTACCGAAACGTGGCACCCGATCCATATACTATCCTGGTGTCGGAACGTGACACTCCGATCCTCATTTTATCCTGGTACCGGAACGTGGCACCCGATCCATATACTATCCTGGTGTCGGAACGTGACACTCCGATCCTCATTCTATCCTGGTACCGGAACGTGGCACCCGATCCATATACTATCCTAGTGTCGGAACGTGACACTCCGATCCTCATTCAATCCTGGTACCAGAACGTGGCACCCGATCCTCTATTTCTATCCTGGTACCGGAACGTGGCACCCGATCCCCTACTTCATCAAGCCTTCTTTTATACCAAGGCATCATCAATCTCATTATATAATTTATAAAGCCTTCTTTTATACCAAGGCATCATCATTCTCATTATATAATTTATCAAGCCTTCTTTTATACCAAGGCATCATCATTAACAAAGTGAATTAGGGTTTCTTTCAAGATTTGGGATTCAACAGCTTCATCATGCTTATTTTATCACAATCACATAATCATATTCATGCAAGCATACAATTAAGCATATAGAAGGGTTTACAATACTACCAATACATATCATTCGCTATTAAGAGTTTACTACGAATATCATAGAAACAAAACCATAACCTACCTCCACCGAAGAATTCGTGATCAAGCAAGCAAATCCTCACAATCTTTGATATCCCCTTCGTTCCTCTCTCTCGTTCGATCCTCTCTCTCTCTCTTTGTTCTTTCTATTTTTCTTATTCAAACCCTCTTTCTTTTACCCTAATTAACATATAATTAAGTGTAAAAGATGACAATAATACCCCACTAATTTACTCAAAGTTACCTCTTTTATCCCCCAAGAGATTGAGTTATTAATATAAACCCACAAATTTTATAATTATAGCAGGAATAGTCCAAATCGCCCCTTTAAAACTTAACAGAAATCCGACCCCGCCTGGGATTTACGCAACCTGTGACGGCCTGTCGCGCCTGCGGCGGTCCGTCATGCAGGTTCGTCAGAGACTCAATTTTCTTAAAGAGTCTGTGACGGCCCGTCGTACCTACGACGGTCCGTCCTGCACTTCCGTCACGATGTTCAGAGAATCGTTCCCTGTACCAAATTCTCAAGAGTTGAAGTGTTTTGAAACGGGGGCTCACGACGGTTCGTCGTACCTGTGACGGTCCGTCCTGCAGGTCCGTCACAAAGTTCAGAGAGTCGATTTCAGCACTCAAATTTCAGAATTCCTAAGTGTTTTGGGACGAGACACCCTCGACGGTCCGTCGTGCCCATGACGGTCCGTCGTGGGTTCCGTCGACTCAGACAGTTTTTCCAGAAATAAAATCTGCTGCTCAAAACGACTAAACAGGTCGTTACAGTATGATCATCTTTTTTCACATTCTTTCCATTGCGATATATGTTATTTTTAATACAACACATTAAACATTGCATTAAAAATAATTGTACTTATTTTTTCTGTCTCAATTTATATGATATTTTTTAGTTTTTTAAGAGTTAAGAAATTTAAATTTGAGCGAGAATTTACGCATGAAATTTTTGAAGATTTTAAAAAGAAATTTATATATTACTAAAAACTACGTAAAAATACTATAAGACACAATAATTGACAATTCAAAATATTTAAAAGTCAAAAATATACTTGTTTGAATTTCAAAATCCAAAAAGTATCACATAAATAAGAGGAGAGAGTAACGAATATCAATATTAATGATATATTATATTCACCACTAATATTCTTAAAAACAAATATTAAAAACACCCTTAAATTCGATGCGAATTATTAGTTTGATCCCTGAACTATTGACAGTCTTAGAAACACTCATCTACTTGGCTAGATGAACTTAAATACACACCCGATCTTGTCACAATGATGAAATACACCCTAATGAAAATCATATTTACTTTTCCTATTTCTAACCATTGGGAAGAGTCATCGTGGCTAGGAAACTATACTAGCGACCTACCCAATTTATTATAGAAATTTTCGCGATCAATGATTGAAAATTTAGAATGTTTCCAACACTTAATCTCTCAACTTTTTATTAAGAGTTTTAAGCTCGTACAAGAGTTTGAGACTACTTTTAGTATATCATATAATAAATCGAAATATATTTAAAATTATTATAAATTTAAAAAAGAAACTAATAATTCACACTAAATTAACAAATATCTTCAATACTTAGCTTCTCACTTATTTTTATACGACCTACCAAACAATCGGCGAAACTTTTTAAGTTACTGCAAACTGTAGCAGTAAAGAGAGGGGAAGGAGGGGGGGGGGGGGTAGTTGTGGTGCTTTTTAGCCTTGGCGGCGTTTGCAGAGCTGTAATATATATAATTCTACCTTTTCTATTAATGTACCCTCACTCACTCACTTCCTCTCCATAATTCTTTATACAAACAATCATTTTTTCTTAAACTTGCTCTATTTTAAATTTACATTTTTTCTTTATATTTACACATACCTATAGAGCAAAAAGAAAAAAGCTCTAATTTTGTAAACCTTTCAAAAAAAAAAAATCATCTTTTTTGAGATCATAAATGAAGAAATCCAAGGGATACAAACATGATATTTGTGTCATAAGTTGGTGCACTTTTGTGGTATGGATTGTGATTAATCACTAATCATAATCAAGATTAACAACAAGTATGGCTAATTTCTTTTCATTAGGTGGGAATCAAGAGCAACAACATCAAGAAATTAGCAGCAGCCAAGCAATAGTACCCACAGAGAGTAATAATTGGTTTTTGTACAGAAATGAACATCATCATCATCATAATCAAGAAATACCCAACACTTACAAAGGTTTTGAGTTATGGCAAAGTGGTAACACTCCACAACACCAACACCAACAACAACAACATCAGTTTCGTCATCCGATTTATCCTTTGCAAGATCTTTATTCCACTGATGTTGGATTAGGTGTTGGGCCAAGCAGAAGTGGCTTTGATATATCTGCAGGTGATCATCAGAAACAGATTCAGAATTTAAACTTTATCTATTTAGTACTTTCTAAAGTACTTATAAATCTATAATTTAAGTTTGATAGATTTAATATTTATGTTCTAAACAATTCACAAAATTTTGCAATTAGGGATTTCAAAACGTTTTTACAGAAGTATGTTAGAATTCCCACGCCCCGAAAAGGCATGGGAATTTGATCTATGGACTTGGGCAATCCTCCCTTAATAAGCTAACTTTTGAGGTTAAATTAGATTCATGTGTCATATCTTTACATGATATCAGAGTAAGATTCATCTCAATTCTTTGTTCGCCAATATTGGCCCCCCATATTATTGTGTCCACAATCTAGTTAACCTACGTTGGCCCCTCCATATTACAGTGTCCACGTTCTAGTTAACGAGATCTGGGCTTGCAGAAGAGTGTAAGAATTCAGAAAAAGGATGAGTATTTGGTCTCCTTGTATAAACTTGAGCAATCCTTCCTTCTTGAGCTAACTAGTTTTTGGGGTTAAGTTAGACTAGATGTCATATCTTTTAATATTTATGTTCTCACTATAGAACCATATAGCAACGAAACTATAGTACTATTTGTTGCACCTCTCTCTCTCTCTATATATATCGTGCATATTGAGTTCAGTTGAATCTGTTGATAAAAGGCGGGATGGGGATTATTATTGTGCAGGTGATCATGAGGCGTCGAGGTCGGGATTCGTGATGATGAGGAGTGGTGGAGGAGGAATAAGTTGCCAAGATTGTGGGAACCAAGCTAAGAAAGATTGTCAACATATGAGGTGTAGGACTTGTTGTAAGAGTAGAGGGTTTCAGTGTCAAACTCATGTGAAAAGTACTTGGGTTCCAGCAGCTAAAAGGAGAGAAAGGCAACAACAACTTGCTGCTTTGCAACAACAACAACAACAAGGACATAATAATAATAATTATAAGAATAAAAGGCAAAGGGAGGATCCAAGTGCTTCTTCTCTTGTGTCTACTCGTTTGCCTTCAAACACTAATGGTAAAGTACTTCATGTCTTTCTTATCTTCTCATTGCTAAGTCTGTTTTAATTTAAAGGTCTTAGTTTGACTAAACATGAATATAAAATGTTGAAATTGAAAAACGTAGAGAAATATTTAAATTGAAACGGAGGGAGTAATATTAATTTTTTTTGTATCACACAAAGACATAGAGTCTTGAGATCCATCATGTAAAGAAGATTAATTTGATCATTGCCTAAATGAATTCTATATAAAGTAAGTCTATAGTGAAAAGAGACCCTATAGTAAATTCGTCAGCTTTTTCTTTTTCTATTTGTCATTCTCTTCTTCCATCATCACTCTTCTTTTTTATTTCTCTACAAAAGATTGACAAAAATTCGTAATGAAATATATTCAAAATTTTGAGTTAATTATGAATTTTTAATTCTAGTTTATAGAAAGTGTGAATAAATTATTTATATGTATTACTAACAAAATAGCAAAATTAAAACTTTACTTGTACCCTTGCGCGCGTGTATGCACAATTTCTTTCTCTTAGATCTACACATTATATTTATCTCGACCCTAAAAAGATCACCATTATTCTTGATTTCAATTTTCTTCAAAAAAATTTTGAGATAATAACTATTAGTTGAGTAATAATATATGTGACTTACCCAAAAAACTGTTAGTAGAGTGAGTATTTGAGAAATCATCTCTCCAATTCATGTATAATAATTGGTGTTATCATATATTGTCATTAGTATTGGAATTAACTTATATATCTATAGTAAATGTACTTTTGAAATAATAACTATTATTTGAGTAATAATATATATTGCTTAACCAAAAAAACTATTAGTTGAGTGACTATTACTTTCCAAATTATGTATAATAATTGGTGTTATCATTGTCATTAGTATTTGAATTAACTTATATATATAGTAAATGTACTTGCATTTCAATTTTTTTGACCTACTTTTCCTTTTAGTTCGATTAAAATAAATCGACTATTTTTCAAGCAACTGTTTATTCTAAACTTTTCAGATGAAATGTTTAAAACCACAAGATTAAATAGTATTTTGATACATTTGACATATTTTTAGTTTTAGATCACAAAATTCAAAAACTTTCTTTGCTTTACTAAATTTCGTTGTAAGTGATACTAGGTAAAAAAAAATATTTATTTGCAATACATTAGTCCAAATAAACCTAATTTTGTATTATGGAACTTCATGTGTTATTTTTAGGGTTAGAAGTGGGAAAATTTCCATCAAAAGTCCGTACAAGTGCTGTATTTCAGTGTATTCAAATGAGTTCAATTGAGGATGATGAAGATCAATTAGCATATCAAGCTGCTGTGAGCATTGGTGGACATGTTTTCAAAGGAATTTTATATGATCAAGGTCATGAAAGTCAGTACAACAACATGGTTGCAGCCGGAGGCGATACGTCTTCTGGTGGTAGTGCTGGCGGAGTTCAGCACCACCACCATAATTCCGCTGCAGTAGCTACCGCCACCACTACAAGTGGTGGCGATGCTACTGCAGCGGGTCCATCGAATTTTCTAGATCCTTCTTTATTTCCAGCTCCACTTAGCACTTTTATGGTAGCTGGTACGCAATTTTTTCCACCTTCAAGATCTCCTTGATCATCCATATTTGATAATATTGAGGTTTCTTTTTAATTTTATGTCAAGAGATTTGTTTTTAATTGAAGTATTGATGTTGAATTGAGTTGTTTACATTAATTATCTTTGGATTTTACATAAAATTGTTTTTTTTTCTCTATTTCCTTGGGGTTAATTATTGGTATCTTATAGATTTGCTTTTTTTATTTCACGTTAAGATGGTAATATAAGATAAGATGATAATATACTTAAATGTATATATGTTTTGGGTTGAGTCTTACGATTACTTAATTATTATAATTTTTTGTATGTGTGTTCGGCTCATAATGTGCCAAAAGATAACAAAAGCAAAATTTAAGAGCATTCCAAACTAGGACAATAGAAATGGTGAAAGCTTAGTAAGTTTGGAACACCAATTCAATTAAACTCAAATGCCACTGTTTAACTAGTCTTAATATATGGGATAATATTTGATGGATCTTAAATATTATTTCTTTAAAAAATAATTATTCGTTAGAAGGACAATAAGTGCTACAATGACTTAAATTTCTAAATTTTTAACTAGGCATAATCCTTCAAAATAATTTGCATCATACTTTTGAATAATTAAATATGATATTATTGAAGTTTTGTAATTTTTCGTGTATCGGGCTGGTTCGGGTTTTTTAAATATCAAATTAAATTATTCGTGTAAAATTTTTAAAATTATAAATCAAATCAAACTAATAAAATTCAGATTTTTATGGTTTTTTCAACCCCGGGTTGATTCGGATTTTTCAAATATCAAATCAAACCATTGTGTCGAATTTTTAAATTTTTAATCAAACCAAACTAATAAACTTTGGATTTTTCCAGATTTTTAGATTTTTCGGGTAAAGTTTGCATACAAACATATAATTAACTTGTGCTCCAAATATTTCTTTAGTCCAACCAAAATATAATTATCTAAGGCGTTTCTTGAAAAAATAACACAAAATATGAGATAGTATTGATGACACAAAAATATTCAATAAACAATAATAATAAATCATCATATAAAATAAATATTGTAAAGTCATAATGAAAATAATCATAATTTAAAAATTCTAAATCATGCTAAAATAAGTTTAATAAGTATTAGTTACATTATTAAATATTTTAGGAAAATTAAAATCAGATTATGTAAACCAATATAAAATTAAAGAACAAATATTCAATATTATTGTCATTTTTAGTGTTGAATTGATTTTTCTTTTTGCATTAGTATTAATGTAATTTTGATTTAAGCTTTATTATAATTATCAATCTATGAACTATAATCTATATTGGACCATTCCTAATTCTATGTTTTAAACTTGAAACAATATATTAAAATTTAAAAACTATGAAATAGTATAAGAAATATTTTAAAATAATATCAAAGTATTTATTTTTATGTATAAAATAAAATTTTACACATATAATATCGGAATTTTCTTTTCCGATTTGACTCAATTTATGATTTAATTCGATTTTGTGCACCCCTATTTATATTTTTAATCTATATTATAGAAAAAATAAAAATATTAGGATGGATTGAATCTGTAATTCAAAAGCTACATCTACAGTCCAATAATGCACATAGATTTTTTATTAGATACTATATGACAAGAACCCTTTCAACTAAAAGTTGCCATTTTTATGATATGATAATTTTGGGACCATATATGAGAGTAAATGAAAATTATTTGTATGACTTGCTATTTTTATTTAGCCTACATAGATCTTCACCTCAAACCTTTCAACTAAAAGTTGCCATTTTATTTAGTATAGACTTGCATAAGCATTAAAACATAAGAATATAATATGTAAGTCATGGATGTTTAATTTTTTAATTATAGTTCAACAAAATATTATAATGACATGAAAAATATAGAAACTTCATTAAAAAAAAAGTAAAATACATAAAAAAAATTAAATTGTCTAGTATATTCTTACAAGTATGAGCAATGGAATTATTTTTTTTTAATTAAGAAAAAAAAATATGACCTTCCTAAAAGTACTAGCCCATCATCCTAGAATTTGGCATCATCATGTTAGCATTCCCAAAATTCTTAGCCATATGAGGATTTTGTTCCATAAATTGTTTAAGCATATCTTGATTCTTAATCTCCTCACTTGATGGAAGTCCCATTTGTTTTTGTCTTTGATCAAACATCATTTTTTCAACTGCTGCTCTTGTTTCTGTGTCCAAATCACACAATTTACTTGGTTCTGGCTCTACTTTTTGTGTGTCAATTTCTTCTCCACCTTTAAATAAACTTTTCCACCAATCAGTTTTGTTTTGTTTTGTTAAAAGAATTGAAATCTCCTTTTCATCTTCTAAACTCCAATAACATTCATCAACTTTAACTCCCTTGAAATATTCACCATCTAATATTAGTGGTTGGTTTTTTAGACCAACTTTGAGAGTGTTGGCCTTGATTTCCACAATTATGAATCTTGATTTTGTACCTAAGGTTAAAAAGATAAACAAAATCAGAAATCATATCTAGATTAATTTATTATATATGACAATAACAAAAAATTAATAATCTATGAAAAAAGATTTAAAAAGTACTAATAAATTATCACAATCGTAGTTTAAACACGTGATCTGAAATATATTTTTAAATAAGTTATTTAAAGCAATTTCTATACATATTAAAGGGATATAACAATTTATATATAGTCAGAAAAAGTTTTGTTTCTAATAAAACACGTAATAAATTAAATTATTTTATACCTGGAGGAACAGGAACATTGATGGTAACTTCTTGAAGAGACTGTCCCCATGAATAATTTTCCATATCAAGTCCATTGGACTTATTTGGCTTAAGTTTCTCTTCTTTTGGGGTTGAAGATGAAATTTCTTCTTCTTTAGGGGCTAAAGTAGAAGAATTATCTTGTTCTTTCTCAATAATCTCCATAGTTTGTTCTTGATTTTCTGCTTGATAATCTGATAGAATTGCCATTATTGAAAAATATATTAATTTTTTTTATCACAAGTAGAAGAGAAAATTATGTGAATTGATGTGAGAATTTTGGGAGAATAATTGGGTGTATATATAGGGAAAATAAAATTAAATCCGTTTTTGTTAAGAATTAGAATCCATAGTGTATTTGGAAAATAAAGTCCTTAAAATTATTATCAACCGACTTAACAATCTTTTTTTCCTAATTTTTATTTATTTATTTTTCTAGAATTTCGAATTGTAAAAGGAAAGAAAAAGAAACATTTAGTGTGAATTAAATTTTATGTACTAAAAAAGGTAAAAACTATTAGGTAAACCACATAATCTCTCTAGTTTAGGTCTTAATTATTAAGATTCTCAATAGTTTCAAATAATACTTCTTCCACTATATTTTATGATTAGGATACGTGAGTCTAAATCTGAGATATACATGGATTTGCGAAATTTTAAAATTGAAGTAAAAAATTTATTTATTCAAATTAATTACTTGTAACTAATTTACTTGATTAGAGAAGAAATTGAGAATTTTCAAAATACATAGATAATTAATTTCATTTTATTATTATTTGAAACAGTAAATTCATTAATATTTATTAATATAATATAAAAACATGTATATCTTGGTGGTGTAATTTGATTAATTTCAAATTATTAATTACTCTTTACAAAAATAAATTCATTAATTTGATGTATCTATTATCAATTTATGATGCATCTAACAAACTAAACATTTAGATTCACGAGTGTCATAAAAGTACATTCATATGTTTTAAAGTATCTAGCATTAATTTCACGTATTTATTATACGTATCTAGTATTAATTTTATGTATCTATTTTTATATATATAAATAGATACATAAAATTAATATTAATTTCATGTATCTTTTATATGTATCTAGTATTAATTTTATGTATCAAGTATCAATTGCATATGTTATATTCAAAAACATGTATCTCGAATACATAGTAAGCATCTACATCTATATCTAACTAAATTTCATATGTTATATCCAAAAATATGTATCTCGAATACGTAAAAAACATATATATTTAATTATGTGTATGAAATATGAAATATAGGTGAAACACATGAATTTAGGAACAAATCACGACGGTAGAGTATTTATTATATCATTAATATCATTGTATAGTTAAATATCATGTATTCGAAATTTAATGGTGGATACATATACATGTTCAAATTGTTGGGAATTAAACACACAACACACACAAATAATCTAGAGAAAAAGAGAAACGGAATGCAAACGGAACACACAAGAATTTAACGTGGTTCGGTTTCCCTACTCCACGACTGTAACAGGAGGATTTTATTTCACTTGTGCTGCTCAAGAATTACAAATACAAGGATCATATTTATAGGAAAACCAAATGGTTAACCTAGGGTTTCAGTAATGGGTCGGGCCGGCTCACAAGCCTCCACAAAGCCCAACAATCTCCCACTTGGAGGCTTGAAGAATTTCAACTGTCATCCACTTAGAACACTTGTATGTCTAGTAATCTTTTTCAACTCTCTCCTGCTACAGCGGCCTTCTCATCAGTCAACTGAAAGGCCCGTTGAAGCTCCCCGAAGCTTCAACACATCAGTCACGGCTGAAACTGCCCTTGACTCGTCCTCTGTCCCTACCGGCTCCCACTTGAGACACGAACTGCCGGATCCTAGAACTCCCTGAGAACAAACACTCTCCATACTCAGCAAGATATTTTCTGGAGACGTATCAACAGCTGGAATACTGGTTCTCTTGACCCACTGTCTTCTAGGAGCCTTGGCTGAAGCACGGCTGGTGCTCCCACTGCCACAAACGCCTCTGACTGGTCTTCCTGAACCTTTCCTTGCTCGTTCATCCTGAATCTGACCTGTGGCTCTGGGTTTCTTTCTTGCAAAGACAACCTTCTTCTGCCCACGAGATTCTGTGAACCGGACTTTGTTTTTCTTCTGAACTGGGACGGTCACTCCCTCAGACGGTAATCCGACAATATACAACGATCCTCTTTTTGTTCCACGAGCCATGACAAGATTGCCCCTCACGACCTTCCATTGCCCATTTCCGAACTTCACATGATGTCCCTGTTCATCCAACTGCCTAACAGAAATCAAACTTTTCGTCAAGCTTGGAACAACTCTGACATCCTTCAAGGTCCAGAAACCGACTGGCGTCTTCAGCACCATGTCACCCATGCCCGTAACATCAAGAGCTCTATCGTCTGCAAGCCTTACCTTTCCAAAGTCTCCAATAACCAGATTCTGCAATGCTTCACTGCTGTGGGTAGCGTGAAAAGAAGCACCAGAATCCATGACCCAGGAATCCACATTGATCTCCGCGCAACAGATAAACAAATCCTCGTTGGCGCTGTCTTCTGCAATGTTGACTTGTTTGTCTTTCTGGCATTGATTCCTGAAATGCCCCACCTCCTTGCAGTTCCAACATGTTACACCTGAGCCATCTCGAGCCTTCGACTGACTCATTCTTCGGTTCCTGCTCCCACTACCTCTGTTATTTCCTCTGCCTCTGACGACGTTTAGTATATCACCTGATGATTCTCCAGAACTCCTTCTTCTGACATCCTCGCCAAGAACGAGATCACGAATCTTCTCAAAGGTGAATCCATTAGGTCCCACTGAACTGGCAACTGCTGTAACCGTTCCGGACCAACTGTCAGGCAATGATGATAACAGTAGTAAAGCTTGAACTTCATCATCGAACTTAATGCCAACTGACAAAAGTCTGGCTAAGATCGAATTCAATGAGTTGATGTGCTCGGTAACTGAACTGCCTTCCTTCATCTTTGTGTTCACCAATTCTCTAATCAGAAAAATTTTGTTTGCTGCAGATGGCTTCTCGTACATGTTAGACAAGGCTTCCAAGATGCCTTTCGCTGTCTTCTCCTTAAGAATGTTGAACGCAACATTCTTGGTCAACGAGAGTCGGATAACTGACATAGCTTTCCGATCCAAAACTGCCCACTCTGCATCAGACAATTTTCCTTGCTTGTCACCCAACACTACGTCCAAATCTTTCTGAACCAGCAAATCTTCAATCTGCATCTTCCACCAACTGAAATCTGTACCATCGAACTTCTCAATTCGGAACTTCCCATCTTCTGTCATCTCAAAGGACTAAATGAGATACTCGGTACAACTAATTTCAGATCTTGGTAATTTCGTCAGAAATATTGCACCACAAAAAAAATCGCACACACCTTCGGCAATTCCCTTAACGGCGTCTTGCACGGCTGTAGCTTGCGAACGGCGGCGGCACACTCCTTCCTGCACACAGTTCTTCACACAAGAACCCTAGGTGACAATTTCTCACAATTTGTGTTACAGTGTTGTTGAAACCTCGCTCTGATACCAATTGTTGGGAATTAAACACACAACACACACAAATAATCTAGAGAAAAAGAGAAACGGAATGCAAACGGAACACACAAGAATTTAACGTGGTTCGGTTTCCCTACTCCACGACTGTAACAGGAGGATTTTATTTCACTTGTGCTGCTCAAGAATTACAAATACAAGGATCATATTTATAGGAAAACCAAATGGTTAACCTAGGGTTTCAGTAATGGGTCGGGCCGGCTCACAAGCCTCCACAAAGCCCAACACAAATACCCCATTATTAAAATACAACTCATATCTTAATTAAGATTACTACTTATTAGATACACATGTTTCAAAGGCATATTAAAGTAATATTAGTACTACCACACCCATGTCACAGTAACCAAAGAAAGTCTTAGAAAACACTAGCAAACAAAGACTCTCTACAATACTCCTCTGTAACATTTTTCGTTGTGGCATAACATAATCAATACTAATATTCATTTCTTCTAAATACAAATCAATCAAGACCCATTCTGAATTGAAATCTGTAAAAGTTACTTTGATTTAATCTCGTTATAAATGAAAAACAATCAAGACCCACTTTGAATTGAAAGTTTTCTTTGTTGATTCAATCTCGTGATAGATGAACAATACAAGATCATATTTTGGGTTCAGGAGAATTTGTCGGCATTGGTGATGATATCTTGAGAAGAAGAGAGTAGGTTCGTTATTGTTGGAATGAAATTGTACGGTGAAATTCTTGAATCAGAAAGGATGAGATATAATTGAGTGATAAATATGAGAGGGGAGAATTAAGAGATAGTGGTTGATTTGGATTGAAAGAGTTAATTAAGCAGATAATCAATCAATCCTAGTTTTAAGGTATGTGAGTATGAAGTATCTAATTGCATCTTCCAATAATATATTAACTATATGGTATAAAATACTAAAAGTGATAATATATGTAATAGTTTGAAAGTAAAAATAATATTAGTATATATAATAGTAATCTATGTTTGATAAGATAGTTTATTCTATAATTTGAGTTTTCTAGTAAACCGACTTAAGACTTCTTTCCTAGCTAATTAATATAAGCAATATATATTATCAATACTAACGAATAAAACATTACATTTTTAACTTATTTTGATTTGACATAGTTAAATTTTTATAATTCTAAATTAAAGATATATAGAAAAATGTATCAAAATGTCTTGAATCTTGTGGTTTAATTTCTTAAACATATCACATAAAAAGTATTAAACTAAAAAGTAATAAAAAAAAAGAAGTGTTGTAAAACAAGAGGAAAATGCAAGAATACTTAAACAAGAAAGTAAGACAAAATGTGATAGGAAGTATAAAGTTGAGAGCCTTATTTTAATATCTTCAATTGTGTTTCAAGCGCGTGAAGACTATCCATTTTATAGGTTATTCAAACCATCCTTTTACATCATTTGACAAATAAGTTAGTATAGGATTAAATTAAGTTAGGAACAGATCAAGAGAAACATTCACAATTGAATGGATTTGTAACATTCCCCTTAGATGTTTAGAGATAATGTGCCTCGTTAAAACCTTATTAGGAAAAACCCAGTGGGAAAAAGCCTAGTGAAGAAAAAAGAGTACACATATCTTGCAATATGCCTTGAGTGCTGCCTCATTGAAAATCTTACCAGAAAAAACCAATGTGACAAAACCTTGGCTAAGGAAAAAAGAGTACAACGCATATATAAAAAATTTATTTGGTATCTTGGAGACGACACATTCCAATCTTATATCTTATATCCGGAGCCACAGGAACGCTTTCTGAAACTGGGTGTGCAGACGAACTTGTGCCAGGAAGAACGTACAGACCATGCTCACAGGGGCCCTGAAAAATCACCCTCTTGGTAGTATTGTCTAGGATTTGAAAATCATTAGAGGTGAACAAGAGTGAGCAATTATTGTCTTTTGTGAATTGGTGAACTGAAAGGAGATTGGATTTAATAGAAGGGACGTGGGTAAGGTTACCCAGGTGAAAGATAGCGGTGGGGGTTTTAATGGTACCCGTACCAGTGTGAGAAATATTAAGGGACTCACCGTTGCCAACAGTAATACCATTGGATCCATGATATGGATTTGGAGTGTTAAGCTTGGATAGATCAGAAGTAACGTGCATGTTGGCCCTAGTATCCAACAGCCATTCAGAGGAAGGGCCGGCTTGAGATGCATAATTGGCACGGTTATTACTATTTCGGCTCTCCTCATACCGAAACCAGCAACAAGCAGCGGTGTGTCCTGTTTTCTGACAGATTTGACAAGATGGACGATCCCGCTCGTAAGTGCCCTGCCCGCCGCTGGAAGATGACTGCCCGCCGCTGCCGAAGGAGTGCAGGCTGTTGTTGCTGCTGTGCTGCTGACTGTCGTACGGCAGACAACTGTCCTGCCGACCACCGCGCCCGCGGCCTCTGCTATTTCTGCCGTAGCCACCGCGGCTACACTGCCGGCCGCCACCACGCCCCCCGCGACAGTTCTGGCTTGCGGTGAGGGCGGTGGTCGGCTCCATAACAGCGGCTTCTCGGAGAAGAAGTTTGCTCTCCAGATCCACGTTGATTTCTTCACTTTTTAGCCACGATGAGAGAGTAGCCAGGTCAACGGGCGTTGGACTGATGCGAACCGCCTGTTTAATGGAGGAGTAAGCTGATGGGAGCCCCGAACGACGCACATGACGAGATCTTTTTCGGGAATAATTTCATTCACGGTGTCGAGGGCTGTGATGAAGGTGGAGACCTCGTCTAAATACTCCGCCATAGTTTTCGTTCCTTTGGTAATTGTGTGGAGACGATTACGCAATTGAAAAATATGAGAGTGGAAAATTGATGCATAGCGTGTTGCGAGGGCCGTCCACAGGGCTGAAGCAGTTGTGTAGGATCGGACGTGTTTCTGAACCGTGGGAGAGATGACCGCAATCAAACATGATCGGATCTGGCCATCCACGGCTTTCCAGGCGGCATGAGCCGGATTGGTTTTTTCTGATTTGTCCGTGGCGGTGATGACTGCCGGCGGCTGTTCTGTGCTTCCATCGACGTATTTGAGAAGGTAATTGGCCTCAAGGGCTGTAAGAACGGTGATTTTCCATGTAGGGTAATTTATGTCTGATAATTTTTCGGGAATCAGGGCATGAAGATGCCTGAGAAGGAGTTTAACGCCAGAAGGAAGTGAATCGAGAGGATCCACCTCGGTTGTCATGGCTGCCGCCGCCCAAGAGAAGAGAGGGAACAATCGGTGCCCTAAAGAGAGAGAAAAACCTAGAGAAAAGAAGATCTAGGTTTTCTGGCTCTTGATACCATGAAGGAATATTAATTGTATTGAAGTGTTAACCTAATAAGGGAATACATGGGAGGTATATATAGGAGATATAGGAAGGAGTACTAATCCTAATAGGACTAGGATTAAGGAGTACTAATCCTAATAGGACTAGGATTAGTACACAGTAAATACTAATATTATTTAATACTATTATTTAATACTATCTGTTATTATTTTCAAATGTTGACATTGACAATGACTTAGTGAATAAATCTGCAAGACTAGCACTAGAACGAATTTGTTGAACATTTATCTCATCATTTAGTTTAAGATCACGTGTCAAAAAGAACTTAGGTGAAATATGATTTGTTCGGTCTCCTTTAATATATTTCTCCCTTTAATTGAGCTATGAAAGCAACATTATCTTCATACTGGAATCTTTGTTTGCACAGAAAGACCGCATAATTACAAATATGTTGAGTCATTGATCTCGACCAAACACATTCTCGACTGACAATTCACGAATAACTATTATCTCCACATGATTTCAAGAAGTAACAATTATTGTTGCTTCATCGAACACCATGAATACAATAATCTCATTTCAATTGTTCCTTGAAGATATATAAATATGTGCTTCACACCTTTTCAATGTCTTCTTATTGGACATGAGCTGAATCTCGCCAATAAATTTACTGCGAAATAAATATCTGATCGGATATTATTGACAAGGTATATTAGTGCCCCAATAGCTTGAGATATGAAGTTTCATAACCAATAAACTCTTCATCTTTTTTTTTTAAGGTCGAAATGAATTTTTATTTATGTCAAGGGATATCATAATCTTTGGGATTCTCAATGGGTGTGAGTTATCCATGTAAAATTACTTCAAATATTTTTCACTATATGTTGATTGATAAATAAATATTTCATCTAATAGATGTTCAATCTGAAGTCCAAGACAAAATTTTGTGTTACCAAGATTTTTCATTTAAATTCTTTTTTCAAACACTAAACAGCTTTTGAAAGCTCATTAAGAGTTCTAAAGATGTTCAAGTCATCAATATAAACAAATATTATTACAAATTCAAATTTTGACCTTCGTATAAAAATATAAAAATAAATAGAGTCATTCTTATACCTTTCTTTTAGCAAATATTTGCTAAGATGATTATACCATGTTTGTCCTGATTGTTTCAATTCATATAAGAATTTCTGAAGCTTTATTGTACAAATTTCTTTTGAATTTTAATATGCTTTAGGCACTTGAGTGCTTCAGAGATTATAAAATAAAAATTGTGGTTTAGTGAGCCATATAAATAGGCTGTGACAATGTCCATTAGATCCATTTCGAGCTTTTTATGAACTGTCATATTCATTAGATACTTGAAGGTGATTGCATCTATCACAGGAGAAATATGGAGAATATGTCTCCTCATAATCAATGTCAGACTTTTGCAAAAAATCTTGTACAACAAGTCGTGCTTTAGATCTTACGACTTTATCATTTTCATTGTGTTTTCACACAAAAATTCATTTCTGCTCTACTTAATTGACACCTTTAGGTGTTTAGACTATTGATCCAAAAATTTTACGTTTTACAAGTGAAGCCAATTCTATTTGAATTTCTTTCATTTTGGCTAATCATTTCGCTGTCTACATTCATCGATAGATCTTGATTTCAAATTCTCATCTTGTTGAATTATATCAACTGCAACATTATAGACAAAAATATTATCAACCACAATATAATTTTGATTCTTCCTTTTTCTCATCGAGACATAATTTATTAAGATTTTCTCTATCTCATTAGTTTCATGTGCACATACCTCCTTAGTGGTGTCATCATTTATTATGTCTCAGAGCTCTTCATGAGCAATTGCCTCCATATTATGATCATTTTGATTACTTATCCCTTTTATTTTTTAAGGATTTTTATCCTTGAAACCAATTGATATACCAGGTTTTAAGCATGGTCTAATCTCCTTTGCCTTAACCTTATGTCCTACCGGGACATCAACTCAAACTTGAGCATTAGCAGTTGAAATATATGATTTATTGATTCGTGGAAGGTTAGTAAATGCATTCGACTGTGGATTGGTAATATTCTGCAAATAAATCATCTTTTTAACTTCTAGCTCATATTGATTTGTTTGAGAATCTAAATGAGACAGTGAAAGTGAATTTCAATCTATCTCATTTTCCAACTGCTTTTGTTCTCCCCCTAATGTTGGATATACTGATTAATCAAAATGACAACCATCAAACCTTGCCGTAAATAAATCTGCAATTCTAGGTTTCAAGTATTTTATAATAGAACGAGATTTATACCCAAAATATATCCCCAATCTTCTTTGGGGACCCATCTTTGTGCGCTGCGATGGAGCTATTGAAACATACTACCGCACAATAAAAAATTCTAAGATAGAAAATGTTTGGCTCCTGATAAAAAACAAATTTTAATGAGGAGATGTCATAATAACTGTTTGACCTTACGTGTACAATACTAGTGCATGCAAAATAGTAAGCCCCCATACTGAAACATGCAACTTTGTCCTCATCAGCAATGATCTAGCTATCAATAGAAGTAGTTTAATTAATGACCCTGCTCTATCATTTTGAGTATGAACATGTGCAACAGGATGTTCAACTGTTATTTCTGTGGACAAACAATAATAATTAAATTCTGGACATGTAAACTCACTAGCATTAGCAATAGCAAGACGAATTGTTTTTATTGCATAATTAGAGAATTGTGCTTTTAACCTTATTATTTGAGCCAACGACCTCGCAAAATTCATAGTACGAGTTGACAATAAACACACATGCGACCATCTTATAGATGCATCTATCAAGACGATATAATGTCTAAATGATCCACATGCAAGGTTAATAGGTCCACATATTTCACCATGTATCCGTTCCAGAAATGTAGGGAATTTCATCCCAACCTTAGCCACTGATGGTTTGGTAACCAACTTTCATTGTGAACAAGTAGCACAAGATGATTCCTTTGATTGGAGAACATTTTGGTTCTTCAAAGTATGCCCATGTGAATTCTCAATTATTATGCACATCATATTATAATCGGGATGACCCAATCGATCATGCCAAATGACAAAATCATTAGAATAGTAAACCTTTTGTTTGATTTAACCGTATCAATATTTGTATGGTATAACCCAAAAGAAAGTGCAGACAATTTTTCATGCACAATTTTCTTCTACACATTTATCGTAGTAATATAAAGATATTCCACATTTCCTTCATTTGGATTTTCAACGTGATAGTCATTTTGGCGAATAACCTTAAAACTTAACAAGTTCCCTTGAGACTTACTACAATGTAATGCATTATTATTTTATAATAATGTCCTCCAGGTAGTAATAAGACCACTCTTTCCGAACCCTCAATCAACTCTGTAATACCGAATATTGTATTAACATATGCCTTTTTCATAATCAAATGAGAGAAATATTTCTTTTCTCTTAGTATTGTATGATCGTGACACTGTCCACAAGACACATATCTTCATTATTCATTAGGATCCAATTTAAGATTAAGAAATTTTATTTATCTTCACAAAAATAAGGATACATAATATAAAGTACGAAATGTAACAAAATAAAATTTAAGTACATGAACTTTAAGTAATATATTAAAAACAATAAAAATATTATTCATTTTCCAGTTCAATTATCAATTTTCAGTTGTAATCCCCAAAGAAGTCCTCAACTTCTAGATGAGTAATATTTAGAAGGATTATTTTGAGAACCCATATTGTCATCTCCTTTCTTATGACCACCACCTCGACGATTATTATATCGCCTTTTGCCCTTCCCACACCCACACACATTTTTACGCCCCCGATAATTTTATCTTATTTCAGACTGGACGTGTGCTTCTACCCCATGAGCCTGCGGTAATGGAATATCCGGCGGACGGGCTTCATGATTTTTCATTAAAAGGTCATTATGCTGCTTAGCCACTAAAAGACATGAGATTTCTGAAAATCTTTTTTCACGATATTGTTGTTGCACTATCATATTAGAGGCATGGAAAGTAGTTAGTGTCTTTTTCAGTACGTCCTCATCTTTCATAGTTTTTCTCACATAATTTTAATTAGGAAGTTATTCTAAGTACAACAAAGTTATACTCAATTACAATTTTATAATCTTGAAAGCGCAAGTGCATCGGTCATATCTCACTTTCAAACTATGTGAGTCTTTCATTATTAAGTATTCAACTTTCAGGCTTTCATCAAGATGATAATGAAGGAAAATCATAACTTTCGCTTTATTCTAAATTGATGTCTTATTTCTTTTGAATATACAATCATCAAGACCATTATCGGTAAGGTGAATTTCAGCATCAAGTATCCATTATAAATAGTTCTTTCCAGAAATGTCAAGTGCACAAATTTAAATTATGACAAAATCGACATGATGACACTTAGTTACCTTTTAGGAAAAAGATAATTTCGAATTAAGTAGATCTGAATTGGTTAGAGACTCGTGTTGATAATATATTGTAAAACAAGAGTAAAATGCAAGAATACTTAAACAAGAAAGTAAGATAAAGTAATGGAAAGTATAAAGTTGAAACCTTTATTTTAACCTCTTTTATTGTGTTTTACAGATGAAAGACTATCATTTTATAGGTTATTCGTATCATTCTTTTATAACATTTGACAAATACGTTAATATAATATTTAATTAATATATTAAATAAATGCATTACATTAGAAATAGATTAAGAGAATCATTCACAATTAATTAAATTTGTAACAAGAAGAACTTTTAACTTTTAAATATATTTATAATAAAAAGTAATACGCACAATTTGAAACAAATGAAATAACGTGCCAATGACATAGAAGTGATTAAGACATGAAAACCAATAGGAAATTGTCATTAAAAATCATTTTTTAGGGTGTTTTAGTCATTGCAAGTATCTGTTGCATGTTGTGCCAACGCACAATTTTATTAGCCCACGATACAAGTTCCTCTTGCAATTAATTTTTCTCTTTTCAGCTTCAATTTGTTCTTCACGGCTTCTCTTCCAATTTGCAGGTCAGCTTCTTCTTCAATTCGCCATAACTTCTTCTTAACTGTGTGATGAATGATGATCTTTCTTCTTCGATTTAGAAGTTCTTTTTTTCCCAGCAAATTGAGACTGAGTTTATGTGTTAGGGTTAAGGTATTTAACTTAAATTTTTCCTTTCAAAATCAAATGAAGTCAAAAGCCGACTCTTGTTCATTGCAAAACTATGAAAATCCAATTTCTATAGAGATGCTAAACTCTGTATAAGCCCCAAATTGGGCTTTGAATGTGTAGTGTTTCTATTATTAGGGTATATACTGTTTCAATATCTCTTCCATTTTGTTTCTATTATTCCTGTTAAGTGCTCAATGATATCGCGTTGATTGCCTGCGAAATGGATTTCTGTTTGTTGTTGATGTTTGCCTGGCCTTTTACTGATATTTTTCTTCTATGTGACAAGTACTTACCATAGTAGCTACTGCCCTATGGATTCTACATTTATACTTGTATACCCATCTGTGAATTTATGGTTTTGAGTAATTGTACTTGCTGTTCTGTGTTGTTGATGAGTTTATGCTATTATACGTTTCACCAGTATGATTTCCTTGTATGACCGAAGCACCATAAGTTCCTGCGCTTTCGAGTATCCTTTCCTTTCTAAAGTGTATAATTATTTTCTTTCCATACAACAAAATGAGCATCCAAGGATGCTGATTACCATACATTGATAGTGAATTTACCTTGGTTATAATTCCTGCCAAAAAAGAAAACAGAGTTAGTTAAAAACCAGATCCTCCTTCGTTTGTTTACTGTAACTTGAGAATGATTTCTAGTGGGCGTGCCCTTCTTTCAGATGCTTCTTCTTCATGTTCCCCAGATTTTTCTGATGTGGGTGTCATTTTTTACAGCTTCTTATTCTCAAGTATGATGTTATGCTCTAGTCACTGTTAACCAACTTCCTACCCCATGTCTCCATATCCAGGAACCAAAACTAGCTAACCTGAACCGTGTAATGCCAATCGAGAAGACCATTGAACATTGGAACTTAGATGAGAGAAAAAGAGCAAGATGAGTAAAGAAATAAAGCCAAACATAGAATTAAAAAATATTAGCAGCTTACTGTATATAAGAAGGCAAGAGAGGTATTCAATTATATTGCACAATTTAAAGACACATACATAACAACAAAAGAAGTAGCATAAAGCCATAAACAGTGTCAAATCCATAAGCTCTCAAGGCTATAGGAACAAAGAAGAAACTTTCCTTAAAGACCAATCCACCCTCTAATATGAATTATAACCAAGCAGACTATTCAGGTTCTGGAGGATATGTTGAGGGCATGTGTTATTGATTTTGGTGGTCGTTGCCTCGTTGGGACCAATTTTTGCCTTCGACGGAGTTTGCATACAACAACATTATCATTCCAACATTGAGATGGCCCCGTTTGAGGCCTTATGTCAAGGAAATATATATAATTCCCCCAAAAAATGTTTGCCCCTATTTGCACAGTATACTTTTCCCACAAAGAGGATTTAGTTGAACCCCCTTGGCTCTATAGAGCTCAGCCCCTGTAAGTGACTTAGTGCACATTCTCTTATCAGGTTCCAGCTAGACCAGTATTACATTTTTACCTTTGCTAGATAAAAAAGAGGGTACAATGGAATAACTAAATTGGGAACTCATTTGGTGCTTCAGTCTAGTTTTACTGAAGCCTTGCTCGCTGTTTTGACTTATTGGAGATAATTAGCTGAAGACTTCCTTGAACATAGCCAACTTTTTGAGCATTTTACATCTTTGTTTCTATGAATGTGGGAAAATGTATTTATTAAGCTTATGAAATGTCAAAGCTGTTTCTCTTTTCTGGCTTGAGCCAGTGTTGATTTGTTTTTTTGAGAAGGAAATAATTTTTCTGTGGGAGATGATTTTGGATAGTGTAGACCATAAGTTGAAACTGGACATACACTATCACAATCGTATATGAATCATAATAATTTTGGATGTTTTGTTCTTATGCTAGTTATTTATGCTCTGGTCATGGTTCCTGAAGATGATCCAGATCATGCTCTGATGATTGAAGAAAATTATCCAAATCCAATGCTGATTGATCCAAAAAGAGACCGCTTTCCGTGCTGCATTGTATGGTCACCACTCCCTGTCCTGTCTTGGTTTATCCCCTTTATTGGGCATATAGGGATTTGTAGGGAGGATGGTGTGATCTTGGACTTTGCAGGGCCAAACTTTGTTTCTGTTGACAATTTCACATTTGGGGCACCAACTCGCTATTTCCAATTAAGCAGAGAGCAGGTATGCCTTCTGGTTCTAACTGGGTTTGTTTCTGAAAAGACTTCCTTACTCTAATCAAGCAGTCACTGGCTTGTTGTGCCCTTGCTCTTGGTTCAACCTGCAGATTTTCCATCCAAGCTGGTCTAGTTACTTTAATTATGTGATTAGGATTCATTGATTTTGCTATTTGATTGGTTGGTCCTACATCCTAATGCATCTTTACTTTGTTTTCATCGCTTTTATGTCCGACAGTGCTGCTGCCTTTCTCCGTATTCAGCTGAATCTACGGGTGAATATGTCGAGAACCATGATGAATCTGGAGGTAATGTTGACACGTGGGAATCTGCCATAAGAAAGAGCATACAAGAATTCCAACACCAATCTTACAGCATTTTCACTTGCAACTGCCACTCTTTTGTAGCTAATGGTTTGAACAGGCTGGGGTTTCAGGCTGGTGGATGGAATGTAGTCAACCTGGCCATTTTCATTTTTCTCAAGGGACGTTGGGTAAATAGAACAGCTATGGTTAAAACCTATTTACCGCCTCTCGTTGTGCTTGGTTTAGGACTCATCTTTGGAGGAGGGACTTTCCTTACTTACCTGTTGATTTTCATGTTTGTTCTTATTGGTTGGTTTCTCCTTGGCACATATTGTTTCAAGAAGTTGATCCATGTGTAACACTTGATTCCTATAGTCTAACACTTGTAATTTTGGACATGATACAAGTAACTTTTTTTAAAAAAAGTTAATATACTTCCTACACCCACCCCATCTTTTAAAACATTTCAAGTAACTTAGAGCTGTATGTGTCAAAGATACTCAGTTGGAAAAGCTGGCTTCAGTTCCACTTAAAAGACATTTCATTCAATGCAGCTGTTTCTTGTTACATTGAGACTTGAACATATGGGATGTCCAAGCAGAGACGAGAAGTTTTATTTTTGTCCATGGAAAGAAAAATAAATGTGAAAATTGTAAATTTTATGGTATTTTTAATCTAGAAATTCTGTTAATATATTTTTACTTATTTATTTGTCATATTGTTATTCTAGAAATGAGTTGATAATTTATTATTTGGTTTTTGATAATTTGATAATTAATTAGAATTATATGATATTGATAACGTATGAGTCAGATAAGTATGAGAATCTGACATAGAGCTACCTGCACGAATAGATATACTTGACACGTTAGGAAAATTGATTAAATCAGAATGCGATAGCAAAACTCTATATTTAAAATTATTAGAGGATGCATTTTCTTATTTTAATTGAAATTTTTGTAGCAACTAATAATACAATTAATAAAGGTAAATAAAAAATAATAACGTTACAAGTAAAAAGGGAAATTGCTATTTCATTAATGAAGGAGGCAGAAGAGTGAAGACAGTTGCAGAAATGGAGGACTGGAAATCGACCTACCGTTTACTTACACACTGCAAACACTTTTTTCATCGCCGATTAAACCCTAATTTTCACAATTCTAAGCCATTTTTCACCTCAGGTACCGCTCTTATTAACTAATTTTTAGATATAATGCTTTTATTGCATTTCATCTCAGTTAAATTTATGCTTTATTCTATAATTTTAGCAATCCTGAGAGTTTCTCATAGCATAGAAACTCCAAAGTCCAGATAAGTAAAACGAGGGAGTAAAGCTAAATCGACGATCAGGTAAAAATAATAGCGAAATTGAATTGAATTGTATTGTATGGAAACGATTCATATAGAGTGTGCTTGGTATGACACAAGTTATTTTCTGGAAAATTGCGGTAGAAGGAAAACACTTGTTTGACTCTCAAAACTCGAAAGGTTCACATAAATTGGATGAAGGGAGTGATATTACCTATGCGGAGAGTGTTTAGACAAAATATGTTAGTAACATGGTCAGTGAGTATGCCACATCCGTGTTACCTAAGTTGCCCGGATTCTTCACTATTTTGACTATAATTGACCTGAGAAATCGGGATAAATACCTATGGTTTATGAAAACAAAACAAAATCTAAGGGGGATTGAAGAAAATGGAATAGCTTGTATATAATAATTTTTATGGCGGTCCTTTTCCTTTTATACCCTTCTAGAATTCTCGTCTTAATCAATTTTTTCTCCTTGGAAAGTTATCCACATAATGTCTCATAACTTAGACATATAACTCTATTTTTAGATATTTGAGGTGAATCTCCGCACCTGTATCTGTAACCCCAAATCTTAATATTTTGATCATGAAGGATTTGACTTCTAGATCCACCTGTATTGGACATCCAAACCTGAGTCTGAGCAACTTAGATGGTGGCCAAGTTTTAGTTGGAGTAAGTAAAATGTAGTTAAAAGTTTAGATAGTTGTGACAAATATAACACTTCCATCTATAAGGGAGGGAAGTCACTTTTTCCATTTTGATGGAAAATATTTTCCTTGAAAAATAACCTCCACTTGACTTGAATGCAACTATCATTGTATTTAAACTTGAGGTCGTTGTAGGAATCCCAAATGTCAAATCCTAGATCTGCCTCTATGCTCTGTACCAAACAGTCCGATAGTTGACTCAACTAATTTCGGACTGAGACGCAATTTTTTGATGATTGCATGTGGAGCTGCTCTGATTCAGAGCCTGCAATTTTTCGAATTTTGTTACTTGAGTATGAGGATGCTTGATTCAACCGTTCTCATCTTGATTTTTAACAACAAAAAAAATTAGTCACATGGTTTTGGGGTTACTGATTGAATAAAAAATCATTGACGTAGGACTCCGGTTGTTATCTACTGAGTTTGTTCTGATAAATCTTCAGGTTCAATGAATGAAGTGGCGTTAGATTAAGGTTTAGTTGAAAATGAACCCAAGTGGAACTAATTGTATGTGTATTATAAAAGATACTCTGATGAAGCAAACTGAGAATCTTCATTCTCATGGTTTGTAGGTTCAAGGTATCATTGTAGCCAACCTTCTCAGTTGGTAAAACCTTATAATTGTAATTATCAACAAGAATTTCAAACATTTAAACATCTCCCGGTATCTCTGGGTACGAATCCATGGAACAGATGCAGAAGCCAGTATAGATGTTTTGCTTCTCAGGCCAGCATTATTCAAAGAAGACCAGATTTTTCAACAATTAGTTCAGAAGACTTGAGCTATTTCAAAAATATATTAGGGGAAAGAGGGGTGGTTCAAGATGAAGAGACACTCGATGCTGTGAACACGGATTGGATGAGGAAATACAAGGGCACCAGTAAACTTATGCTCCAACCTCGGACAGCAGAGGAGGTTGAAATGTCACGTCTCTTCGCAAATTTTTTGTTCCTTATTGATAATAGATACTAATATCTACACCTTTTCGTTTCCCATTTGTGTTTCTTTGACTTTGTTCTGCAGGTATCTCAGATTCTTAAATATTGCAATTCCAGGTGCCTGGCTGTTGTTCCACAAGGGGGGAATACAGGTCTTGTGGGAGGAAGTGTTCCTGCTTTTGATGAGGTAAGGAATTCTTGATTACTTGATGACCACTGGTAATTAATTATGGGTAGAGGGATACATTACCATGAATGTCTTATGTCCAAGTAGAAATTGTTAGTTTGTTTTCCGTTAGTCATATTAATTATAGAATGACAGGCTGCCGTCACATTGTATTATATCTTCTTCTATTTGGTTGTATACCACTGTTCTTAAAGGTTCATTTGCAGCGCGTTTAACATCTGAAGATAGGTGACGCTTACCTAGTGCACTTCTTCTGCTTAACTGGCATTCAATGTTGGTTTCAAGGCTTGAAGGTGTGCGCTTAATTAACCATGCTATCTTGAAGAGGTTGCCTCTAAAAATAAATATAATTGGAGAAGAGATATCTTAATTGTTAAGAAAATGGTATGAATGAATTTGGTACTTATTTAGGAAAAGGAGTTTATAGATTTAATATAAGAAAACTTAACCTAAACGGAATAAAAATCTTAAAACTGCATTTTTCATCTAATTAAAATTTTGATTTTTTTGGTCAACTTTATCTGTTCCATTTAATATTTAATGATAGTTTGTTTCAACTACTTTGTTCATAAATTTTTTATTTTTTGTGATTGTAGTTATTTTTTCTTGCATTACATACATAATTCTTGTTCTTCATCACGGTTTCATTTAATGACGTCCACAGTTTTATTGCGCTTTGAGCTTAAAGCCCTAACAGACTCTCAAAATTTCACCTTCAACAACACTGTTAATTACCTGGTATAGATGTTGATTTGGATCTTAAAACAGATAAACAATTAGTTTCATTAAAGCCAACTTAATAAGAAAATGCTATTTCGTAGATAGATTGTCTTAGTTTGTAAAATCAGAGTTAGAGCACAAGTAGCCAACAACCTTTAAACATAGTTTACCAGGGTATGTTTTCATGTTTCATATCATAGTTTAAGGAGCCCAAAATCATAATGATAAGAGTACATTCATGTAAAGTATACACGAAGACTTAATAATTCAGAATAGTTGGCACAATAAAATACTTGTAGAAGTTTTTGGGATCAAATTTTGGTCAAAGTCAAGCCGAATCCATTCAAACAAATTTTCACTGAACCGTCCAAAGGACAAAGGGTAATAATTGGGTCATTAAATGACATTTCTGATACCAGTGTGCCCTATTCTGAAGGGCCAAACCTTAATTTTGCTAATTACCCATGGGAATGATTTCTGATAGTTGCCTAATCATGTGAAGTAAACATAACTATTGCTGCATCATGTTTCTTAAACCATCTTCTGTTAGAATGGTAAGAATGGGGGGCAAACTGTCTCATTTTACTTTAAAGCTTCACCTAGGAGGAATACATTCGTGTTTCAGCGACTCTCTCATCGATGTTCTTACAACTTCAATCCAAAATGCTGCTTGAACCCTTATTTCCACTTTCCTCTCTTTCGGAAGTGGAAGGATCTGCGGCGGCATTATTGCATTGTTCATTGGGCTGCTTGAAATGTAAATAATGACAAGAGAACTGCTGAATGTTTTCTTGACTCTATAAACAATTGCACTGTGAGGAGACTTTAAACTTCAAAGCTGTAGTAATTCAAGTCTTTTTTCTCAATTTAACAACTTTAGAACCAAGCCAGAACTTCCTCCTAACTCATTGTAGAGATATTGAACTTGTATTTCTTTTCAAACCAATCTGTTTAGATTTCTCTGTCTCACACATGAGCTAAGCACTGATACTCGTCAAGCTAGAATTAGTAGTACTCAACATCTATCAAACATATCCATGTTTTCTGAACCTCTAGTCATTATAAACATCAATATTATTGCTACTGTATTTTTTTTCTGGGATAAGAAATGTGAAACAGATATAGCTGATTTATATAGCCGACCACAATTAGTCTGGGACTGAGTAGTAGATGATAGACCGATTGATGTAACTAGTGTTTTTGCTGCTGATATGTTCTTTGCTGTGAATGTTTGAAAATTCTCTGAAATAAATATGTTGGCTGGTCTTATATTTCTTTTCTTAACTGATTACTGATGTATTCTTTATTTTGAAAATGTCCAGGTGATCGTCAGTATCAGTCATATGAATAAAATCATTTCTTTTGACAAGGTAAGAGTAAGTTTATTCTGAAAATGTGCTGGTGAGTGTAAATACTACATGAACCCTTGCTTTTGCAGGGGGGATATAAATATTATTTCAGCGTAAAGAAAAAGATGTCATTGACAAGATAAAAGTAACTCTACTGATCTATCTTCAATTCTTATTCTTGTCAGATATAAAGTTGATGAAGGAAAGAGTTCTTTACGACTGTATAAAGTCTATGCATATAGAATAAGTTGTCCTCCTTTACATCTTTTTGTAGGTTAGTGGCATACTGGTTTGTGAGGCAGGATGCATTTTGGAAAACCTCATCGCATTTCTTGATAACCAAGGGTGATTTTTTCTTACTTGAGACCTTTAATGAATACTATATAAATCATGTCAAGGATAGTTTTTTTTTTATGGATAATTCTGTTTGTGCAATTTTTTAGGTTTTAATCTAGAAACAGTGAAACACCTTTGAATACTTTATTGTCATATATTTGCAACTTTCTGACCAAAGAATGTTTCTTTCTCCATTTAATTGGCATATAAACTCCGTAGTGATATCCATCAGAGTGATTCTATTCTAAGCATTCTTACCATGTAATAGCAAGGTGTTTCAGTTTAATATTTCCATCTGCAAATTCGTCGACTGATCTTCTCCAAACTCTGTTGCATCTTATTTTAATATCATGACAATAGAAAGAAACAGCACTGAGAATTCTGTTCTGTTTTCTACATCTATCTTCTGTCTAGTTTGTTTCTATTTATAAACTATTCTGGGTACTTCTTACTAGCTCTTTTGATGCCACTGAATTAGTTCTTTTTTATTCTGTTTCCTTATGAAATCAATGTCAATCACATTCTGTCTTAGGTTTGTTATGCCACTAGATTTAGGTGCTAAAGGAAGCTGCCAAATTGGTGGAAACGTCTCAACTAATGCTGGTGGTTTGCGACTTCTCCGCTATGGTTCACTGCATGGCAGTGTGCTTGGTAAGATCTGATTGAGCTCTGTTATGGAACTTCTGAGTCGAAGTTGTTGACCTAAACAAATCTGTGAGTCTATTAATGGGGCTGATGAAAGATTTAGCCAATAATGAAAATTATGTTCCATCTTTAGATCTGTAAGATAAACTTGGGATCCGTTTTGTCACATCCGTTTGAGGACAAGGCTATGTATGAGCCTTTCAAGATCTTCCTGTCCTTGGAAAACATAAAAGTAATGTTGTTCTAAAAAAACATATAAGTGAAGTCCATTCTTCTGTAAGTGTTCTCAAATTTACTTTCATCTATTCAGGTCTTGAAGTGGTTTTAGCAAATGGAACGGTGCTTGATATGCTCGGCACTTTACGAAAAGATAACACTGGATATGACTTGAAACATTTATTTATAGGTGAGATTATATTATTTATTCTATGTCAACAGAAGTTGTTTTACATTGTGTGATAAACATTTTATTTTATTGCATGGCATAGGAAGTGAGGGATCCTTGGGTATTGTAACGAAGGTTTCCATTCTTACTCCTCCAAAGTTATCCTCTGTAAACGTATGCTTTCTTGCTTGTAAAGATTATGCAAGCTGCCTGGTAATAATGGTTCTACCCTCTGAAGTATGATACAACTATGAAGTTACTTGATATGATAACTTTACTTGCTGAAAATTCTGTTTGCCATCAGAAACTTTTGTTAGAGGCAAAGAGGAAACTTGGGGAAATTCTTTCTGCATTTGAATTCCTTGATCATGGCGCAATGGATCTGGTGAGCTTTATGTGTCTTTTTAATCCATCAAGTCTCACCTGACGATATCATCTGGGAATGTCAAGTTCTTTTTCCTGTTCTATTTGAGTTGCTTTATGTAGATTATTATACTTGATGAATGGTAACTACTGCATTGTCACTTTGTATGCTATTCAAAATTGCATGGTAAGCTTGCAGGTGCTGCATAGTCAGCCATCGTTCCTTACCTGTCAACTTTGTGCTTAGACTGTTAATTTAAGTTGGAGATTCAAGTTATTTTGACAACTATTATAAATGTTATAGGCCATTTTTATGCAGTAATTTAATGCAGCATTATCTATTATGTTACGTGGAGCAGGTCCTGAAACATCTAGAAGGTGTCCGTAATCCATTTCCTTCCTCAATGCATAACTTTTATGTTCTTATTGAGACAACTGGAAGCAGCGAATCTTATGATAGGTAACATCCTCATTGCTTAATTTGCTCTACTTGTTTAAAATACTTTGGTTGCTCATAACTATTTATATCCTTCATTTGAAAGAACTTCAGTTCATGTTTGTTTTGGATATTTTGTTCCGGAAAAATCGGAGAAACAATAACCTTTTCCACACAAATTAATTCTCATAAGGCTACATGTTTCTTCCTGTGCCTCTCAGAGTATAGAGGCGAGCCATTGGATATTATACCGTGCCTTTGTTATCAGACTTCAAATGTATCATGAGATGTCTATATATCGGAGGACTTTGGCTTAGTTTACTTTCAGACCACTAGTTGACTGAACAATATTTTAGAACGCCTTTTCATTGTTTGTACCATATGATGGGTTGTTAGCCATTTGTGTCTTGCTTACCATTTTGTAAACCCACGCTTGAGTCTGGAAAGAAGCCAACCACATTTTTATCCCTTATCTCTTATTAATCAATAAAGTAAAATTACGTTGAGCTGTTCCAATTTTCACTCATGAATGTGCTTGCTAGTTCTGGTTTCTTCATGTTGATTGTTTAGTACTTTTTCTCCTGGTTATTATATGCTCTGGTTGTAGGATGGCAGTAGGTCACGCTTCATTAGCTAACCTAAACTATTAGCAGCCGGGATAAGACTTCTTATGATTAGAATCAATATACTTCAGGAATCATTGAAGAAAAAATTGCTAATTTTGTATGTTATAGGATTTGAAATGCTTAAAATGGTAAAATTACCAAGAAAACATTATTTGTTACTTGTGTTGAAGTTAGAAAGAGGAATTAATTTTTACGATGAAAATTTTCGCTTCTGAATTTAGTGTTTCGCTATTCATTAGGAGATTTGTCATGTTTTAACTATGGATTTGCTAGTTACTTTATTAAGTCTGACTATCACATGGAAAGGATACAAAGTAAATCCATGCTTGAGTGACCTATTGTAAATAATATATAGCGTTTGAGTGTTGATATCCTTTATGTTTAGTTGTTTTGTGAAGATGATTGGATGTCAGTAGCCTCTCAGTTTCCTCTGGACTTAGCTAATTTCTTGCTTATTCAGTATGCAATTTGATAAGTTGAATTCATTCTTTGTTGGATTCTGCTACGTCATATTGACGTATGCAGAGAGAAACTAGATGCCTTCTTGCTGCACTCAATGGAAAATGACTTGATAAGTGATGGAGTTGTTGCACAAGATATAACTCAGGCATCTTCTTGCTGGCATATTCGTGAGGTTATCACTCTATACTTGACAAGTAATCTGTATGTAATATCTCTCTCAGAAAAAAAAAAGCAAAAAAAGCTTGCATCTGTAACCTGTGATATTCTACTATTCAGAGTCTTGATAAGTAAATATTTTTGAGAGAATGAAAGGATGTATAATTTGATAAGTAAATATTCCTTCATCACTAATGTAGGGCTTCAATAGTAGTAACCACCATATAGAGAGGTGATATGGAATATCATATAGACCCATCAAGATCCCTAAAGTAAATTATAATTTTCCAAAAATATCATCCTGTCATCTATGCAAGTGAGAATATTATGTGATCTCCACAATAAATAAGAACAATTCAATCTTTAATTTGGGTGAAGGAGTTCTGTGTCCCTTACAAATCTCTGTTATTAGAACTCTGTTACTATTATTAATTTTCGTCTGGAATCTGGATCACATTTTTTCAACTCTTACCGTTTGTAGATTTTATAGTAGCTGCACCTGCTTTTTATAAAATTGTCAAGACTCAAGACCTATTGTCATCATGAAAGTTTTACTTGATAAGAACCAAGATATCTGCATCTCCTCAGTAATGAATAACTGATGAAAACTTTGCCCTATCACTTACATTGGGTTTATTGTTGTAAATTTATTTTAAAAAAGTGCACATCTTCATGCGGTACGAGTCTGTTCATGTCTTGATAAATAAAGGTGTTAATCTTTATATTGTAGGGTATTCCTGAAGCTTTGATGAAGGCAGGAGGTGTATATAAATATGATTTGTCAATACCAGTTGAAAAGATGTATGATCTTGTTGAGGAAATGGGAGTCCGACTTGGTAAGAATGTCAAAATTCTTGCTTCGCTGAAAGCATGTTCCATTTCATTCTTATTAGTGTGTTTGGATTATTTATGGGATCAATTCTTCTTAGCGCTTCCTTAATTAGGACTCAGTTTTTCACTTTCGCCACAGACTCAATTTCAAAAATAAAAATATATTCCTTTTCAAAATCATGACTCAGTTACCTGCAGGAGAAGTAAATGCACAGTTAAATTTGAATGTCTCATTCAGAGATGCCATATCATATTTGATGCATTCATTTTTATCCATCTCTTCATTTTCTGTTGAATCGACAATTTTAGGGGCATGCCAGCTGTTACTAGTAACTAACAAACTCAGAGAATTTAATGTTGTTCTAATTGAAATTTTACAGGTGCTTCAGCAAAAGTAGTCGCTTATGGTCACCTTGGGGATGGAAACTTACATCTTAATATCTCAACTCCTCAGTATGATGATAATGTACTACCCTGGCATTCTTGCTTCTCACTGAATTTTATTAGTTGATTATCTCATTAATTGGATATGTTGGTAGCAGATTTTATCACAGATTGAACCCTTCGTTTATGAATGGACTTCTAAGCACAAAGGGAGTATTAGTGCCGAACATGGCCTTGGACTGATGAAAGCCAATAAAATCCATTATACCAAGTCACCTGAAACTGTAAGACCAGTACTTTTAGTTATCTTTTAAACAAAGTGACATCAGTACTACTGAGTCTTCTGTCGGGATATAGTGTTTGCAAGCAGCAATTGTCGACACATCTCAATATAGAAAGTTCTCGTTTCTTTCAACGCCAAAAGAAGTATCACTAGTCAGGAAATACTGAAACTTCATGTATATATATATTTTTTGCATGATGCCCCAGAGAATTCGCCCCAATATGCAGTAAATCCTCAGTATTTTCTTTCTAGATACTGGAATAACGCGACTAAGTTCAAGAGATGTGATGAATAATAGTTCTTTTCATAGGTTAAGACTGAATGGGGATAAACGATCATCTATGATTGTGTACTGACATCAAGCCCTTGTCTCCTCCCTCTGGAGCATCACATAGTGAAGATAACGTGAGCTTGCTAAAACATCTCTGCGAACACCCATCTAGCCAGCATGTTTGATATAGTGCCGTCAAGTATACCTATTAATAGGTTCTAGACCAAAATGATACTATAAAGAACGGAATGTGGATATTGGCATCGGTTGTCCATTGTCTGATTTAGTCTGCATAGCTTACTTTAAATTGAAAAACTAGAAGGTGCAAATACTGCATGTATTATTTTCCTTCCCCTCCCTCTGTCCACTCAATGTGTGGGTAAGTCCTTTATAAATTGCTGAACCGATGCATTTCTTTTTGCAGGTCCAACTAATGGCCAACATTAAGAAGCTACTGGACCCTAATGGAATTCTAAACCCATATAAAGTCCTCCCGCCTTCTCTTTTTACAGAAAGCTGAGGTGAGTAGCTCAGATTTCCATACTAATTTTAGTACTCTCTACTTGTGTCACGCAATAAAACAGTAACTTGATATCTCGTACTATTTCAGATTTATACAGAATGAACGTCTCCTTAGTATTTCTATTGTTTCTCAATGCAAGTGTTACTTCATTCTGGCTGCAGGTGACTTGAAGGAGTTCACAGCTAAAGGGAGAGTGGAACAGACAGGTTCTACATTGTATATTGTATTGCAGTAGTAAGATATGGCTCTTTTATGATGTGATCTTTCTGAAAGGGTCATGACTCATAAATTTATGAAATAAAGGTATAACTTGGCGAATAATTGAAGAATTTCCATTGAAGACGAAGCAAATTATGTGCAGGTTATGGGGATTGAGTTGGAAAATTAAGGTAGTTGTGGGTAAATGAGTTCCAAGTTCGACTCTTTCTCGAAGAGTGAAGATCAACAATACATCACTTCTCTCCTGCTCTTTACTTACGTCAATTTATATTTTATTAAATTCATATTAATCCGTTTAAATTCAGCACAATTCATCAATTTGACGCATTTACTCGCCCCAGTAATACTGAGCAGAATTGGACTTTAGATCACATACAATTTGATGAAAAGAAATGTGTCCACATAATAGCCCTTTTTGCCATTCAAAGTGGATCACATTCGGAGCCAAAAGAGAAAAAAAAATGAGTGAAATTTTAAAAAGGGTAATAAAAAATAAGTGAAATTATCAACGACTTTTTTTAGCAATAAATTTTTGACGACAGGAATATTATATAATTAGATTAATTAATTAGACAATAGGAATTCAATATAAAATTACAACCCTAATTAAATTACAGGAAAAGTTGTATAAAGTAGTAAATATTTAATTCATATTAAATGTTATAGCTAAAGTTCAGTTTAATTTCAACTCGTAGCTACTATACCACATAATTTGCTATCTGACAAGACCCATAGTATTGTATAAAGAGGTGAAAGGTATATCTGTATAAAGATATATACAAATCTAAGCAGTTCTTTTCTATCTTCGGTTACACCATTTTCCCCAAAAATCTCTCACCTATATTAGTTTCCTTGCACACACATTATTTAGTATTTTGATTTTTTTCGTTCTTTTCTCTTTTCATTTACATAATTTTCTCATAAATTCTCTCATCTAGATTAGTTTCCTCACCCATATTATTTTTGAATTTTATTTTATCTTCCCATTTACACACAACTTTCTCCTGAACTCTCTCTCTCCCAGATCAATTTCCTTTCATGACCAACATTATTTTTGAATTTTGAATTGTCGCTATTACCCTCTCGATTGTGCTATTACAAATTTCGGTAACCGCCAAAAACATGTTGAAATCAACTTTATATTAGTTTTTTCTTTGTATTCTATATTATATTTTTATATTTTTCCATGAATTTTCATATATATATATATATATATATATATATATATATATATATATATAGATTCAACTATACAATTTTTTATTTATATTGTATACATGTACAACTAAAAAGCACAACAATATTTATACAAATTACAACCTATATTATTTCTTACTTAGCATATAGATTTCACATATACACTATATGTACATATACAATGGATAAGTTTAACCAAAAAATACATATACATATACAAGTATCATTTAACATACAAACATAATTATCATAATTAAAGATGAATATGATTGTATACATATACAAATATAGAAAAACTGAAATGTTTTATATACAATTATCCAATTGTATAAATGAATTATACAAAACTAACTAATTTGTATGTAAATTGGGTGTATATAACGAATTATACAAATCAAAAGCTTTATAGCAAATATAAAATTTGATATGGAGTACAATTATGTAAACTATAGCTATGACTTACAAAAATAATTTTTATGTTTGCTAAACCTAAAATTTACTATATTAGGTGGTGGCATATATCCATCAGTCCCAACTTGAACAACTTCACTGTGCAACTACTTTCCCAAAGCTTTAGTGAAGAGATATGACATTTAATCCTTGCTTGCAATGTATTCTGTGTTCATTACACCTTCTTGCAATCTTTTCCTTATGAAATGACAATTTATCTCATTATGTTTTGTTTGTTCTCCTTATGCCAATCAAGTAAAATTTTACCAATGAATTTGTTCTTGAAGTCGATTTATTGAGTTCTTGGGAAGTTCTTGAGTTTTAGCTAACAATGAAGGTCTTTGAGTTCTTGAGGCGAGAGTTCTGCGAATTAGTTGAGTTTCTTGATAGATTTTTATGTGGGTTCATTGAAAATGTTCTGAGTTTATAAAATTTTGTGAAATTAGAAAATGGAATGGCATTGGGTGTGAATCGAATCGAGTTTGGGAGAGGAAGAAAAGAACAATCAAATAATTGAACCTAGAGTCGCGTCGCAGAGGCGTTTCAAATTTCCACCTGCAGACGATCACCCTCTCTCCGCGCCGCGGAGAGGATACGGAGTCCTCTGTCTCAAAAAAGTTTTCTCAATCAAAAATTAAATTCCACCTCCACGTCGCGCCAGTTCTTATTTTAAAATTGTATCTTTGCTCTCTTCTTATTACTAACTATCTAAGCCTTCATTAATCATTGAGAGATTTTATATCCTAATCACACCTCTTAAATTCACACTTTCTACCCAAGGTAAAGTTAAGAGGAAAGTTCAAAAAAGTCCTTCGAGTCATTTTGAGAAGTATTTTGCGATTATATAATTTATTTTAAGTCTGAGAAAATAAGAGGGTTTGTGTCGAATTAGGAATTGAAAATCAATTATATGACTAGTTATAAGTCCAAAACGATATAGTATAAGGTTAATTGGGTAGGAAAAGATCAAAACACCCTTAATTAAAAACTGCTAGAAGTGACCTACGATTTCGGCCTAGCAACCGTACTAATGAACCATAGAACCAACTTTAGAAACCCGAAAATTCAATCATTTTTCACAAATTCACGTGGGAGAAGATTAATTTAATTAATATACTCTTACATATTTTATATTCTTTAACACGTCAATTAATTCTAGAACCGCTAATTTGCTAGCTCCATTGGAAACAAAATGGTAAAATTTTCCAAACGTTAGTCAAGTTGTGGTCTAAGTTAGACTAAAATAGCACTCCCATAAACCCTAAATGCCAAGTGACAACCATCCAAACATAAGAATCATATTATGACACAAAATATTCGAATTTGAATTTATTTGAATTTTTTGAACGGGTGAATGGCACTAGCATAGGACTGATATACAACTTAAATTAATTATTTTACTGTTCACATTAAATTTACTAATTCACCAAGTATGTTATTAATATTTATATACAACGAATTCATCAATAAAAATGAAATATGAACTTATTTACAAAATAAAAATTCATAAATTTTAAATCTTAAATTATATTTTTACGGCTTCAAAATAACCCATTGCATAGCACAGTAAAGTTTAGTTTTATAGATTTGGGTGAAAGGGCAAAATGATTCTAGCAGTCCAATTTAAAGGTCCACTATTTGATTGAAGCATTTTTAATGTTTCTTTATGGTTGATTGGTTTTAAGACAAGTCAATTATTATTGCCACAATTGTTGCTCTAATGGGTTTAGCTAGCCCTAATGGTTGGCTCAAGGGCACCCTGTCTTGTTAGTGTTGGTGTTGTTACAGTTGTTGCTCTAATTCTAACCATCTAATAAATAGAGTAAGAAGGTCAGATACAAATATGCATCCACCTAATTACCAATTTGTATTACTTAAATAAAGTCTTATAACCTCTCAAAGAAAAGTAAAGTGTTTTTGTATCGTTCCGCAAGACTCTACTAGACTCGTCCTTATGTGACGTGATCACCGAACCTAAACCGATATTAAGCTCGTCATGATTCAAATTGAGTCACGAGTGACACCCACACTTACCGTCCTAGGTGGGCGAACCAGCGATTTGAACCCTAACTTCTATTATGATAGTTCATATTACAGAAAACAACCATAATGCGGATGCTGAAAACTTATTAAAGTTCCAATAAGAAAAACCTCTAGAGTCTATTACATATTATCCCAAAACATTGAAAGTCATCACATAAAGACATCTGTTCTCAAAATTTCAAGTCTAAGAGTATTAAAGACACCAAAATAAATAAGTAGATAGTCTATGTCCGAAATATAAGTACATCATGCCATAACCAAGAGAATCCAACACAAGCTAGAAGAAGTAGCTCACCCTGAAATCGGATGAGCTGGATACTGGCTAAAGCTGAGGGCCAGTCAAAGCCGATGATACAATTGCTGCACTTCACAAAAGAAAACGAAGAAAACACAAATAGGTGTCAGTACAGAAAAACATGTACTGAATTAATATCATCGGTCAACTCAAAATAGAGACTAATATGCAATGATTAATAGTATAAAATCAACTATAACACTTAGAAGGTGTAAAACAACAACCAACATGAACAAGTGACAATACCACCAAATTAAGAACGAAATCAGGTAACAATTTCGAGAAAACACACGAGGGCTCATGCATCCACACCTAGATCTTTTGGGAATTGAGTTCTTTGAGATTGAGTACATTATTTGTTTATTAATATTACCGTGCCAGAACGTGACACCCGATCTAATGACATCGTGTCGGCTCGTGACATATGATCCAATATATTGTGACAGAATGTGACAGTTGATACAATAATATCATGTCGGCTGGCTCGTGGCACCAGTTTTCACTTCATTAACAATATTTCATCAAGCCTTCTTTATTCAAGGCATCACTTCGATAGAGAAGATTCAAGATTATAAATTTTACGATTTGAGGATTTCAAACCAATTGTTGATATCCGATTTTGACCCTCCCTCAATAGTAATTAACTAATGAGCTTCCCGAGTTTAAACAATTCAAAATAATTGATTTTTATGAATTTCAAAATATATAATAATAGCCTAGCTTGCAAGCCATTTTTACAAAAGTTTTAATGCTTTTTTTAATTTTTAGCTAATGTATATGTTTACTTAATTATTCATAATTATTCGTATAGATATTTAAATTTGTTATCAATATTCAATATAAAAAAATAATAATGATAGTGATATTTTGTTTCATGTGAATATTTTGTTAATTATTTTACCTTATATTTTGAATCTTCAATTTATTTTCGAGTTAAGTATTTTGTTTTGTTAACCTTAAGAAGCTTTTAAATTAATAATGCTAATTTTTCTTATTTTAAAATATAATCAAATTGGCTAATTATGAGCTAATTTGACTGAATTGGTAATGTTGTTAACTAAAAGACCAATGTGGGCCTTTCTCTTAATTTTTACAGCAGTCTGTTTCTGCAGTTCTCATGGTTTGATCACCTTAATCAGCTCAAAAGTTGAATACCGTTAAAATATTAGATATTTTGGAAGATCATTTTGGTTTGTTTATTTTCATTAGCTCCTATTTTATTATTCAGATTTCCCTTGGAATTTTGACTGTTCAAATGCATTTTTGCATCACCTTTTAATTTTAATTGTTTTCTATCCACATTTAACTTGATTAATATCAGTTTTCATGTATAAGAATGGTGTATCGGTTTGTTATAAAATTAATTACTTTCGACTTAATGCTAAAAAGGGGTCAATGTGTGATTTGAAAGATCTAACATTTTCTGCGTTTTGTTATTGCTACAAGAGGTTTACAAATAAGTTTTGATCATAATTCTGTATCATGCCTCCTTTATGATTAGTTCAATAAGCAACAATTCTTTTCTTTGGCGTCCCTTAAATGCATTCTATTTGCATAAAGTTTTTGTTATTGCTATCTTAATGTTATTACTTTTTTTTTATCTTTATTCTGCTTAAGTTGAATGTCGTGGGATGTCCTATTATTTGGCAATTTAATTATTGTCATTAGCTTTGAATATATTAGGTTCTGATGTGTTCTTGCTTTCTTTTCTCCATGTAACGCTCATTCGAGTTTTCGTGAAATCTACATCTTATGCATTTTCCTATCGGGACCACGGAGGTCCCATCACACTTTCCTTTACCGAGTCAGCCAACTTGATGAACAGGTCCCGAAGTTTAAAGAATTAAAGAAAGTCGGAGAAGATGAATTTAAAACTCTTTTTTTTTTTTTTTAATTTTTTGCATTTCGTATTGTATTTCGGGCATAAGCCCTTGTAGAGTGTGGAAAATGTTTTCTAATTTTCTCATGTTTGATTGGGGCAAAAGTTTTGGAAAATGTTTTCCAAATCAATTCATTTTCCTCAAAATTAAGGAAAATGACTTCCCTTCAAAAATTAAGGAAAACATTTTCCAAACCTCTCCTCCATTTTCAAATTACATTTTTTTTTTGGAAAAACATCAATTTTTAAAAAAATAAAAATATTTTCAGTGTCAAAATTTTATTTTTAAAACCCGATCCCTGACCACCCTCCCCCCCTCCCCCAACCCCACCCCCTCCACAAAAAAATTAATTTTGCTTTTTAAAAATAGTATCAACTTTAATTTTTTATTTTTTCACTCCTATCCCCCTCCCCCGCCTCCCCACCCCAACCACCCCACCCCAAAAAAATTATTTTAAAAAATAATTTCAATTTCATAAATTATTTTCTAATCTAGTAAAAATAAAAGATGTTCTACAAAAATATTTTTCATTCATAAATCAAACACAAAATCATTTCCGAAAAATATTTTCTACTCACCAACCAAACATGAGAAAATAAGTCCAAAATCTACTTGTTTTCCAAGAAAACATTTTCCATGGAAAACATTTTCCTTCATACCAAACACACCCGTAGTCTTTTACTTTTTCTATATTTACTTTGTATTTGATAGCGGAAACGTGAAACTAAAGAACAAGGAAGAACAACAATATTTAACGTGGTTCGGATCAAAATGATCCTACGTCCACCAAAGAACAACTGCACCAATATTTATTTCACTATACAAAGAATATAAGTGAAATACTACAAGAGAGAGAACACAATGCCTTAGAAGGTGAGAAGGCAAGTGAAAGGATGATTTGAAAATGAATTAAGAGCTGCCTATTTATAGGAATAAATTCATCCTATTGATGTCATCCATGACATCACTATGTGTCAAAATTGTCAAGGTTAAGATAGCAAACCATTTTATGGTTTGCCTAACTTTCACCTACCAAGATACAATCTTTGACTTGTATTTTGTACTAATTATCTTCCTACCAAATATTCATATTAATTCATCTTCCATTTAGTTTGATTCCACAAGAACCAAAACCAACTCTTTCAATCTCCACCTTGGTTTGTGTTCCAAGCATGCGTATAAACAACTCCGGCCAAAACTTCTAAGCTTACTGGGCAATCCCATTGTAAGAAACAAGAAGAATCAAACCTTTGTTGAACATACCAGCTCCACCTAGCAGTTGTTCTCTTAGAGTTGCATCAATTGATGCATACTCCCGCCAAGTCCTTGCAGTGTGCAAACTTGGCAAGCGGGACTATTTTGGTCAACATGTCTGCAGCGTTATCGTCTGTGATAACCTTCTCAACCTTGATAGCTCCCTTTTCTACGACATCTCGAATAAAATGAAATTTGACATCAATGTGTTTGGTGCGCTCATGAAATCTTTGATTTTTAATCAAATGAATAGCACTTTGACTATCACATTTTAGAATTGATTTAAGCTGAACTGAACTCAATTCTGCCACCAAACCTTTCAACCAGATAGCTTCTTTCACTGCCTCCGTTGCTGCCATATATTCTGCCTCTGTTGTAGACAAAGCGACAATCGACTGTAAAGTCGATTTCCAACTAACGGCACTGCCAACGAGAGTAAAGATGTATCCAGTTGTGGACCTCCTTCGATCAAGATCCCCTGCATAGTCAGAATCAACATAACCGAGAATTGAAATACCTTCACTTTTCCGAAAGGTTAGGCCAACATCAGGAGCTCCTTTGAGATATCTCAATATCCACTTGACAGCTTCTCAATGCCTTTTTCCTGGATTTGCCATGTACTTGCTTACCACACTTACAGATTGGGCAATATCTGGACGTGTGCATACCATACCATACATAATTCTACCAACTGCACTCGCATAAGGAACCTTTGACATATGCTCCACCTCATCCATAGATTGAGGCACTTGTAACTCTGAAAGCTTGAAATGAGAAGCTAAAGGTGTACTTACAGGCTTTCTCATATCCATATTGAATCTTTCAAGAACTTTTCGGATGTACCTCTTCTGAGAAAGATGTACAACACCATTTTCTATTGAAATTTCCATTCCAAGGATTTTCTTTGCAACTCCTAGATCCTTCATGTCAAATTCCTTGCTCAACAGTTTCTTCAAAATATTTATCTCTGTGATGTTGTTAGCAGCAATAAGCATATCATCAACATACAACAAAAGATAAATCATAGAGTTACCAGACATCTTCTTGTGATACACAACTATCAAATGCACTCCTCAAAAATCCATGTGTAGTCATGAATGCATCAAACCTCTTGTACCACTGTCTAGAGGATTGCTTCAAACCATACAAAGACTTCTTCAGTTGGCATACATGGTCTTCTTTTCCTTCAGCTAGGAAACCTTCAGGCTGATCCATATAGATTGTCTCTTCTAGATCACCATGTAAAAAAGCAGTTTTGACATCAAGCTGTTGAAGCTCTAAATCAAATTGTGCAACCAATGCTAGCAGCACGCGAATTGAGCTATGTTTCACGACTGGAGAAAAGATCTCATTGTAGTCAATTCCCTCCTTCTGACTGAAACCCTTTGCAACCAATCTCGCCTTGAACCTAGCAGCTTCCATTTCTGGAATACCTTCTTTCTTTCTGTAGACCCATTTGCATCCAACTGTCCTAATCCCCTTTGGCCTTTTAACTAAGACCCATGTCTCATTTCTGTGAAGAAACTCCATCTCTTCCATCATGGCCAACTGCCATTGTGCAGCATCTTTGCAAGAAGTTGCTTCAATATACGAAGAGGGCTCGAGATCCTTAATCTCTTCTTCTGCAGCTACGAATGCTTGTGCAATCAGATTTTCTTGCTCTATAAGACGTTTCGGTTTCCGTATTCGCCTTTTGTCCCTTCCCTTCGCAATTGTGTATGGTTCATTGGAAGCAAGTTCTTCTGCATCTTTTGACTCATCACTTTGAGTCTCTTGATCCCGTTTCTTGATAAGCTCCACCGGTAGCTCCACCTGCTCGTTGTTCTCATTTCTAGATAACTCCACAGAAACTTTACGAGGATCAAGTATAGAGGATTCATCAAAGGTAACATCTCTACTAACTACAAATTTGAGTAAAGACAAACACCATAGTTTGTACCCTTTTACTCCATCAACATACCCTACGCATATGGCCTTTTTAGCCCTTGGTTCAAGCTTACCTTCATTAACATGATAATAAGTTGGACACCCAAATATTCGCAAGTATGAATAGTTAGAGGGTTCACCTGACCAGACCTCATTCGGAGTCTTAAAGTCAATCGCTGATGCTGGAGACCGATTGACAATATGAGAAGCAGTATAAACTGCTTCAGCCCAAAATACTTTGGACATCTTAGCTTGTAAGAGCATACAACGAGCCTTCTCAAGAAGAGTTCTGTTCATTCTCTCGGCAACTCCATTCTGCTGTGGTGTGTGCCTGACCGTCTTATGCCTTGCGATCCCATGAACCTTGCAGAAATCATTGAACTCTTCACTGCAAAACTCCAAGCCATTGTCCGTGCGAAGATACTTGATTTTCCTCTCCATTTGATTTTCAACCAAAATCTTCCACTCTTTAAATGCTTCAAAAGCATCACCTTTTGTCTTCAGGAAACGCACCCAAACCTTTCGTGAAAAATCATCAATGAATGTGAGAAGATACCTCTTTCCTACCTTTGATGGAAGCTTAGAGGGACCCCATAAATCTGAATGGATGTAGTCTAGCACCCCTCCCGTCTTGTGCTTGCCAGTGCTGAAGCTGACCTTTTTCTGCTTCCCTAAGACGCAATGCTCACAAAATTCAAGTGTGCTGATCTTCTCACCATTCAAAAGGTTGCGGTTGCTCAACATCTCCAATCCTCATGCGCTCATATGGCCTAGTCTCATGTGCCATAATTTTTCCTTGTCATCATTAGATAACTGCACTGTAGATGCATTTACTGAGCCAATAATGGTGCTTCCCGCAAGTGTGTAGAGGCCATACTCCAGCTTGGCCTTCAACATGACTAAAGACCCTTTAGTCACTTTCATAGTTCGTCCTTCACTCATGTACTTATAGCCTTGTTTATCTAAAGTACCCAGGGAGATCAAATTCTTCTTTAGATCAGGAACATGACGGACTTCTATAATAGTCCTCATGATTCCATCATGGCAGCGAACATGAACTGAACCAATGCCAACTATTTTACAAGTTGCATTATTGCCCATTAATACAGTTCATCTGCTTGTTTCATAGCTGCTGAACCAATCTTTTCGGAATGTCATATGCAGAGTACAACCAGAGTCTAAGATCCATTTGTTGTCATAGACTCCATTATTGCATGATGTTGTTAGTACATAATCATCATCATTATCATGTACTTTCTCAACAATGGATGCACTCGCCTTTTCTTTGGACTTCGACATAGGGCAATCTCGTTCAAAGTGCCCCTTCTTGTGACAGCCCCAACACTCCGCATTTTTTTTGTTCACACGAGACTTTGATCTGTACTTCGATTTGCTCCTTCCCTTTTGGCTAGTACGACCTCTTACAAAGAGTCCACTAGCTTCGTCACTTTTGTCTCCTTCAAAATGCATCCGCACATCACAAGAGTTTAGTGCTTGCCGCACTTGCTCAAGTTTAATAGGTTGTTTGCTATACATCATTGAATTCTCAATATCACGATATTTTGAAGTCAATGAAAATAGTAAAGAACATGCAAGTGTCTCCTCGTCCTTTTTAATTCCAGCAGTTTGTAAGTCCATCACAAGTTTATTGAACGCATCTAGATAGTCTTGCAACAAAGTACCTGAATCCATCTTAAATGTATGAAGACGCCGTTGTAACAACATCCTTGTTGTCACTGACTGGTCCTGGTAAAGCCCTTCCAGCTTTTCCCATAACTCTTTGGCCGTCTCTTCGGTACCTGTACTCACTTCACAAAGTACGTTAGGTGCAAGGGACAGTTGGATTGCACTCAATGCATCTCCTTCAATCTTTTCCTTGTCGGAATCCGATATCTTATCGGGGTACTTTCCGTCAATAGCATGGATTGAACCTTCCCTCCGCAGTAACGCTATCATCTGAATTTTCCAGATATTGAAGTTGTTGCGCCCACTAAATCTATCAATTTCAAACTTCATGGAACTCATTTTTTTTATTTGTTCTTCCTTTTTTACTACAATGTATTTGGAACTACAGAAAACCAAAGTAATCCTTTTCTGATGTAGAAGTTCAGACTGTGCTGCAACCACAGAGCATACTCAGACAGAACCTTGCTCTGATACCAATTGATAGCGGAAACGTGAAACTAAAGAACAAGGAAGAACAACAATATTTAACGTGGTTCGGATCAAAATGATCCTACGTCCACCAAAGAACAACTGCACCAATATTTATTTCACTATACAAAGAATATAAGTGAAATACTACAAGAGAGAGAACACAATGCCTTAGAAGGTGAGAAGGCAAGTGAAAGGATGATTTGAAAATGAATTAAGAGCTGCCTATTTATAGGAATAAATTCATCCTATTGATGTCATCCATGACATCACTATGTGTCAAAATTGTCAAGGTTAAGATAGCAAACCATTTTATGGTTTGCCTAACTTTCACCTACCAAGATACAATCTTTGACTTGTATTTTGTACTAATTATCTTCCTACCAAATATTCATATTAATTCATCTTCCATTTAGTTTGATTCCACAAGAACCAAAACCAACTCTTTCAGTATTATTATTTGCTTAGTCTAGGACATGTACAAAAGAATGAAAAATGGTTCAAAAACTCAAAACAGGTGGGTCCAAAAACTGATCCAGGCGAACAGATAACCCGGATTTGGACACAAATCTCTTTCCCTCTCTCTCTCTTTACTTGCTTTTTTATTACTTCTCTCTCTCTTTACTTGCTTTTTTATTACTTATTTGTTTTATTTGTCGTTATTTCTAAAGGTTAGAAAAATTCAATTCCTCGAAAAACACGTCACTTTGGTTTTAACAACTCGATCAAATCAAGTAAATGGCTTAAGGGTTTACAAATTAAAATTCACTTAGATAAATAATTTTTCACTTTCAAAACAATCTTAAATGATTTGCGCGTACATTTTTCAAACAACTCCAAGAAATATTTTTATCGCATTTTTAAATTTAGCCAAATTAAGCTAGTTGCCGGAAAATCGTATTAAACAGGTATTTTAGGTGCCTTAAACACCTTCCTAAAATACAATATGAATCCCCGAATCACTTTAAAGTTTTCAAAAGGATTTTATCTATTTAAGTCTTTTGGAAACGTCAGCTTTCCTTGTTTCCTCAAAATTAAGTGGCGACTATAAAAAGTCGGAAACTCTTCAAAACAAATATTTTTTTCTTAGTTTTCTTTAAAACACCAATCACAAACAACACATAGATTATTCAAACCGCACAATCAAGTACATACAGAATTCACAATATCACTCAATTACTATCAATCACTATTAAGAGTCTATCTATCACATAAAATCAATCATAACCTATCTTCACCGAAGAATCGAAGTCAAACAGGTTACTTTTCCAATATTTTTTCTTTCCTCAATGTCTCGGAGCGCTTCCAATTTATGTAGTATGAGTCATTTGTAAGTTTAGAGTCTATAGACACTCATATTACTCTATGTATAGCCTAGACTCAAAAATTATCCCTAGACCCAAAAATTATTAAACACAATCTATATTCAAGTTTCTAATGTTGAGGTCAATTAACACATCAGATCTCTTATTTTTTATATTCAAGCTTAAAGTTAAATCTTTGTTTCTCTCAATAATATAACTTTAATGATATTCAAGAAAGATACAACATTAAATAATTAATTATTTATCTCGATATATCAAAACTTATTTTATAAAATAATAATAAAATCTTTACAATATCCAAAGCTAAAGCCACATGTTATCCTTGTCACTTTATTAAATGCATGTTGCACTAAATAGTTAATTGCACCATGTGATCTTTAGTAATCATAAGGAAATCAATAAGCAATCATAGTAATTATTAACCAAAAATCTTGTCCCATATGAAAACTTATTTTATAAAATAATAATAAATTTTTTACAATATCCAAAGCTAAAGCCACATGTTATCCTCGTCACTTTATTAAATGCATGTTGCACTAAATAGTTAATTGCACCATGTGATTCTTTAGTAAACATAAGGAAATCAATAAGCATAGTAATTATTAACGAAAAATCTTGTCCCCAATCTCAAATCTAACACGCTAACGGTAACTAGTTCTCACCCTTCAATTTCACCCCGATTTCTGTTTATAATAATTATTCAACTTCTACGCATTAATTAGCGACTTATATTTTCTATGTTTCTGATTATTCATTCACTTTTGAATTGATATATTTATTAAAAAATTAATATTTGACATAATGAATTTATATTTTATCTCTATTAATTATGATGTTGATGAATTAAATAATTAATATTTTCAATAAATTTTACATTTTTCAAAGTAATTAGTTAAGAATATAATAGATAAAAATAATTTATCCTTTTTTTATTTTTCAAAATAGACAAGTAATTAGAGATAAATAAAAAAGAAATATGGACAAACAATGATTCCAAACAATGATTCAATACCTTGATGGAGATTTTTACCGGGGAACTTAGCCGCTTCAATTTCCTTTTGTGTAATTGTGCGTCTATTGTATCTTTCTTTCTTCCACTGATTATTTACTAACCTAATTATTATATTTGATTAATTATAAGAAAGGTAAAAATATTTCCTACTAATTTTAATGTTATTTTTTTAACCACCAACTAAATTAATTATTTAAACTATTCCTATAATCATAAAATTATAGATATATATAGTTCAAAATACTCATTTAGAATCTATTGTAAGAGCCTTTTATGAATAAAATTCTCTAGTACTCAAACGACCAAATGGGTTGTTACATTATTACATCATTTTTTGTTAACATGGCATACAGAATGTATGTACTCTCTTTAGGCATAATACATAAATATGATCCTTAACTTGGCGTCAATTGACAACTTTGACCTTTAACTTTCGGTGTGCACAAGTAGGCACTTACACTTATATAAAATTGAGCAAATGAACACATTCGTCCTACATGGCAATTTTGTATCCTACATGACATCCTACGTGTATTATGCCATGTAGGACACTTGTGTCTACTTGTTTAATTTTATAATAGTTCAAGTGTCTATTTGTGCACATTCAAAGTTGGAGGGCATAGTTGTTCATTGACACGAAGTTATGGGTAATATTTATGTATTGCCCTCTCTTTAATAAATAACATGAGCAACCTAAAATAATGAATATTATTTTATTTTTTTATGTATTTTGTTATAAAATATAATTTCTACTTTTTCTTATTATTTTAACTTTTTTTCCTTTGTTATTTTTGCTCTTTCTTTCTTCTTTCTTATTCAAAAATTAATTGTTATCTCCATTAAAACTCTTCACTATTAATATCACTATTTTTACCACAATTTAACCCCCCCCCCCACCACTATTATTATTATTATTAGTTTAAAACTCTTCAATTTTCATCTTTATCTAAATTTTTTTTACATTTCGAACAATTTGATAATTCCACTAGATTTTACGATGATATAGAGGTATCATTTAGCCTTTTTTTCAAATTTCAATCAAGTTCTTTTTAATTTTTGGAGAATTTATTGATTCTTTCAAAATTATTGTTTCTAATTTTGAAGATATATAAAAAGAAGATAAATTAATTGATGATACTTTCACAATTTAAAATTTTCATAGAAAAATAATTATTTTTGTTATCACTAACTCAACAAAAATTAGAAAATAACAACTTTTAAAAGAAAAAAATAATTGGAAGAATGGAAATCGACGGAAAAAAAAAAGAAAAAAAGGAGAAAAAGAAGTTGAGAGGGACACTGTAGAGAATAGCAGAAGAAGAGTATAATTGGGGAATCCTTCTGCTAGCCCAAGACCGTTACTAAGATCGGAAGATTCAACTAAGGAAGAGGAAGCTAGAAAGGAGAAGGAATATTTTGAATAAGAAAACTTTGATATAGGAGAAGACTATTTGATTTGGGTTGATTACAATCGACTATGGTCCCCCTATTTATACTAGTATAGGGATGCTTCTAGAAATTATTCTAGAAAGATCTCCAAGAAAAATCTAGATGGCTCTATCTTCTAAATATCTAACAAAATCTAGATTATTCTATACTTTACTCTAAGTATCTAATTATCTAGATTTTTCTTTAAGTTTAAATATCAAAGATATTTATTCTACCCAATTCTACAAAGTTCTAATAAATATCTAAGATGTTTTTATACCTCCAAAAAAATCATCTTTATTTTTCATACTCCCCCTTAAAGTGATTTTTTGGAAACTATCCCACACTTGTCGTAGAAGAACTCAAACGAAGTTTTGCGCCATGTCGTAATTTCTTTCGAAGTCCTCTTGGTTCTTCAATTGATGAAGATTCTTCATTAGTAATTGATCCATGAAAATTATCTCCTTGTTGAGTTCTCAGACTCCCCCTTTTTCTTAACTTCTCGATAATTATATTATCCTGAAAAACACTATTTATTTCCTGTGAAGTCTCAAGACCTGCATATGATCCACTGTCATATTCATCTATCATCTCCTCGATAGATTTGTTGGCATCTTCAGAACTTTCAAAATCATATCCTTTGTCCTTGAGACTTCAATATCAATTTCATTCTCTATTTGATCTTTACTTTCTCCGTCTGCTTTCACAAATTGCTTCGAGTCATTCATTGGCCTTGATATTGCAGATGGTTGACCAAATACTTCCGCTTCAATACATCTCCATCAATGCTTTCACTATAAAGGTCGCCACTAGCACATGTAGTTTCAGATATTGCATGTTCGAGACCTTCTTCTTTGATTTCTTCAATAGAAGCTTCCATATCACCACTTGGAACATCTTCAACAAATTCTTGCTTCATGCCGACAACATCAACTTCTTGCTTCTCCAAGTGATCGAATATATTATATTCAAAATCCTCGATTCATTCTCTTGTAAGATTGATGGAAATCATGGCATCTATTTCTCGAGCCTCAGCTGCTAAATATTGTTCCCACTCTTCTTCTTCGGCAAATTTTTGACCCATATCACTCTATTTGGCTCGGCAATATTTTTTTATGTGTCCTATGCTTCCACATCGATAACATCTAAGAGGCTTCTTGCCATAATAGTTAGAAGAATCTTCATTCTTTTCATAATTACCAGATGATCGAGAGTGCGACATATCTCTTGATTTTCCTTTGAAGTTTCTCTTGTTAGCTACAAGAGCATCTCCTTCTCCGTCTTTGACAAACACACAAGCCAACTGGTTGGCTAGTAATTCCTGTGACGACAACAAATTTTCAAACTCCTCCAAGGATCGTTGTTGAGCCCATCCTTGAATCAACGTCACAAATGGAATATATTCGGGCTTCAACCCATGAATGACTATTCTTCTTATTCGTGCTTCAGAAATAGCCTCTTTCGGATTAAACAAAGATATCTCGGAACATAAGTTCTTGATCTTCAAAAAGTACTCGGAGATAGAAAGCTTACCTTGAGTAGTATTAGCCAATTCATTCTCCAATATCTGCAACTGAGCTTCATTCTGTTTGTTGAACAAGCAATCGAGGGTCCTCCATATCTCGTGAGCTGATTTACAATTTATAATGTGATCAAATGAATCAGAGGAGATTGTCCTCTTCATAATGAACTCCGCCTTCACATTAACCTGCTTCCACTTCTTGTATGCATTGTTATTTTCCAGTCCGTCAGCAGGAGGATTTGTGTCATTCCCATTAACAACATCCCACAAATCATCTCCCATGAGGTATGAGTCCATACATGTCTTCCATACCTTGTAATTGGACTGATTCAACAACTCCATCCCTAGTCCATTAACACGACCGCTAAAATTCATATCGACAAACCAGTTGAATCTACCACTAACCCGATCTTGAATAAAATTCAAAAGTCAAAAAATGACTACGGCTTTGATACCACGTAGAGAATAGCAGAAGAAGAGTATAATTGGTGAATCCTTCTGCTAGCCCAAGATCGTTAACTAAGATTGGAAGATTCAACTAAGGAAGAAGAAGCTAGAAAGGAGAAGGAATATTTTGAATAAGAAAATTTTGATATAGGAGAAAACTATTTGATTTGGGTTGATTACCATTGACTATGGTCCCCCTATTTATACTAGTATATGGATGATTCTAGAAATTATTCTAGAAAGATCTCCAAGAAAAATCTAGATGACCATATCTTCTAAATATCTAACAAAATCTAGATTATTCTATACTTTACTCTAAGTATCTAATTATCTAGATTTTTCTTTAATTATAAATATCAAAGATATTTATTCTACCCAATTTTACAAAGTTCTAATAAATATCTAAGATGTTTTTGTACCTTTAAAAAATCATCTTTATTTTTCATAGACACGACTTGACATGGGTGGGAAAGGATGAGAGTGAGAGGTAAAAAAGAAAGAAAGAAAGAAAAGAGAGAAAGGGGGTTTACTTGAAATTGGGGTGGCTAAGGTGTGATGGAAGATATATGGATATGTATAATGAGATTAAAATAAAAATAATAAAAATAAAATAAGTCAAAAAGTAAGAGAGAAAAATATTTAAAAAACTACAAATGAAAAAAATTATATTCTAACTTATTAACACGTATTACGTAATGATTGATGGGTGATAACATTTGCTTTTTAAAATTGAATATTCATCGAAAAATAATGTAATAATATAACTTTAAAATTGATTAGGGGTAATAGAACATCCGCATAGTGCCTTTTTAAAAATTTGAGACAACTTGAGGTGTCACTTTGTGTCTTTCCTCATTTAAAATCATCATTATGTTACATAGTTAACTTTTATTAACTTTAAGGACTAAATCGCTCACTTCAAATATACATAACCAAAAGATTAAAATTAAAATTATTCAACAATAGTGAGATTCAATCGCTATTTCCCATATGATTAAAGATAAGATTGGACTAGGTTGATTACAACTCTAGTGGACACATGCACCATAAAATATATACCCTCTGTTTAACAATATTTATTCTATGTTGGCTTTATACACTTCTTAAGAAACTATAAAAAGAAGGATAATTTTACTGTATAACCTTTTGGATACATCAATACAATATATGTCATGAAAACTATAATAAGAAAATGATTATTATTAATGACAAGGTAGATTAGAAACTTAGTGGTAACACCCCTATAAATTTTTGAACTAAGACTCGAACCATCCTTCGTTGTAAGTAGAATTTTACCGAGGAATTTATAATTTCTTGAGTGTTAAGTCACTAGATATAGTACTTTGAGTTCCAAAAAGAATTAAAGAGAATTCATTCAAGTTATTCCAAAGTTTCTTTACGCTTTGGGTCAACTTCAAATGACCTTAACATTTAGTACGAGATGAGTTAGGTATCCCATAAGATATCAAATGAAATGTCGTTGAATTATATTTCCAACGCCACCAAATTTTCCAAATTTCGAACTCGTATAAGGGAGATATGTTTGTTTGAGTTGGGTTGTCTAAATAAGGAAAGTTATCCAAAAATAGTAAGAGGTATTTTGATCTTTTGCTTATCCAATCAGATATAATTTGTTTTAGTTAGGTCTTAGGGGTCTATTTTTATTAATTTATTTTTCTAATCCTAATATACGCCTAGGGTTGTAGTTGAGAGTTCAAGAACAGAAAAGAAAAGAAAAGAGGAAATGATCAAGGCGAGGTTCTTGAGTTTTGTTGTGAATTTTCTCATAGATTTGATCCCTAAGAGGTATGTAAGTTTCCATTGTATTGGGTTCTTTAACCCACACACCAAACATGATTTTCATATTCGAATTCGTTCATAAAGATTGCAAGATTTAAGTTCTTGATAAGTGTTCTTGAAGTTTTATTCTAAATCTTGTTCTGTTGGGTTTTGATGAATTCTTGAGATGAAAATGAGTATATTGAGAGTTGTATTAAGTAGATTAGAGTTTAATTATTTTGAGTAATCGAAATCAAGTGATTGGGAAAGAAACCATTCGATTCTAGTCGAATTAAGGTTAGGAAACGAACAGAAAAATTCGTCAAAATTATCTGGGGGAATGGTGGAGTGACGCACCACGGGAGCGCTTTCATGAGCTAACATAGTGCACCAATAACAAGCCTATAAAGTTAAGGGGTTGGTGTTCTTTTTTTGTTAGTTGTCCCATTTGAGTCCCTTTAAAGTATATTTTCACTCCCTTTTGATTCTAACTATTTAAACTATTTCTAAACGCCTAGAAATCATTTATAACATGAATCATAACCTTGAATTCATAATTCAAATTTAGGATCGACTGAAGGGTTAAGTCTTTAGAGTTCTTTCGAACATTTGGAGAAAGACCCTTTAAGTCTCTTTGAGGAGTCTTCTACAACTTCTAATAACTTGTTTCAAGATTTGAGCAAGTGAGTATGAGAATAAGGATGATGTATTCATGAATCTACTTTATTATCCCAAGATCCTTCATATCATAAACCGTAACTCTTGAATTCATATTCAAATTCAAGAAAGAGTTAAAGAGTAGAGTCCAAGAAGGTATTTGAGTTTAATTGTGAAACCTTTGAGATTAACTATTATTTTGAACTAAGTTTTAAGGAAGCAAGTATGAGAAAGAGAAGAGTCGTATACACGAGTTTGATATTATTATGTAGACCCTCGAGTTTGAGTCGTTCATACCCATAAATTTTGCATGATTTTCTTAAACTGAGCTTCTTTGAGAGGAATAGTATCTTCAAGTTCTAAGTCTTTAATATTGAGTTGCAAATACCTTTTGTGATTTTATTACTAATCACGGGACTATTAAATATTATCCATAGAGTCCTTGAGTTGAGTTGTTTATGCCCATAATTCCGCATGAGCCATATAAGTCAAGCAGTCTGGAGATAATAAGTATCTTTGAGCCCTTTAGTTGAGTAGTTCAGACCCATAATTCCGCATGAACCCTCTGATTCGAGCATTCTTGAAATGAGTATTACCATTGAAGTTCTTGAGTTTTGAGTTGTTGAGTCTCGAGTATTGAGTTCTATGCATGGTTATTGAAAACCTTGAATTGAGTCGTTCACGTCCATAATTTGGCATGAACCCTATTTTAAGAAGTCTTTTCACAAATTGTTTTTAAAACTTGTTTTAAAGACTTGACAATTGAGTTGACAAAGAGTAGAGCTGAGTTCATTTTCTTTAAAATGATATATGGGAGCTAAGTATTCCCAAGAGTAAATATTTTTACATATTAGATGAGAGGGAAATAAGATTTTCAAAAGAGTTTCGAGCAGTTTGAGTACATTCTTTTTTAAGAGGGATAATGCAAAAGTACCCCCTCAATATATGCCCGAAATATTAGAGACGCACTTATACTATACTAAGATTCTATTACCCCCTGAACTTATTTTATTAATAATTTTCTATCCTTTTTGGGACTACGTGGCAGTATCTTGTGGGCCCGACGTTGATTGACTTATTTTAAAAAAACTAGTGTCACGTAGGCCAAAAAGGGGTACAAAATTACTTATAAAATAAGTCCAATGGGGTAATAGGATCTTAGAATAGTATAAGTGTTTCTCTGGAATTTCAGGCATAGGTTGAGGGGTACTTGTGCATTTTCCCTTTTTAAGAGAAAGATCTTAAAACACAAAAAGAGTATATATATTTTTAAACATATGAGCTAGTATATTTTGGGAGTAGTATTGAGCACCAATACGGGGGAGAGTTCATACAACTCACAGTCCCCATGAACCATATAGTCAATTTGGGTAGAAAGTTTCATACTTTTTAGATGATTCCTTAATTATTTTTAGCATAAACTAGTGGGTCCACTTAGTAGTAGAAACTATACCCGAAAAAATATAAGACGACCCTGGCAGTGTGAGGTAAGACATTATATCATCACATAGCTCATAGTGATGGTTGTCGATTAAAGAATCTCCACAAAGATTTGTATTCTTATATCCACAGAGTTATATTATATTTTTATATACAAATTGAGTTTTATTGTATTCTCCAATATTTAAACGTTTTCCATGTATTGCATCTTTTATTGGTTTTTTATCTTTGGGTATCTCGAGTTGAGATTATTTGAGTTGAATATCTTATTCTTGAGTCGAGTTTAGTTTAGTGAGTCTAGAAGAGGTAAGTGTGTTTTCTTTTTATCTTTCAAACTTATGTTTATGCTTTAGAATTCCCCTTACATGTTCGTACATTTCATGTACCGAGTCATTTGGCCTGGATCGTTTCATGATACAAATACATGTATCCAGGATCATCAACAGGCACTTCGTTGATGCCACTTGCAGTTCCAGTTAGCTATAGTGAGTCTGCTTGCTTACAGAGGATTTCATTTACTTTTAAGTTTTGCTAGAAAGTTGTAGGTCTTGTCCCGAGTTTCATCTTTATCATTTAGAGGCTTCATAGATAGACAGTGGAGTTTGAGAAGTCTGTTTTATTTATCTTATTAAATTTTTTAAAGACTTGAGTTGCCTATTTATGTGTCACGAACCAAATCGAATTATGGTGGCACCCACACTTAACCTCCCTAATGGTCGAACCATTGAATTCAATCTCGACTTATATTTATCATTCAATTATAAAATACTAACATAATACTGAAACTTAAATCTTATTAGTATAAGAAACACAAATCCATTAAAGTCTACTATATGTCATTCCCAAAACATGAAAGTCATCACATCAAGGACATCTAATCTACAAATATTAAGTCTAAGAGTATCAAAGACAGTAAAATAATGGAAATAAAGTAATTTGTGTCCGAAAACTAAGGACATTGAGTCATGACCGAGAGAATCTAACACAAGCTCGAATGAATAGCACAACCTTGAACCTGATATGCTGATACTGGCTAAAGTTGAGGGCGAGTCAAAGTCGTTGGTACACTCGTTGCACTCCATAAAAGGAAAACAAAGAAAAACACAAGTAGGGCTCAGTACGGGGCAACATGTACTGAGTAGGTATCATCGGCCAACTCAAAATAGTAACTAATATACAAATAATTATAGTATATATCAAATATAGCACTTAGTAGGTAAGCAACAAACAACATGAACAAGTGACAACTAAAGCAAATACGTAATCAATCACAATATCAAGCACACACGAGGACTCATGCCTCCACACCACGCTCGTTGGGGAAATGGGTTCTTTAAAATTGAGTACATTAAGTTAACTCAATATCTTTTCCTCTAATGTTACCGTGTCGGAATGTGACACTCCGATCCAATTATATCGTGTTAGAATGTGACACTCCAATTCAATAATATCATGTCGGAACGTGACACTCTGATTTAATATTATGTTGAAATGTGACACTCTGATCCAAAAATATCGTGTCGAAATATGACACTCCGATCCAATAATACCGTGTTGGAACATGACACTTTGATCCAAAAATACTGTGTTTGAATGTTACACTCCGATCAAATAATACCGTGTCGGAATGTGACACTCTGATCCAAGAATACTGTGTCGGAACGTGATACTCCGATCCAATAATACCATTAATTTATCATTTATCATCACCACTTCTCAATTCATTGAAAGTATTTCATTAAGCCTACTTTATTCAAGGTATCACTTCGATAAAGAAGGTTCAAGATTATAAATTCTACGGTCTTAATATTTTAGATCAATCACAAACAACACAACCAAGCCACGCAATCAAGTACATAGGGGTTCACAATATCATTCAATGCATACTAATCACTATTAAGAGTCTATCTATCAAATAGAATAAATCATAACCTACCTCCACCGAGAATCGAAGTCAATCAAGCTTCCAATACTTATCCTTTCCTCATGCCTCTGAACATTTTCCATCTATCAAGTATATATGCATAATTTATAAGTTAACGAGTCTATAAACACTCATATTATTTTATGTCCAACCTAGACCCAACAACTCATCTAATTTATAATCAAATTTCCTAAAGTTCAAACTTACAAGTCTTAATTCCTTCAATTAGCATAACTTTAAAGAAATTTAAATAACCTGATACACCTAATATTTAATTACTTATCTCAATATATCCAAATTTAATAATCCTCATAACCGAAAACCAAACAACAAACAAAATGTTTTAGTAACTTTAATCGTAACATGCAGAACATAAGCCTAATTGTATTCTTGTTCCATATATAATTTCCAGTAGTTGACTATTCAAAAGCCAATTTTTAACATCATTTATGGCTATCAATGCCAAATGGAACTTTTCTCTTTAAAATAAAAATAATATAAAATAAGAAAACAAACAAACAGTACTTACTCATGTGAAACCTTATCAATTTCAACATTAAAGTCCTTAATTACTCATTTTTAGCAATCCACTTTTACCTCTTCAATTTAATAGTGTTAAACTTGTATTCTTTATAAACTATTTATATTTGTCTCTAATATATATAGATAGCAAATCACGTGTGGCACACTAAAACTTAAAGAAACAATGATTTTCAGAAACTATACAACTATTCATCCTACCAATAAGCATGCACATCCTAATTGTAATTATAAATAATCCCTTATAATTTATTAAAGGCAATTGAAAGTTACCTAAGATCGTCTTCTTATGTAGGCGCCACAACATCTGTTCTCTTGCCTGCTTTTCCATCTTCTTTCTTTTAACATATTATTATTTTTTTTACCCTAATTATTATATAATTAATTATAAAAATGGTAAAAGTGACTCACTATTAATTTTAATGTTGTTTTATTTAACCACCAACTATACTAATTATTAAAAATTACCTGCTTACGGATATGATTATAGTTACAAATAGTCCAAAAATGTCAATTTAGAATTTATCGAAAGAGTCTTTTATGAAATAGAAATCTTTAGTACTCAAACGATCAAATAGGTCATTATATTCTGGTAAGTTGAATATACTAGTTTATTCAGAGTTAATCTTTGAGTTAAGGATTTTGTAATTGAATTCAATGAATTTTATTTAGTTATAAGATTTGATGCTTGAGTTAGTTTTCCGCTTGTAGTCGGCTAGACTAAGGGTTCACTTGAGGACCAACAATAGTTCTGGAGTACCGGTCATTTCTAGGGTGTACATTCGGGTCGTGACACAAGGGTAAAATTATCCATTAATTTCATACGATAGACAAATATTGTTGGATATTCCGAACTAATATAGTTGACAACTATTGTTGAACGAATGGAGTACTGTTTTCTTAATTGGTCCCAAAATCAACAAGTAGCAAGTTATCATACTTATAGGTTGTTTGGTAAGTTATTAGGCAAAAATTTTGGGAAGGCCGAAAATGTTTTTTTAAGAAAAAACAAGTACTCATTTTCAAAAGAAAAAAAAAGAAGAAGAAGAGGTGTTTGATTTTCTTGAGGGAATTTTTTTTTCAAAATAGTTTTTCTCCATTTAAAAAGAAAACATTTTTGAGAAAGATATATTAATATTACTTTTTGAAAATTTGGTCAAATACTAATTATTATTCAAAATTATTTTTTAACATGTATTGATCTAACACAAACAATTTATCGTCAAAAATGTTTTTTAAAAAATACACTTGTAAAAGGGAAAATAACTTTCTGTTTAAAAATGATATATCTTTCATTACAAAAGTAACTCACTTTAATTCGTATCATTATATAAGTAATTCATATATATTTTTTCATCTAAGGAAAGTGAAAAAAATAATTTTTGATTTTTTATTCTTAAAAGATCAATGTAGGGAGGGGTATATATATAATTCTTCTAGCAAAATTTAAAGGTATATTTGATCCTTCCGCACATAAATTTTTTGACTTCAATTATCTAACGGCTAATTTGAGTTTAAAATATTTCCCATATAAATTTATTTCTTTATTATTATTTGACTTTCATATGCTTATTTATTTTACCTTTTTCATTCTTTTGTATAAAAATATTAGAATTAAAAGAATAAACGTGAACAAAAAAGAGAAAAAAGTAAGGATATTAATCTTTTTGGCTATATTATAATTTATTTATTGTATTTGTTGAAAATAAATTAGAGGCGCTTATAATAAATCTTATATTAAAATGAGAAAATAAATAAATTTGAACATCAATAATAAATTTAAATTAGCAAGTGAATTAAAAAAATCATAAAATCATGAGTGAGAAGGATCAAGTATACTTCTACATAGATATTTTAGAAATAAGATTCAAAAAATAAAGAGAGACCCTGAACTTGAAATTTGTAACTTCCGTTAGAGCAAAAAGGCATATTTTAGCAACTTGCATAATGGTATGGTATATATGAGTCATCTTTACAAAAATTAGTATATCAGTTTTAAATTGTAAAATTGAAGTGTACTTTTTTTAATTACACAAATGGCTTTTAGTGGCCTTTTAAAAAAATGATTTAATTGATTATTTGTCCAATCATAATTGATCAAGTGTAGAAAATATTTTAAATTTTATTAGATTATTATTTTAAAGTAGAAGTTAAAAAAGTAAATATGAAGTTTATGTGTGCTCCATTTTACATGCTAGTAAAATGGAGAATTCAAACTCAGCACCCCGGCTAACATCATGACGAGTCAATGAATCATTTAAAGAAAATGACAAAGCACCCTAGAATCTTTTCAAGAGGCTCTTACTATAAATTATTTCACTTTTTTTTAATATTATTATTTATATTATTTTATAATTAAAAGGTTATTTTTATATGAGATTATTAATTAAAATCTTAGTATATATATATATATACTGCTTCTACTCCAACTCTATCCTCTTTACTCTCTAAATATAAAATTTATATTTTTTCAGACAATCAACTCCAATTAGGTTGGCCTATTGAGTGGATGAGATTATTCAAGCAGAGCACGGCATTAGGCAACATCATATACATGCGTGACACGTTAGTGAATCATATGCACGAGTTAAATTATCGACGATGTACTCTTCTGTCTCGTTTTATTTGTATAATTTTTATTTTTATTTTTTTCTTTTTATTTGTCATTAAAGAGTTAATATTTTTAGAAAAGGTAGAACCTCTTTTTATGAGTAAATTAATTTTGAGATTTTATCAATTAATATAAAAAAAATAGTAAATTCACTAAGTCAATTATTATTTTCTTAATAAGTTTAACAAATAAAAATGAATAAGTAAGTCCAAAATGAAGTAAAAGATAAAGCCAAGCTACACGTTATTTTGTGAATGATGGAAAAGTACAATTTGTTCATACTTATTCCATTTGACAAGACATAAAGTATTTGGACTATAATCGAAATATTAAAAACACATAAATTTAACTAAAATTTGATCACCCCTCAACTGATTTAAAAATGAAATAAATACAACATAAACATTGACATTGCATCAAGAGGGTGTGCACCCTCTTGATAGCAAGTGATGAGTGCACAAGTTGAATACATGTCATTTTTTGATTGATAACTTTCTAATTAGTTAGTTCATATATTTATAATCTTTTCACTTTTAATAATATTTAAAAAATATGTGTATTTTAAAAAAAAAATATTTTAAGTGTCCTTTGGTTTTAACTTTTTATTTAATGTTTTATTTGATTTTCTTCACTTATTTTGATATTCATTCAGAATTAACTTGTTTTAAATATAAGATATTTGAAATTAAATTTAAAATCAAATCAAAACAAAAGACGAAGAAAATAAAAGATTAAAAATTGAATGAACATAAAAAAAAGTCTTGATACAAGATAAAAAAAGAGTGTAATAACTTAATTTCAATACAAGATAAAGAAAATAGGAAAAAAATTAATTTTTTAGGGGAAAATTATTTTTTTAAAGATTTTTTAAAAAAATAAATAATTTCTTTATAAATAATAATGTTTACACATATGGCAGGCGAGTGTGTACAAACATAACCAACTTGGATGGTTGAAGGTTCTACGTCACCATAAATTTCACAAAAATACAAAAAAATGAGATTAGGTGAATAATAGGACCCTAGTTAAGTTTAGATGTAACTCTAGATACCGGTCATAATTAGAGGTACTTGTGTCTTATCCCCTTTTATATGACATCCTTTAGTTAAATGTTATATTATTTCATTTTTGAATATTATATTATTATTTATATTAATTTGTAATTAACATATTATTTTTCATATGAGTCTATTAATTAAAATCTCTAGTATCTATAATTTTTTTAAATATAATAAAATATTTATAAAAGTATGTTATTTAATGTATACTACTTTTAGTCGAAATCTATCATTTATTTTATTCTCTAAGTATAAAATTTATTTTTTAAAAAACAATCAACTCCAACTAGAGTGGCTTATCGAGCGGATCGAAAAATTCAAGAGGAGCACAAAATTAGGCAATATCATACACACATGTAAGTTGTAACGCGTAAATGAATCATATCCACATTTAAATTATCAACTAACACTACAATAAAAATAACTTTTAGCGGCATTAAATATTGACACTAATAAAAAGTGCTAAAGTCTTTACTGGCATTAGTTAAGTACCATTAGAACCAATGTCGCTAAAGGCTTTAGGGGCATATACAAAGAGTGACAATTGCCGCTAAAAGTACATATTTAGCTGCAATTAAGAATTAAATGCCGCTAAGGGTCATTTTTGTTAAAGTGTAAGAAACTCTTATGTTCCGTTTTATTTGTCCAATTTTAACTTTTTATTTGTCATTTTTACATAAGTCAATAAAAAAAAATATTTTTTACCGATTATAATTTAGGGGTATCAAATAGGGCGGTTGTCGGTTGGATTGAAATTGAGGATATCAAAATGGGTTGAAATTGAAGTCGGGTTGGGTCTTGACCTGCCTAAGTTTACTTTGGGCTCAAATGGGCTAAAAACAGGTTGGGTCTTGACCCGCCCAATTTGACTCGATTAATCTCAATAATTTTACATATTTATATTTAACTTTTATAATCACAATTTGAATTTTAGCTAAAGAATTATTTTTTAAAAAAGAAAAATGAATAGATAAATCCTAAAATATGTTAAATAGAGAATAATTCATACCATAAATATAGGAACATATCTTAATAAAAAATTTTAAAACCGACTGAAATTGGAGATTACATTAGGTTCAATTGAGGATTCTCTTCAAATTGGTTATGCTTGAATGGTTGAGATTGAACTCAATTCAAATTATCTTGAGTTCAATCCTTAAAATTCTGGGCGGATTTGAATGGGCAACATATGTTTGGGTTCATTTTTGACACCCCTATATTATCTCCTTAATTTATTTAGAAATCTAACATTTTTTATAAAAGATTTTAAATAAGTAATTTGATTTTGAAATACTATCAATAAATAGTGGTGAAATAGTTAACTCACTAAATCAACTTTTATTTCCTTAATAGGTGTGTCAAATAAAAAATAAACAAATAAATAGAGGAAAATGAGGCAAAAAAATAAAGCCATTATACTACACGATTTTGTGAAAGATAAAAACGTACCATTATACTTATTCAGTCTTATTTTATATGACTTTATTTAATTTAATATTGTATTTTTAAAGCATAAATTTAAAACTTAAAATCTAAAAAATTATTGAATTTTTATGTGATCGTAAATCATTTTCCTAAAATTAAAAAAACTAGTACCAGGGCCTTGTCGCACCACATAAAATTTGGTGGCTAAAGTTGTTGCTCCATTGATAAGTTACTTCATCTTTATATGCCGCTCACACGACACGTACTGTTGGATACATAGTTTTTTTTTTTTTTTTTTTTCTATACTCACCTCATCTACAATTTTCTTCATCTGATATTATTTATTATAATTTCTATTTTTAAAGTTACATTATAAAAATTTTGGTAATATTTTAAGAAAAAAAATTTCAGCATATAAATATGTAAAAATTTGTAATTTATAGTACTTTTTATATAGTTTTAGGATATCTATATTTTTTTTAAAATAATCAATTAATATAATCTAATTTACCTTTGAAAATTAGTTAAATTGACTTTCGATAAGCGCAACATGACAAACAATTTCAGAGAAATGAGTATATTCCAACTTACCAGTACTACACATTTTTTTTTTTTGTTGAAAGATGAAAAGGTGCTGAGTATTTATTTAGGGTGTGTTTAGTAAGAAGAAAAATATTTTTCAAACAAAAAACCTTCCAAATGGAATAAGCTACTGTAACTTTCTTTGTCGTGTGAAATATAAGTATATATTTGACTTTTTTCTTATATTTGGTTAGTGTAGAAAATATTTTTTGAAAAAATATTTTAGTGTTTGGTTTTTGAAGGAAAAATATTTTTGAAAAATGTTTTTTATTTTACTAGAGTAGAAAATAATTTTTAAACTTAAATTTATTTTTCTTTTGGGTGGGTGGGTGGTGGTATGGGGTAGTGCCGAGCATAGGATGAAAAAAATGAAATTTTAAAGTTGAAAATACTTTTTTAAAAAATAAACTTAAATTTTTTTAGTTGTAGGGGAGGCTGATATAGGGTGGGGTGGGTTGAGGGAAATTGAAGACAATATTGAAAAATGTTTTCCTTAAGTTTCGATGGAAGTCATTTTTCTTGAATTTAAGGAAATTTAGTTGATTTAGAAAACATTTGATCCAACCAAACATGAAAAAATTGAAAAAAAATTCTGAAAAATATTTTCATTCATATCAAACACACTCTTATACTTACTTCATTTCATTTTATATGACATTATTTAATTTAATATTGTATTTCAAAAAATTAAACATAAAATTTTTGAGCTAAAAAATCTTCAATTTTTATATGAATTTTCATTATTAAATTAAAAGTAAAAGATAAATATAAAATTAAAATATTTTTAATTATTATGTTTGTGATATTTTATTTGGAATGAACCAAAGTAAAGGACCGTCCGTCACCCCCTCCCCCCCAACCACACACACAATCTTTTAAAGTGGTTGTTGATTTGTTCGTATATTTTTGATACTATAAATTATTTAATATTTTGAATATTATATTAATTTAATCATATGTATAACAATATGAAATTTTATTTGGAATGAACATAAAGTAATGGACAGCCCCCCACAATCTTTTAAAAAGGTTGTCGATTTGTTTGTTGGTATATTCTTGGTATCATAAATTGTTTCATATTTTGAATATTATATTAGTATTGAATATTTAATTATAATATTGTAATATTTTGGAATGAATTAAGAGTAAAGGGAACCCCCCACCCCCACTCCCCCAACCAAACACACAATCTTTTAAAAAGGGGCTGTTAATTTGTTTGTATATTCTTTTTACAATAAGTTATTTCATATTGTGAATATTATATTAGTATTTATATTATTTTGTATTTGATATATTTTTTTACAATATGAAACTATTAATTAAAATATTTGATATTTGTTATATGTAATTTTTAAAATATAATAAAATATTTTAGAAATATGTTATTTAAACTATACTATTTTTATTCCAAGTTTATCTTCTATTTTACTATTTATACATAAAAAAAATTTAATTTTTAAGATAATCAAATCAAACTAAGGCGATTTATTAGACAGATCGGGTTAAAAATTTCGCTTAATATTTTGATTCATTAGATATTGATTTTTGAATTTACTAATATGTTAGTCAACCTATAAGATATCGATTGGGACAGTGATGAATTAACAATTATCATGCAATTATCGAACGGTGGAACAACTAACTTTTAATCTTTATATTACCTTAATTTTTTCGATGAACGCACGTAACAAAAAAGATGACTATTTTTCACTATTTTAATGGTAGTGAGCCGGTGAGCAGTGACAGAATAATAGTAGGAAAAATATATACATACTCTTATATACTATGGTATATAAAATACTAAAGGTCAAAGTTATCGACAACCTCCTAAAGTTGACATCAATTTTTACTTAGACAATTCAATCGGACGATATTCATATTAGACACCTCATATAAGTTTTTTTTTTATGTCATTTTCACCCTTTGTTTGACAACAAGCAAAAAGCTAAAAGAGAGAGTAATACACACGTCGATGATATGGCAAACAACCAATTAAATGATTACATGTATCATTGTAAGTTCAAAAAATTTTAAAAAAATATTTAGTAAATAAAATAAAAAATACTATGAAATATGAGTGTTAGTATTCATTTTTCCTACCAAAAAGGTGGAGAGCGCTGATTGTAGAATTAGAAAAATAATACGATAAAGAAGAAGACGAAGAATAAAAATAACTTGAAAAGGGATGAATAAAAAATTCGACCTCCATTGAAGGAGTTTAAGCTTCAAAAAATGGTGCGAGGTGGTGGTTTGAAAAATGGAGAAGAAGAAGAGAAAATAAAATAAAAATAGTTAAATTGAGCATTTCACGTTCTATTGTTGAGTGTATCATACCCACTTTGACATGTCAGCAAAAAGTATCAAAATATTGCAACGAAACACTACATTGAGGGGTCTAAAATAAATATTATCCAGTTGACGTTTCTAAGTAAAATTTAATTCCAATTTAGAGGCCACCGATTACTTTGGCGAGTATTAAAAGAAAGTAATATACCTAGAATATAGGTGTAAGTATGGTAACTCTCAAGTCTTAACGGTGTCACAGTTTACCAAATACAAAATTAAATAATCCACCCCACATGGGCCACAACAATCAATCGTTAATTTTAAAATTTTAACATGTTCATTAATCATTTATTTGATAACCCAGTACTAAAAAGTATTATTTATTCATACCTACTCCAACTCATTTTATATTTAATATTATATTTTTAAAAATATAAATTTGAAACTTATGATCTAAAAAAAAACTTCTTTTCTTATCTTAGATGGTCGTAAAGGTACTCTTCAGTCCCTTTTTATTTAAACTATTTTTCACTTTTTACTCATTTATTTTTGTTTTTTATTTTTAATAAATCAAGAAAAAATAATATCTTCTATCTATTATGTGCTTATTTATTTAGAGAGTTAATGTTTTTGAAAAAAGATTAAATTTTTTTTAATGAGTAAATTAATTTTAAAACTCTATTAATTAGTCAGGATATCAATTAATATTTTCTTAATAGATATGTTAAATCAAATATAAACAAATAAATAGAAAAGTCATACTATACAGTTTTTTTTTAAAAGATGAAAAAAATCTGTTAGTTCATATATAATCCATCTCATTTTATAATATATAATTTGATATTGTTTAATTTGATATTGTAATTTAAAACATAAGCATGAAATTTGTGGTCTGAAAAAATATTCAGTCATTTTCTTAAAAATAAAAAAATGGTACTAACGGGCCATATCACACCACATAAAATACTTACCCATTCCCATTATATATTCACCTAATATTCCCACTAAGAGGTACAACACGTTTTATTTTTGTGGGAAGATGAAAAAGTACTATTTGCTTATAGTCATTGCAATATTATTTGATTTGATATATTTTTTTCAAAAATTTAAAATTTGTTATTTAATTTTTTTTATATATTTATATAAATATAAATTATTAAATAATGAAATAAAATAAAAATGTAAAAAATATTTTTTTTAATCTAACACTGATATTTTCTTTGGAACTAAGTAAAGTAAAGAACAACCCACAATCTTTTGAAGATTCTGTCGATTTGTTTGAACTAAAAGTAAAGAACAGTCACACAATCTTTTGAAGAGGTTGTCGATTTGTTCGTATATTCTTGGTTTACTACAAAATTATTTCACTTGAATATTATATTAGTATTTATGTTATTTTATAATTAATATATTATTTTTTTCATATGAGAGTCCGAATTAAATCTTTAGTATGTGCAATTTTTTAATAATATAAAATATTTTTTAAAACTATATTATTTAATATATTCTAGTATACTACTTTCTTCTAACTCTATCATCTATTTTTATTCTCTAAATATAGAGTTTTCTATTTTTTCCGGACAATCAACTTCAATTAGGATGATTTATCGGGGGAATAGTTTTGCTTAATTTTTTTCGTTTACGTATATTAATTTTTTAATTTACTAATGTGTTAGCCAATCTAAAAAATATCACTTGGTACAATAATGGATTAACAATTATCGAACGGTTATCGGGTGGTGGAACAACTAACATTTTAATATCTATGTTACCTTTATTTTTTCGATAACGCTCCTCACAAAAAAATATGACTTCTTTTCACTATTTTAATAGCAGTGAGCCAATGAGCGTGTCATGGCCAAAATTACAAGTCGTGATGGCATTTATGTTTTCAACCGATAAAAAAGTCAACTCAATAAGTTAAGCAATTCAACTTAATTGTGGAAAATTAAGTAGCAAGCAAATAAAATGAGGAGAAACTAAAATATCACCCCAAGATTTAGTATCATAAGTACAAGAGCTTCTAAACTACGATAGAAGTCTGAAACTAAATGACAACCTAGATGTAAGGAATATCCTGTATGAATACTAATATAAAATAATAACTAAAAATATAAAGGGAGGTGTATGCCACGGAAAAGTTGACAGTTCACCAAAGCTCCACTATAACTCAAACTCAATTTTGAAAACTTCACAAAATGCGCTTGAATTCAACTTCAATCTGCACCACAAAAGAGTGCAGGAAGTGTTGTATGAGTACGAAATCACGTGTACCGGTGTATCTCATATACCAACAATGAAGAAGCAGTGACAAGAGTATATAAGAAAATAAGTCTTTAATTTTACAAGACTACATTATACTTTCAACCAAGTTTTCATCAATAGAAATAATCAAATATAATGTCACCTAATGTCCAACACCAATAAAATACATAATCAAACAAGAATGAATGATATAATGAGATGCAAGGCAATGCGACACTATGAAATGATATGCCTCAAGTGTCAAGTACTCTCTCAATTGTATATACATGATATTCCTAAGAAATACATCAAGAGTTCATGACCCATGGAGAATCCCGAGATCCATATATCGACATAGACGATCTCCAAGTGTATGTGCGGACGATCTCAACATACTATCATAAAAAAAATATTCTCCAGCATGGAGTATCTCCACGTGCCCAACTTATAATCATAACATATCACAATTTTCAATAAGGACGATCTCCACATGCCCAACTTATACTCCAATCTCATGTCAATGTATTTGCACAATATGATTTCAATAAAAATGGACGATGATGCATCTCAATCAATCAAATATTGGTATGATATATAAGCACCTCTACTATCACAAATATACGAGTTCAATATAGAAGCACAGTCACATAAATAACAAGTATCCCTAGTTATTCGACGATTTAGTGACTACTCTACTCTTGCATTAGTGCAAGGACCCTAAAAATGAACTAAGGTGTCTAGAGCCTCACATATGACTAAAAAGGTTATTAACATGTTAATTAAGTATTTTAGAGATTGTATGAGTGATTTGAAGTGATTTGGAGGTCAAACGTTCAAGAACGTCGAAGACATTCGAAAGTTAGACCTTACATGTGCTAGTGTGTTCTAGTGTGTCTTGGTATGTCTTATGTGTTGTTCAGGGTCTAAATTTATAGGGGAGGATCCTAACTAGTATATGAACGTATTTAAGTTCAAAAATTATGGGCACGACTCCCCAAGGACCGATCAAAGGGTCCTTGAGGAGGACCCAAAAGATGGCCAAAGACTGCCTAGACAGTGTACAATTGCCGACTGCATGGACGTCTCGTGGGTGAAACGATGCTCCATCGATGCGGGCATTGATCAACACTTAGATGTGTGAGATCAGCCCCCATAATGCAAGTCTCAGTCACCATCTACGGTTGTGCAGTACAACACCGTCGTTCCAACGACGGTCCATCGAACTGCATCGTCGATTGGACCTGCAACATCACTGCCTGCACGCTGTCCATTAATGGGGTGAATGAGAAATTCACCACACATACTAATTAAACTATAGGAGGTTAATTTAGGTAATTTAAATTAGTATATAGCCTTTAACCTAAATTAGAACTCATTCTTCAAAAACAAATCTTTCCCACTCAAATCAAACTCTCCCAAAACCTCCATTGAAGATCAAGCTCAAGAACAAGCTATGGAGGTGGATTCTTAAAGCTTTATTCTCAGATTTTCGTTGGCAATCTAATGTAGAAGGTATGGTAATCCTTCATCCTTAGTTAACTATTAATCTAAGGAGTCATGTCCTTTCAAACTTTTTTCAAACATGATTTTAAGTCAAAAATCTCATCTTTCAATCGAGTCAAGGGTTCATTGTTGAAGTGATTTCAAAAGCATTTTAATGATTATTTTATGATTAATATATGATTTAAACATGATTTTCAATCTAATTCCATAAAGAACTCATGATCTCCTTAATCCTTCAAACTATGATATTATATGGGTCATGTGATCTTGATAAGATGATGACTAGATTATGTTTAGATTGTAATGAATTGCTTAGTTCTATATTCCTTTATGTCAATTTATTATGAATTGTTGAGAATTGATCAAGGATGATCATTATCTTAGAGATTTGGTAAGTTGACCTATTTTTCTTATTAGCTTAGAATGTATATTGAATTGTGATGATTGGTATGGTTCACTTATGGTGGAGGTGTTTATATTCTTATAAATTTTTATGTGTTATGATCATGGCCTTGAAGGCATTAGCTGCAAGATGAATTCATATGATGATTTCTATGTTAGGAAGTTGAATGATGTATCTTTGATTCTAATATCATGTCTAAGTGAATTGATGTTATGTGAAGTTATATGAATAGTCCTCCACACTAGTTGCATGATCTAAGTGTGTGGATGATGTTGTGTGTATGTGATGATCATGTTAGGGTTAGGTGTCTTCTAGATGGCTATAGATGATGAATAATCTTATAGCATGACCCTTACCCATAGGACTCTATAAGAATGTGTGATCTAAGTATATTAAGAGTCTTCTATTCTAATGCTGAATATGTTCTTGTCTCCTATGATGTAATGTGAGTGTGTGTAGTCTATAGTCCTTAATAATCTATATGTGTGTATGACTTGAGACTTGAGGAATGTTGTACATGTGTTGTATTCTTTAGAGGGTGGCTTCCTCATTGTTAAGTTATAGTCATTATGTGATCATGTGGACCAATGTAGACACACACACTTCATTCATCATTATGAATAGGATAGATTCATGATGATCAAGGAAAATATATTTCTCCTATGCATCATTACCTATTTCTATGCATGTGAAGTATATGACTAAAGTAGTTATGAACATGTGTGCCTAAAAGTGTTTGTGTGAAGGTAGATCTCACATTGTATGCAAAGGTATATCTCACATTGTATGCACACACAAATGATGTATGATTGTATGAATATGTGAAAGGACATTCTTACATGAAGTAGGTTCCATGATGAAAAGACATTCTCATCTTAGAATTTGTTGAGCAATATGATGTATGAAGGAGCAAGCTCCTAAAGCATTCTTTATGAATTAATACACTAAAGTCTTAAATATATTAAAAATGGGAGTTTGAGCCTAGCATCGAGTAAACATAAAAAATGAGAGTGGGAGCTTTACATGTAGTAAGTACGGCTTCCCACAAGAGAATCTTCACGTTTAGCAAGTCTGGGTTTCCAACATAGATGTTGTCTCATGAGATGGAAACCTCAACGCTAGAAAGTCAAGGATCTAGTAGCAATCTCCATTTTCCATAACTATATGCCCCATTAGGTTATAGCTAGTGGATTCCACCTAGATAGCTATGTACTAATGGTTACACCTTAGGGAAGTGTTAACCCTCTCTTTTCGGTGTGGGAGGAGAACACCGAATTTCATATAGCTCACATGGTCTATGTCAATTATGGCTAAGTCTACCAAAGTAAGAAATGAACTAAGATAAGATTATGGACTCTAGTCACAACTCCTTGAGAAGGTTACTTAGTATAGGTAGGATTGTGGACCCTACCCATGCATTGCACTAGTGAACTCCAAGAAAAAATAAGATTAGTACATGTGTGAAAGTAAGGTTTATGTTATGTTGTATGAATTGTATTAGTGCATGTTAAGTGACTTTATGATGTCAAGACATGAATTATGTTTATGTATGTGAATTGCACTTATGTATCTAAATGGGTTTACTTATTATATGTGGGGGTATGAGACTTTATGTGTACATTGCACAAGTGAGCTTGTGAAGGAGTTGTGAGGGTGGTTTACTTATGATTTGAATTAAGTGAGTTATGACTAAGGTTGTAGTAAAAGAATGAGTCCTTATATGATGCTATGAAGTATGTGGCCTTATGTCTAGTGATAAATGAAAATGTTATGACTTGTTGAGTATGATGTGCCTAGTCTAGGGTGACTTATATATACACTTGGTGGAAGTAGTATTATGGGATGCTACCTACACATTGCACTAGTGTGACTTGGAGATTGTCTTAGGTGATGGACCTTATGTGAAGTTGATGTCTATGATGTGCTTATGACTAATGAACCTGTGTTGTTGTGTTTATGAAGTGTATCTATGAGAGACTATCTTAGGTGACCTCATGGTGATACATTGTACTAAGTACCCTTGAGAGTTGTTTAAGGAAAGAGTAAGATAAAAGAAAAGTAATATGTTGTATGTATTGAATATGCCTCAAAGTATGATAAATGACTTTATGTGTTATTGTGAGTAGTATCTATGTCTATATGATGTATGTCAACTATATTGTGCTCATATGTGCCTATATTCATGAAGTGTACTAAACAGACATGTTACATGATTTCAAATAAAATAACCTCTTTAAATGCATGTTTTTGGATGGTTGTCATACTTAGTGCATTCTTGTACTAATACCATTCTTCTTCATCTTTTTACACAAAGCGTAAGTGTTGATAGCTAGAGGATGTCTTCTAAGTGAAGGGCTTAAATAGATCTCTCCTAAGTTCAAGTAAAGGGACCCTTATGATCCAAGGGTTGACTATGTCAAGATGTTTCTTCAAGTTTATTTAATAGCTTAGACTTATACTATATGTTGTTAAGGTCCGTGTCTCTATTCTATTCTATTGATATATATATATATATATATATACATATATATATATATATATATATATATATATATATGTATATATATATATATATATATATGAAGTGATTATTCTAACATATGATCGATGTGCTATGAATTTTTTTAATTTTTTCGCTATGTTTACTATTATGCAATTAAAGATGTCTAAGGGCTTGTATAACACCTCCGATAGTTACTTCTAGGGGGTGCTCCCCGGTCGTGACAATTAACCAATTTTCCTAGTTATCACTCGAAGACAAGTGATGGGTTAATTGATATCTATTATAACGACATGTTCTCATTGTTATGGAAAAGCCAAAGGGGAAGAAATTTTGGCCAGAAAACTTTTGAGCAGTAACTTTGAAATTTCTGGCCTAGGCTAGACTTGGACGAAATCTGAGTCAGGTGAGGTTTAGGGCAATCGAGGGGGATTTAATTATGAGTTTGATCACGTCAGTGGATATTCAGGACATTAAGGAACATGTACGACTTCACAGAATCAAATTCAAATGAATAAAACTCTCGAAATTGATTTTGGCGCGAATGGGTAGTTTTATAACGTCAAGATCTCAAGGTGTATTACGAAATGGGAGCTTGAAACTTGAATTCCGAGAATCTGTCTCCTTGAAAGCCACTGGGTGGGGTTAATTCCTCTAGGGCGGGTCCGTTGTGGTGGAATGGTCCCGTTGTGATGGGATGAGTCTCGATGTGGTGGGACAGTCTCGACTTAAACATGAGAAAAACCCAAAAAATATTATTTTATGCAAAACATCGTTTAGAGTTAAGGGACGACCCAAGGTAATTTCTTATCAAATTCCCATAAATTCTCTTGCTAAAGGTAAGTTAAATTATCTCAAATTTTTAAAAAGACACTATGCGGATGTTCTATTACCCTTAAACAATTTTAAAGTTATATTATTACATTATTTTTCGATGAATATCCAATTTTAAAAAGCAAATGTTATCACTCATCAATCATTACGTAGTACGTGTTAATAAGTTAGAATATAATTTTTTTTTCATTTGTAGTTTTTTAAATATTTTTCTCTCTCTTACTTTTTGACTTATTTTATTTTTATTACTTTTATTTTAATCTCATTATACATATCTATATATCTTCTATCACACTTAGCTACCCCAATTTCAAGAAAACCCCCTTCCTCTCTTTTTTTTCTTTCTTTCTTTCTTTTTTACCTCTCATTCTCATCCTTCCCCACCCATGTCAAGTTGTATCTATGAAAAATAAAGATGATTTTTTTGAAGGTACAAAAATATCTTAGATATTTATTAGAACTTTGTAGAATCGGGTAGAATAAATATCTTTGATATTTATACTTAAAAGAAAAATCTAGATAATTAGATACTTTGTTAGATATTTAGAAGATGGGGTCATCTAGATTTTTCTTGGAGATCTTTCTAGAATAATTTCTAAAAGCATCCCTATACTAGTATAAATAGGGGGACCATAGTCAATTGTAATCAACCCCCTAATTCGTATTTGATTCTTAGAACTTAGAATCATCGTTAATTATTGTTGGGCGAGGGTTTTGGCCTGTAGTTAATGGTGGGAAAAGCCTAATTGAGAATTAGAATCGGGTTTGGCCTTGATTAATATTTGTTACAATCAGGGTAAATTAGGCCTTGTTTTTTTACTTGCATAAATTACTTGCATTATACCAAGAACAAGCTGAAAGACTTTCAAAAGGGAAGAAGCAAGCGTCTTAGAAGTATTCAAGCTTAATTTTGAGGTAGGTGAATGTTCGACTTCATGTTGTGTTATATATGCTTGTTAATTGCTTCATTGAATGCATGCATGTATGTGAATATGGAAACATGAATATAATCTAATGAAATGATTATGTGTGAATAATTACATTTCATGAGCATATTACTTGAATATATGACTATATACACTATTCATTATGGATGTGATTATGACTGTGGTTGTGCTGAATAATCACATTTTCAAACATATATTGGACCAGATGTCACCATTAGACACAGAGATTGAATTGGTGTCACATCTCAATATATGTATATTGGATCGGGTATCACGTTCTGACACACTAACAGTTTGGGTATGAGTTCCATGAAAAGACCATTTGTGATTATTACATTCTTGTCTACCTATCATTGATATTGGAAAATTGTGTCTAACTCCTGAAATAATAATTGAATATTGCATTATGTATATGCATGTTTATTGTGTTGTAATTACTTGCCTATATTTCACTGACTGGAGTAGTTATTGAAAGTCAAGAGATGGGCTGGTGAATTAAAATTCCCTTCAGTCGACTTCCTATTCTGGTCAGTCCACTCACCTGCACGTTAGTAAAACAAATAAACAGATTAATAACTTATTGTAAGTAAATAACACACAATATTTTTATATTGGTTCGGATCACCGATGTGGTGTCTCGTCCAGTCCCCTTGGGTTACAAGGGTTTCCTTAAGAGCTTGTTGAGAGCTTTGGTGTTACAAAATGTTACAATTAAGAGTCCCGTCTGATATGCGAATAATATATTCTTCTTCGACCCAACCTCTACTTGTATAACCTACACTCAGATCTTTTATTTTCTTTTCTTTACAATTGTTCACACAAGGGTGTACAAAGTTTTATGAGAGATAAAAGAAGATTATAATATAAGTTTAAGTATGGCTATGAGAGGTTTATATAACTTTAAAGGACTTTGCTCTGGAAATCCAAGGGAGTTTGAATCAAGGATCTGTGATTAAGTCCTTGATTTTATTCTGATTGATTTGATAAATCATGTCCATATCAGATATTTGCAAGAGCAAATCAATTTATTCTTTTGTATGATGATCTTGTTGTGGTCTTGAATCTTTGGTTGATCTCGTTAACTTGAATGCCATTGATTTTGATTCTTCCTTGTAGTCTTGGATGTTAACTGGTCTTGTTGTTTTTAAAGTATCCTTTGATAGATGAGTATTATATTTTTCCTTCCTTGGTTGATTTGTTCTACAATCTTGAATATATTCCGCAATCTTGAATATACTTGATTGATTTCTGAAATCTCTAATTGATCATGATCTGCTTGATCGATTCTGGAATATCTCTAATTGATCATGATCTGCTTGATTGATTCTAGAGATCAAAACATATCTTTAAACTAGAATTTCTGATTCATTTTATAGATCATGATATATCTTCATTTCTTGTTCATGCTTTATGGTTTGGTTTCCTTTCTTGTTGATGTGTTTCCCTGCGAAGATTATGAGTGAATGTTTAAGTGTCATTTATCAAAATCAACGCTAAGAAATTAACAATTGTGTAATCCTACCAGTACGTCGTGGTTTCATGTACTTATATTGCACTTGCTCTTTCTTTTATTGAATAAAAGATATTTTCTGGCGGCTACTGACAGACCTCAGCTAAGAGACCATCAACGGAGATCAGATTCGAGGGTGAGCCAGTTCTTTCAGGCTGCCATGAATCCATCTTTGTTTTAGTCCATTCTTTTCAAATTCAAACTAGTTGTTTAACCATTTTACTTATTTTTAGCTTTCGGGGTTGCACCCCCTTTCTCTTAGACTTGATGATTAGTAAACTTTTGGTACAATGACTTTCAGGTCTAGGGTTTGAAATTTCACGAGGTTCATGCTTATTTGTTGGTTAAACTTTTGGAGGTTATGGAAACTCCTTATTTAATTCTTCATCTACACATGCTTCCGCATCTTTAAATGATTTAGTTTCTTAAAGTTACTTGGTCAGGTTGTGATAGTGGTTCTCCTACCAAATGATTAGTGTGAGTGCCAATTTATGAAAAAGTTCCAAATGAAATTAGAGAGGGCATATTCGGTATTTCAAAAAAAATATTTGAATTTCCTTTAGAGACTAAATTGAAAAATTATCAGAAAAAACAATGTCTGGCTATATGGTCGTTGTCTCAGCAGGTCGTCGAGTTCCATTATTTTTTAATTGAAAGAATGATTTTTATGATAATTTCGCTACAAACATTACACAATGATACATTTCTGATATATTTATGATACCTTATTTAATATATTACACAATAATATTTTTTTGATATGATATTTTTTAATAAATATATCTCGACATATTGGATATATTGAAGAAAGGGTAAACTACATAAATTTCATTAGTTTAAGTTATAATTACTTAGATTCTCTATAGTTTTATATATTACTTCCTCTACCATATTTCATACTTAGGATACATGAGTTTGAATCCGTGAGATATATGTATTTTTCAAATTTTAAAGTTAAGATACGTATTTTATTTGTTTGAATTAATTTATTATAATGAAATTCCTTAACATAAGGCAGAAATCAAGGAGTGTATATATTTTAATTAATTTCATTATATTATTTTGAAATAATAAATTTGTTAATATCATTATAAAAGACAAAAACATGTATATTTTGGTCATGTAATTTGATTAAGACCATTTTATTACTTTTAAAATAATAAAATTCATTAATTGGATGTATCGATTATCAATCTATGGTGTATCCAACAAACAAAACACTTAGATACGTATCATACAAGTAGATTCATATGTGCCATAAAAGTATCTAATCTTAATTTTGTGTATTTGTTATACGTGTCTAGTATTAATTTTATTTATCTATTTATATGATTATATTAATTTCATGTATCTATTTATAGATCTAATTTTAATTTCATGTATCTATTATTAATTTGATGCATCAATTTCATATATTATATTCAAAAGCATGTGTCTCAGATACATAACAATATTCATACTATTTTCTAAATTATGAGCCATTAAAATGGAGCAAACAATATATAAACCCTACAATTAATTGGCTAGAGAAAATCTAAGTCATTGAATCAAATACATATGATTGTAAACAAATATACAATAGAAAAAATTAAAGATAATTTTACTTTGTCACTTTAACTAATGCTAATTATGTAGAGTTTGATATGAATTTAGCGCATGCAAAAAGAAATAAAAATGGTTAAGGAAGAAAGAATACGTGTGGGAGTGAGAATGAGATACAATATTGTGATAGAGGAAGGAAAAGTTTAATGAGGAAGAAGAAAAAGGGGTAATGGTCCAATTAATTGAGAAAATGTAATTTTAAGATAATTATTTATCATCATATTTAAAGAGACTGTGTATCTGATTTAATTTTTTATAAATATGTTATATTTTTTTAAAAAGTACTTATGTAATATTTTTAAAATAAAAATAAAATATGTATATTTGGTAGTTGAGTAGGAGTAGATATAGTTTTTTCATATAAATAATCACAAAAATTTTTTGAAAAAAATTTATAAATCTTATTTGTTCTTGAAGAAATAAAAATAATCGTGCCAAAATAATGAATTCACGATGATAGTGACGTATACCTATAATTTGCTATTTAAAATATGTAAGACTGTAACTTTATTACAATAGAAATTTACAGAGTTAATTTACATTGTAAAAATGGAAAATCCACCGGACAAAGCAACGTCAGGTACACGCGTCCAATGAATCATAGTATATAACACGCTTAAGTTATTGACTAGAAATAGTGTCTTTTGTGACACATAAATTAGCATTCCCACCGTTTAATATTTTTTAAAATAAAATTATAAAAAAAAATATTTATTATATCATTCTTTAGATATAATAAATATAATATTTTAAAAAAAAATATATAATTAATACTCAATCAGTTAAAATATAATGAACAATTCTTATTGAACATAGTAAAGTATAAGTAATCACATTGGTTCCTATGAAATAGTTCATCTATTTCCCATTATATATAGGCTACTTATCTTCTAACCAAAAGTAAAAAACTTTCAAGTGTTTTCTTCTCTCTTTTATTTTTTTCTCTTTGCTCATATTCTAAAAATATTTCATCAATGGCATCTATCAAATCAGTTAAAGTTCCCACTATAGATTTTTCCAATTATCAAGATCTAAAACCAAATACTCCACTATGGGAATCCATAAAAATTCAAGTTTTTGAAGCTTTTCAAGAATATGGTTGTTTTGAAGCAATATATGATAAAGTTCCAAAGGAAATTAGAGAGGAAACATTTGATATGTCAAAAGAAATATTTGAATTTCCTTTAGAGACTAAAGTGAAAAATATTTCAGAAAAACCCATGCATGGTTATATGGGGATGATTCCACAATTGCCATTGTATGAGAGTTTGTGTATTCCTGATTTGCTTAATCCTCAAAGTCTTCAAAAATTTTCTAATATCTTTTGGCCTCAGGGTAATCAACATTTCTGGTATGTTACTTTTATTTCTTTTTCATTTTTATTTTCTTATTATCATTATGTTTAAATTTTGCTCTAGTGAAATGTTCAAAAGGTACTATCATTAGAAATAATAATTTTTATTAACTTAGTTAATTGATTATGCTATATTATTAATAGCTTAAAAAATAATTTTTATTAGCTTAGTTGATTGGTTATGTGATATTATTAATAGCTTAAAAATAATTTTTATTATTTCTATTAGCTTAGTTGATTGACAATGCGATATTATTAATAGCTTAAAGAAAAGGACGGAAGTAAAATAAAAAGAGACGGAAGTCTGTGTCTCGCGTCTATTTTTTATTGCACCGTTTAAACTAAATAAAATATAGACAACAACATCAAAATATTTGGTAGGAAAACACGATTTATTATTCAATAGAAATATAGACAACAACATTAATATAAGTGACAGTTCGATTGGCCTTCTCATTTTTTTAAAAATAAATAGAAATACAAGAGTTATCTTAAGTGTCTCAAGTGAAAAAATTGAAATATGTTCAACCTTCTTCATATGTTTATACTAATATTATATGAGCGTTAATTTTTGCAGCAATTTGATAAAATCTTATTCTAATCCACTTGTGGAATTGGATGAGATGTTGAAAAAGATGATTTCGGAGAATTTGGGATTGAAAAATCACATTGATGAATTATTGAATGCCAATTACTTCCTATTTAGATTTACACATTATAAGGGATCATCAATTACTAGTGGAGATGAAAATAATAAAGCTGCTGGATTGGGTGGTCACACAGATGGTAACTTCTTGACTTTTATATCGCAAAATCAAGTCAATGGATTGCAAATCAACAAAAATGGAGAGTGGATTGATGTGAATATTTCATCAAATTCTTATGTTGTTTTGGCTGGTGATTCCTTCAAAGTAAGTGTTAAGTTTTAAACTAGTGTTACTATCTTGTTGGGAATGATTTTGTTTGATTTTTAAAAGAAAAATGCTAAATGGTCACAAATTTTTAAAGTCAATAATATCTTTTTTGTTTTAAGGTGAATAAATTGATAAAAAAAATATATTTTTAATTAAAAGATATTGAAGTCAAAAGGGTAAAAATGTTTTAAACAGTGTGAATTATATTATTGTTACACTTTATAGGATTTATCAAAAAAGCATAGGTTTCAGAGGCCCAGGATATTTGTTGGATCTTATGTTTCTCGAATCTCTGAAAATGTTGTCCCGCTAGTGTTTGTATTATTTTCAGAAATGCATATTTTTGAATGATTTGATATATGCTCAATATTTTCATGCGAAACTGAAAATGAATTTTGGTATTATTGACCCTATTTGTATTGTTTTACTCTTCAAAAATATTATTGATTGCCTCTATCTTTGTATTTATACAGGCTTGGACAAATGGTCGATTGCATTCTCCTCTCCACAGAGTAACAATGTCCGGAGAAAATGATAGACTCTCCATTCAATTGTTTTCATTATCAAAGCCAGGTCACTTCATCCAGGCACCAAAAGAACTAGTAGATGAAGAACACCCTTTACTCTTCAAGCCATTTGAAATTCTTGGATTATTTAAGTATGGTACCACAGAAGCTGGCTATACAGCTCCTCCAAGTGATCTTTTCAAGAGTTATTGTGGTGTTTGATATGCTAATTGTGAATTTCCGCTTCAACAAGTGAGTTTCGTCTGAAATTCATGTTTTTTCTATGTAGTATGTATTTTATGTTTGAATTGTTGCAGTTGGCAATTCATGTCTAATTTGTTTGTGTTTTTTTTAGAAAATATTTCCAATGGGTTTCGTTGGAAATTCGTGTTTTTTTTAAGTAGTGTACATCTTATTTTTGGATTGTTGATGTTGAGCGCTTATGTTTAATTTGTTTGTGTTTTGAAGAAGATGATTGTACTCTTTAAGAGGATTCACCGTAATCTTTTAGTATTATTTGGTTTTAGAAAGGTATATCATATGAACATTTTAAATTAAATTGAGCTTAAGTCATATATGGTCCTTTAAAATTGTGTGTATATTTAAGTTATGCATTTTTTAATTTTAACTTAGGTCAGTATCTATTGAATATTTTAATTTTAATAAATTTATGCTTACTAAACACAAAATAAAAATCTGATAAAAGATAAAAGTGTGTGTGTTTCAAATACAAATACATAGCAAATAACTTAATAAAATAATAATACGTGACAATTAGATTTTAAAAAAAATTATTTTCAATCAACTCACACCAATCGTACACCGTATCCGGCCCCTTTTCTTCTTCTTTATCAAAATTTGTTGTCAATTCAAAGCTTTTTGCCATTTTAGATTTATAATAATTTACTATCATAATTATCTAATAAAGAATATGACTCCAGCTGAAAAAAATAGTCAATTTATATTTAGTTTTATAATAAAATGAGATGCTGCTAGAATATTTGAGATTTAAATCTATATATTAATAACTTTAGAAAAATGAAAAAGAAAGAATAAATTAAAAGGGTTAGAGAAAGAGTACCAGACGTAATTAAAGGATGGTGTAGTACGTAATTAAAGGATGGTGTAGTGCAGAAGAGGATAATGTTTTTTCATTTTTTTTTTAATAAAAGTTAAGTATATGTCCCACTCATTTTCGCGCAACAGCGAAGAGTTTTTTCAATTTACGTGACGGTATTGATTAGAATTTTTTTTTAGTCATCAATTGAAATTGAGTTATGGTGTTTCAAATTATCTCTTTGTTAATCCCTAACCAAAAGAAATGACTCATTATTTTTTTGATCTGCAAACTAGAAATTTGAGTAAGAAACTATGTTGACCGAGGAAAGAATTAGGCATCTCATGATTGTTATAGTTTTAGCACGATCACTTTATTGACTTATACTTGACTTTATTTCTATTATCACTATTCTTTTGTATATATTATCTCATACCATGATTTGCTCATATTTAATTTATTTGTTGAACTTTTATTTGGTCTCAACAACCTAGATGCCTATTTGCATTCTTGATATTGATGTCTAGAATAAGTGTCTTCTTTGTATCACAGTTATTAACATTATCTAAAAGTCTTATGTTAAATCAGTGATAGTTAATTATTTATTTTTCAAATTGCTTCACCGCATCCTTAAATTTTATTTATATCTTAAAAATATGCACAACCACATTCTTAATAGTTAATTGAAACAAATATTCTTGATGTGGCTAAATATTCATCTAATGTTAAATAACACTTATTCCTTACAAAAGAAAAGTAAAAAAAAAGTAAACAAATCTAAACTTCTAAAATACAATATGAAATAGGAATATTTTTATATTTTTATATTTTTTAATATTTTAAAAGTAAACGTTGGGATTAAACATACATTTTCTAATTCCATATAACAAATAACGAATTATTAAAAATGAATCTCATTTTTGTTTGATAAATAAAATAAAAGCAATTTTTTGAGTAGAATAATTCCTACTTTATCATTATTGGTATGTAAGTTAAGACAAAATACCACCATGATCTATTTATTTTAAGAAATAATGACTAACAAATAAAATTTAATAAATAAAAATAAGCACCAATTAAAACTATATCATGCATTAAATAAATATCACATCATTTTAATTGAATTATGAATAAAGCAAAATTATAAGAAAACTTACCATAAAATCACATCAAATTTCATAAATAAATTAAAAAGATAAAGTAAAACTAAGTACCGCAATATCTTAACTAGAGCTCGATTAAAACGCCCACAAAACTTTTGTAGATCATATGTAGTGTTAGATGTATTGTATTTATATGAGAATAATGGAAAAGAAAGAAAAGATGTGAATGTGTTTGGTGATTTTTCTTTTAAAAGAAATAAAATGAAATGTTTTTTTTTTGTACGTTTTTTCCAGATTGTGTTGTGTTGTTTTTTCCTTTTTCCTCTTCCTTCTCCTTTTTGTTTTTTTTTCTCTTTTTGTTTGCTGATTTCTATTTTCTCTTCCTTCTCCTTTTTTTTTTCTCTTTTTTGTTTGCTGATTTCTTTTTTTTCTTTTTGTTTCTCGTGTGAGTTTGTGTATATGTTTTTTGGTTTTATGATTGTGTGTATATAGATAGTAGTGGTAGTAGTGATGTAGTGTGAGGGGGGATAGTGGGGTAGGTATGGTGGGTTTATGGTGATATTGTGCAGGTAGGTTGTTTTTTCTTATTTTTATTTTTTACTTTTTATTTTATTTTATTGTTAAAACAATGATAATTAACTATACATAAAAATAACAAATTATAACAACATATCAACTAATTAAATAAAAATCTAAGAAAAAGTCAAATAGCTAATGAAATAAATAAATAAAATACGAACATATTTATAAAAACTTAACTTTAACATAATATATATTTTTTGTAATCTTTCATTTCTTTTTAAACAATTGAAAGTAAAACCTACCTTATTCTGTTTTTATTTTTTTCAATTCTTTTAAAAATAAATTTAATAAAATAAGATAAAAGAAAAAATATTTAATTTAGATTTACAGAAGTTCGGTAAAAAATTACATGTCTACAATATAGAAGTTGGAAAATAAAAAAAATATGATTTTTAATTTCTATACGCACTCAAGGAGTGTGGTACACACTTTATTTTGCCATGTTAGCATTTTTTGTCTTATAGAATCGATTTTTGAATAAATAAGGTGTTCAATAGGTACAAACTCAAGTTGAGATGTCCAAGTGAAACATTTGGACAAGTTTAAGTGGTTGTAGATGATTTAAGCCTTAAAATTTTGTATTGGATTATGACATCTATCAGTAGTCATTACTCCCTTATATTTGCAATACATGTGATATTTCGAGAGTTTATCAATTTCTTAATATGTTTTTTTTTTAATATTTAATATGTGCTATTCACTCTACCCAACTCATGTGGTAGATGTGAAACTTCAAGTTGTGATTTATGTTGGGTTTTAGCAAGTGTGAATGGGAAAAGAAAAGAGAGAATATGAAAAGTGAGGGAACTACTTTGGAGGGAAAATGAAAAGTCATTTGCAAAGTGCAAATGAAAAGTCATTTCTCCCATATCGGCAAAAGAAAGGGAAATTGTTGTCCTTATAGAAGGAAACACTTCCATTACTTCTTACAGAGCTAAGAAGAAGATGCCCCCTCGCGCCGACGTTGTCGCTCGGCTTTGGCTTTGGCTTTGGCTTTGGATTTGGATTTGGCAAATGATGTGATCGATTGATAAATTTTTTGGACAAAATTTATTTAATCAGTTTTTGTTAAATCAAATAAATCATGTTAATAAAATCTCTTATAAATTTGCGTATGCTTGCTAGTAGATGATATGCTTATAATGAGCAAAGACATTGCTAATATAAAAGCTACAAAGCGTATGCTTGCTAGTAAGTTTAATATGAAAGATTTAGGAGTTGCTGATGTGATATTAGGAATTTTAAAATTCTTAAAACTCCTAACGGTCTAGCATTGTCTCAAACTCATTATATTCAAAAGATACTTGAAAAATTCAAATTTTTGAATTTTAAAAGGGCAAAGACTCCAATTGATGTAAATCTTCATCTTGCAAAGAATAAAGGCGAAAGTCAGTCTCAATTGGACTATGCTAGCGTATTGGGAAGCTTAATGTATGTCATGAATTGTACACGACCAGACATAGCTTGCGCTATCAGTAAACTGAGTCGATGCACAAGTAATCCTAATCATAATCATTGGTTGCAATGAAGAGAGTTTTGGGATACTTGGATGACACTCAAAACTATGCTTTACATTACAACAAATATCCAGCCGTTCTTGAAGGATATAGTGATGCAAATTGGATTACTCGGTCAACTGAAACAAAATCCACAAGTGGATACGTTTTTACTATTGGTGGAGGAGCAATATCTTGGAAATCATCCAAACAAACATGTATAGCTCGCTCTACAATGGAGTCTGAATTCATTGCTTTAGACAAGGCAGGTGAAGAAGTTGAATGGCTCTGAAATTTCTTAGAATATATTCCATTTTGGCCCAAACCAATGGCCCCTATATGCATACATTGTGATAGTCAAGCTGCAATAGGAAGGGCCAGAAGCATTATGTATAGCGGCAAGTCTCGTCACATAAGACGAAGACATAACTCTGTGAGACAACTATTCTCTAGTGGAATTATCACAATTGACTATGTGAAGTCAAAAGATAATGTGTCGGATCCACTTACAAAAGGCCTAAATAGAGAGGGAGTTGAGAAATCATCGACGGGAATGGGACTATGGCCAAGAACAAGTCATCATGGCGGTAACTCTACCTACAAGACTGGAGATTCCAAGATCTAGGTTCAAGGAGATAAAACAAAGTCATTGATGACGGTTCAACATTGTCAAAAGAAAAAAAAATTATTATTTTATGGTCCATTCTCATGATGAGACAATGTTTAGTAACCAGGATAAAGACATAAGGACTTTTTAATGGTTTCTAAGTTTGATACAGGGAATATCAAATGGTGTATCTATGGGATAACACATTTAGAAATCACCTATGTAAGTGTGAAGTGTAAGCCGCTTCAAGGAGAATCCGGTAAGGCCAGTTCTTTAAGCACATACTATCCAAGATGTGTTCATGGCTGAAACGAACAAAACAATGAGAACTAAGAACAGTTCAAGGGTTGATTGTGTGACATATGTTGTCTAGGTATACACCAAAGCTCAACGGTTCAAAGATATCAAATCTACCGATTGACCGAGTATATCCGATATATGTTCACTACGGAAAGTTTAAAGGGAAACCTACTTATCCAGATGCGATTAACCTTTACCTACAAGACACACAAGTTTTTTCATGCATATGTTTTAACAATAACCTTCCCCATTCATGTGGGGGATTGTTGGGTTTTAGCAAGTGTGATGGGAAAAGAAAAGAGAGAATATGAAAAGTAAGGGAACTACTTTGGAGGGAAAATGAAAAGTCATTTGCAAAGTGCAAATGAAAAGTCATTTCTCCCATATCGGCAAAAGAAAGGGAAATTGTTGTCCTTATAGAAGGAAACACTTCCATTACTTCTTAAAGATCTAAGAAGAAGATGCCCCCTCGCGCCGTCGTCGCTCGCTCGGCTCCGTTTCGGCTTCGACTTCGGATTTTGATTTTGATTTGGCAAATGATGTGATGGATTGAAAAATTTTTTTTTGACAAAATTTATTTAATAAGTTTTTGTTAAATAAAATAAATCATGTTAATATTATCTCTTATAAATTTGCGGGTAACGGTAACATTCCAAAAAGTTGTTACTTTTTTGAAAAGTCGTTACTTTCCAAAAAATAGTTATTTTTCCTAACAGACACAATTTTTCGAAAAGTTGTTGTTTTCTCCAAAAGCCACAACTTTCTGGAATAAACGGGTCTGAATAGATTTCTCTGAAAAGACACGTTTCTTGCTGAAAATGGCTATAAAAGGAAGTCAATTTTCGATTTTTCAAACACTGAAATTTTTTCTTTCTCTCCATTTATTTTTCTCTCAAATAAAATCGAAGTATCGATCTACTGAATCTGTGTGAATTGTTGTTGTTCTTAAGTTCGTTGAAGTTAAAGAAGTTTGAGGTACCGCTATTTCTTTAACAGGTTTAATTCGTTTTATCTTGGGAGAAATTAATCCATAACCTTGGGTACAGTGAGGGGATTAAATTTCTTAAGGACAGACAGTAGTTTCTGTGGACTCGGATTAATTCTTGTATTTTATATTTTTTCTGTTTCATCTTATTTCTGTTTATTAACCTTATAAATACAGGTTATTGTAAGAATAACAATCTTAAGAAATTTAACAGTTTCTGTATTTGAGGTTTCTGGAGATTAAAACATTTATAGTTTTCTACTCTGTTTGAATTTTTAAAATTCATTCAATTAACGATTAAAAGAATATAAAAACTTTATCGTTAAATCAGAAACAGTTTGTGTAAAGATTTTGTTCTTTACTGTTAGTATTTTAAATACTTAATTTATGTGCCATTTGTGACAGAAAAAAAAAGACTAATTCAAGTCAAACAAATGCTGGAACACTAAGTACTGCAACAACAATGGTTGCACATAATCATTCAAATGCTGCCTTAGCACCGGCTGAGAATTCTGCAAAGTTTTCTGGAGTCGACTTTAAGAGATGGCAGCAAAAGATGTTCTTCTATCTCACTACGTTGAGTCTGCAGAAGTTCATCAATGAGAATGTTCCTGTTATGTCAGATGAAACTCCGGCTGATGAACGATTCTTGGTAACAAAAGCATGGACACACTCAGATTTTTTGTGTAAAAATTATATTTTGAGTGGTCTGCAAGATGATCTGTACAATGTGTACAACAATGCCAAAACCTCAAAAAAAGTCTGGGATGCTTTAGAAAAGAAGTACAAAATAGAAGATGCCGGAATGAAGAAATTCATTATGGCAAAATTTCTGGACTATAAGATGATAGAGAGTAAGACTGTCGTCACCCAAGTTCAAGAATTGCAGGTCATAATCCTTGATCTCCTTGCTGAAGGTATAAATTTATTTAATGCTTATGTTAGAAATATTAAGTTTTCCCTTAATACTCACATAACCTTTAATGTAGGATTGATTGTGAATGATGCTTTTCAAGTGGCTACAATTATTGAAAAGTTACCTCCATTGTGGAAGGACTTTAAAAACTACTTGAAACACAAACGCAAGGAGATGACTGTTGACGATCTCATAGTAAGGTTGAGAATCGAAGAGGATAATAAGGCTGCAGAAAAGAGGTCACGTGGTAATTCAGCAATATCTGGAGTAAATTTTGTTGAAGAATATCCCACAAAATTAAAGAAAAGAAAGAAAGCATCTGGTCCAAAAAGCAATCCTCCTAAGAAGAAATTCAATGGAAACTGCTTTAATTGTGGTAAACATGGTCATAGGGCTAATGAATGTCGGGGTCCTAAGAAGGACAAGAAAAAGAAGGATCAAGCAAACTTGGCTGAATCCAAAGGAGAAAGGGACGATCTATGTGCAATGCTTTCAGAATGTAACTTGGTTGGAAATCCAAGAGAATGGTGGATAGATTCTGGTGCCTTATGTCATGTTTGTGCCAACAAAGAATTATTTTCATCATATACTCCAGCACTTACAGATGAAAAATTATTTATGGCAAACTCCGCTGTTGCAAAGGTGGAAGGAACTGGCAAAGTCCTATTAAAGATGACATCAGGCAAGGTGGTGACTTTGAATAGGGTCTCATATGTTTCAGAATTTGAGAAAGAATTTAATTTCAATTCCAATTCTGACCAAGAATGCATTTAAATGTGTATTTGTTTATGATAAAGTAGTAGTAAACAAAAATAATATGTATGTAGGAAAAGGCTACCTTAGTGATGGCCTTTTCAAACTCAATGTAATTGCAGTTGATATGAATAAAGATTTTCCTTCTTCTTACTTGCTTGAGTCTAAATGTTTATGGCATGAACGTTTGTGACACGTTAATAACAAAACCTTGCGAAAACTGATTAACTTAAATATTTTGCCAAAATTTGAGTGCAATAAATCAAAATGTCAAATTTGTGTTGAATCTAAGTATGCTAAGCATTCTTATAAATCTGTTGAAAGGAATTCAAATCCTTTAGAATTGATTCACACTGATATTTGTAACATGAAGTCAACACCATCACGTGGTGGGAAAAAGTATTTCATAACTTTTATTGACGATTGCACTAGATATTGTTATGTTTATTTGCTAAATAGTAAGGATGAAGCAATTGATACATTTAGCAATATAAAACTGAAGTTGAAAATCAGTTAGATAAAAAGATCAAGATGACCAGAAGTGATAGAGGTGGAGAATATGAATCTCCATTTGTAGAAATATGTTTAGAAAAAGGAATAATCCATCAAACTACTGCTCCCTACACTCCTCAGTCTAATGGAATTGCAGAAAGGAAAAACCAAACTTTAAAAGAAATGATGAATGCATTACTTATAAGTTCAGGTTTACCACAGAACTTGTGGGGGGAAGCTATCCTTACAGCAAATCATATACTTAACAGAGTGCCTCACTCAAAGACAAATGTAATTCCATATGAGAAATGGAAAGGTAGAAAACCCAATTTGAAATATTTCAAAGTGTGGGGGTGTCTAGCCAAAGTCCAAGTTCCTATACCTAAGAGGGTAAAAATAGGACCTAAGACTGTGGATTGTGTATTCATTGGATATGCCACAAACAGTAAGGCATGTCGATTTTTGGTTCATAAGTCCGAATATCCGGATATTTATGATAATACGGTAATGGAATCAGATAGTGCTGAATTTTTTGAACATATCTATCCGTATAAAACTAGACTTCAGTCATCTAGTGGGGGATCTAAACAACCCAGTGTCACGAACCAAAACGAGCCGCGAGTGGCACCCACACTTATCCTACTATGTGAGCGAACCAACCAATCTAAACCCCAACATTTCAAACATAATGAACAAAATACAATGCGGAAGACTTAAAATTCATTAACGAAATCAAGTAAATAACTTCTAAAATTTATCAATCATTATCCCCAAAATCTGGAAGTCATCACCACAAGAACATCTATCTTCAAATTTCTAATCTAAGAGTATCTAAGAAGCTAAAATAAGTAAAAAGCTAGTCCATGCCGGAATATCAAGGCATCAAGACATGAAAAGGAAGATCCAGTCCAAGCTAAAAGCAATAGCTCACCCTGAAATCTGGCTTGATGAAGACTGGCTAGAGTTGCGGTTGAGTTGAAGACGACGGTACGTTTGCTGCACTCCACAATTAACAAAGAAAACAAATACAAGTAGGGGTCAGTACAAGGCACAAGTACTGAGTAGGTATTATCGGCCAACTCAAAATAGAAAACAGTATATATCAGATAATAACATAAAATCAACTAATATTCTTAACAGGCGACATTAACAATTACCATAACCCTTGGTCACAAGACCAAGAACATCAATGAGGACTCAAGCCTCCACACCCTACTCATTTGGGAAACATGTTCTTTAGATTGAGTATATTAACATAATTCAAGATTTCATTATCTTTATTCCTCTTGTGTCGGTACGTGACACTCCGATCCATATACTATCCTGGTACCGGAACGTGGCACCCGATCTATATACTATCCTGGTGTCGAAACGTGACACTCCGATCCATATACTATCCTGCTACCGGAACGTGGCACCCGATCCATATACTATCCTGGTGTCAGAACGTGACACTCCGATCCATATACTATCCTGGTATCGGAACGTGGCACCAGATCCATATACTATCCTGGTACCGGAACGTGGCACCCGATCCATATACTATCCTGGTGTCGGAACGTGACACTCCGATCCATATACTATCCTGGTACCGGAACGTGGCACCCGATCCATATACTATCCTGGTGTCGGAACGTGACACTCCGATCTATATACTATCCTGGTACCGAAACATGGCACCCGATCCATATACTATCCTGGTGTCGAAACGTGACACTCCAATCCATATACTATCCTGGTACCGGAACGTGGCACCCGATCCATATACTATCCTGGTGTCGGAACGTGACACTCCGATCCATATAGTATCTTGGTACCGGAACGTGGCACCCGATCCTCTAATCTCATCACTTTAATTCATCAAGCCTTCTTTTATACCAAGGCATCATCAATCTCATTACTTTAGTTCATCAAGCCTTCTTTTATACCAAGGCATCATCAATCTCATTACTTTAGTTCATCAAGCCTTCTTTTATACCAAGGCATCATCATTAAAAAAGTAATTTAGGGTTTAAGATTCAATAGCTTCATCATGCTAATTCATCACAATTATATAATTACATCATGTAAGCACACAATCAAGCATAAGAAGATTTTACATAATCACCCAATACATATCATTTGCTATTAAGAGTTTACTATGAAAATAGTATAAACCATAACCTACCTCCACCGAAGATTCGTGATCAAGTAATCTTTCCCAAAGCTTTGTTTCCTCTTTGTTAGTCTCTCTCTCTATCGCTCGATTGATCTCCCTCTCTCAATTCTTTCTATTTTTCCTTTTTCTTTTACCCTAAAATCCTATAATTTAAGAATAAAGATGATACATATAACCCACTTCTTCTTTCAAGGTTATCTCTTTTAACCCCCAAGCAATTTAATTATTAACATTAATCCACTAACTTTCTAATTAAAAGCATGAATAGTCCAAAACACCCCTTTTAAAATAAAAGCAGAATTCCGACTCGAGTGGACCTACGGGGCCTGTGACGGTCCGTCGTGTCTGTGACGGTCCGTCTTGCAGGTCCGTCACAGAGTTCAGAGAGTCATTTCAGCAAAGAGGTGTGTGACGGTCCGTCGTGCCTACGACGGTCCGTCCTGCACTTCCGTCACGAAGTTCAGAGAGTTGATCTCAGTGCCCAAATTTCAGAATTCTAAGTGTTTTGGAATGAGACCCCCTCGACGGTCCGTCGTGCCCATGACGGTCCGTCGTGGGATCCGTCGACCAAGACAGTTTTTCCAGAAATAAAATCTGCTGCTCAAAACGACTAAACAGGTCGTTACAATAGATACCAATTTACCCATCGTTCGTCCTCGAACGATCAAAAGAAGAAAAACAAGGACGAGAAGGAGTACCTAAATCTGTGAACAGATGCTGATATTTTTCTTGCATATCAGCCTCCTTCTCCCAAGTGGACTCTTCAACTGGTCGATTCTTCCATTGAACTTTGATGGATGCAATCTCCCTTGATCTCAACTTGCGGATTTCTCTATCTAGAATGGCAACAGGCTCCTCCTCATAAGTTAAATTCTCATCAAGCAGAACTGAATCCCAACGAATGATGTAGTTTCCATCCCCATGGTATCTTTTCAACATAGACACATGAAATACCGGATGCACTCCTGACAGCCCTGGAGGCAAGCCTAATTCATAAGCCACCTCCCCTACTCACTTAAGTACTTCAAATGGTCCAATATACCTTGGGCTTAGCTTACCTCTTTTACCAAACCGCATCACTCCTTTCATGGGTGAGACCTTCAGCAAGACTTGTTCACCCTCCATGAACTCCAAGTCTCTAACCTTTCGATCTGCATATTCCTTTTGCCTACTTTGAGCCGCTAAAAGATTTTCTTGAATAGATTTCACCTTCTCTAATGAATCCCTCAAAAGATCAGTACCCCAAGGTCTAACCTCAAATGCATCAAACCAACCAATGGGAGACCTACATCTCCTCCCATACAATGCTCGAATGGAGCCATATCAATACTGGAGTGATAGCTATTGTTGTAGGAGAACTCTGCCAAGGGTAAGGAGTTATCCCAATGACCACCAAATTCTATCACACATTGATATACCGTGGTTTCACGGTATAATTAATACTTTTTCCTTAAGTTTAGTGCGTC
>CM064973.1:27999424-28146423 GCA_032847665.1 Solanum chilense | reverse complement strand
GATGTGAAGACGGCTTTCCTTCACGGTGACCTAGAAGAAGAGATTTATATGGAACAACCTGAGGGCTTCAAAGTAGATGGTAAAGAAAATTTTGTATGCAAACTCAAAAAGAGTCTCTATGGCCTAAAACAAGCTCCCAGACAGTGGTACAAAAAGTTTGAATCTGTTATGGGGGAGAAAGGCTATAAGAAGACTTCTTCAGATCATTGCGTATTTGTACAAAAATTTTCTGACAATGATTTCATTATCCTTTTGTTGTATGTGGATGATATGTTGATTGTGGGCAAGAATACTTCCAAGATTGACGAGCTGAAGAAAGAGTTGTGTAAGTCTTTTTCTATGAAAGACTTGGGTCATGCCAAACAAATTTTGGGCATGAGAATTACTCGTCTTAGAGATGAAAGGAAGATTTATTTGTTCCAGAAGAAGTACATTGAACGCGTACTGGAGCGCTTCAATATGAAGAATGCGAAGCCTGTGAGTATACCTCTTGCTGGTCATATGAAGTTGAGCAAGAAGATGTGTCCTACAGCTAGGGAGGAAAAAGAGAACATAGCCAAAGTTCCATATTCCTCCGTCGTCGGAAGTCTGATGTATGCAATGGTGTGCACTAGACCTGATATTGCTCATGCAGTTGGTGTTGTCAGTAGATTTCTCGAAAATCCGGGAAAAGAGCATTGGGAAGCTGTGAAATGGATACTCAGGTATCTTAGAGGAAGCTCAGATGAATGCTTGTGTTTTGGAGCATCAAATCCAATCTTGAAAGGCTATACAGATTCTGATATGGCAGGTGACCTTGATAACAGAAAATCCACTACTGGATATTTGTTTACTTTTTCAGGGAGAGCTATATCATGGCAGTCAAAGTTGCAGAAGTGTGTTGCACTATCTACAACTGAAGCTGAGTATATTGCGGCTACTGAAGCCGGCAAGGAGATGATATGGCTAAAGCGATTTCTTTAAGAGCTTGGTTTGAATCAGATGGAGTATATTGTCTATTGTGACAGCTAGAGTGCAATAGACTTGAGCAAGAACTCCATGTACCATGCAAGAACAAAACACATTGACGTCAGATATCATTGGATTCGTGAGAAAGTGGAGAATGAATCATTTCACGTCAAAAAGATTCACACAAGTGAAAATCCTGCAGATATGCTGATCAAGATAATACCAAAAGACAAGTTCGAGTTATGCAAAGAACTTGTGGGTATGAGCTCTCTCTAAAGAAGTTGAAGATACCTTCTTCCAGTAAATGGGACTGGAGGGAGAGATTTGTTGAATCCATCCCATTGTTTTAGTCAACTTTAGCTATTCAATTGGTACAAGCAATTGTTAAAAAGGAATAGTAATTGGAGTTGAAAAGAAAAGATTTGGTAGTTGGCAAATTGGTAAGATTTGCAACCATTCTTGACTTTGCTTTGTTTACATATGTCATTAGTGACATAGACATGGTTTTATCCTTCTATAAATAGAGCATTCTTGCTCATTTGTAGACCACACCAAGTTAGATAGAAAAACCATTTTGAGAGCAAAGTGAGGTATTCCATAGACTATATAAGAAAATAGTCTGTGAAGAAAAATAGAGTGTGAGCGATATTTTAGTAAGACGAAAACCAAAAGAGTGTTGTTCCTTTTGAGTGTGTAGTAGTCACTTTGAGTATTGTATTCGTGACTACACAGTGTAAAATTCCTTACTATAGTAATATCAATTGCTCCTCTTGGTCCGTGGTTTTTTCCCTTATTCAGAAGGGTTTCCACGTAAAATTCTTGGTGTCGTTATTTTCCCATTTTATTTCCATTACTTTTACCATATATACTTTTGTGCTTGTCTACGTTTTCCCAACAGTTGAACACTGGAATTGCATAATAAGAACGAATTCCCAAGTGAATTGCAAGTTCTAGCAGTGAAAACTCAGTTCTGGCAAGCATCTTGTGTAAACTCGTTCAAGTGGGCCGAATAGACTTTCAATTGGAATCAAAGAACCTAGGCAGAGCTTCCTGTATGAAGAGAGACTTTTATCGATTTCGTTATAGAAAGCAAACGTTTGATCCGCAGAGGACAGGAAAGTAGATCCATTGACCTTGATAGGTGCCCAGAATTGAACCAGACAAATATTTGAAGTCGAAATTTTCTCCATAACAGATTTCCTCCATTTCACAGTTGTAAACATGGAAACAACAGAAGCAGCAGCTGTATGAAGAAGAAAAAAGTTACCAGTGCTAAGCAAAAATTGATATTCACAACAAACTCACACATTATAGGGTAAATAGTTCGCTGGTATCTCCAAATATTCATCTAATAGGTTAGTAACATCCATTTTATTAAGCTAATCAAGATCATTGATCGTAACTTCAAGTTCATATTTCAAATTCTTTGAGATATTATCTCTAAATAAAATTTTTTTGTGTCTCCAACAATAGTTATTCATTGTTGACTTGATACATTCCTACAAAAAACAATAAATAATAGGGATAATGTTACTATTATCCTTCATTTTATTAAATTAAATTTATATAAAATTATATTTAATAGCAAAGATAAAATAAATACAAAAAATAAATTATCTTGTAATTTTTTTAAATGGAACAAATCAATAAGCTGAAGAGGTTCAACAAGCTCCACATTGTACCCAATGTGGAAATTGTCAAAAGTAAAAAAGGGAAGGCAAAATATCCTGGAGTTGGTACTATTTGTTCTTTTTTTAATTTATTGGATTTACAGAAAAGAGTAAAAAATATATTATGAAATGAATAAATACCTACATCGTTTATAATGTGTTTTAAAATGTTTTAATAGTCAGGCCAAATACATAAATAAATTCATAACCTCAACTACGTCTTTTTCAATTGAATCATTGAACCACCCATAATTTGTTTCTTTAAAACACTGCTGTATGATTTTAATCAGTTTTTCTATTGTAAATGTCTTCAATTGTGTTCGAATTGTAATAATTTTGATTAAAGAAATGAAGACAAACTGTGTTAATCTCATTTGTTTTCTAATGTGTTCAAATGACTTAAGTAAAACATAATTATTCTCAAATATTTTCACTATCAATTGGACTAATGAGTTGTGGAACAACATATGTATCCTCTATCAATACCTCTCACAAATCTGGTTCTACATCAGACAACGGTGCTTGTTTAAACGGAACAAATTATGGGGGTTCAATGATTCAATAGGAAAACGACGTAGTTGAGATACCTGAGGAAAAAAATCCAACAAGTTTAGGGATCTGTTTATGTATTTGACCTTATAGTCAATATTTTGATTTTAAAATGTCCTTAATATTATTTAACATGTATTATTATTTGTTTTGTTGTAAATTATATATATTTAAAATTAATTGGGGTGAATGTCTAATTTATCATGCATAACTAATATCTTTATTTGTAGGGGTGTGCAAAAATTGAATCGACCGACAATCGAATCGAAAATATGTTATTGGGTTATTGAGTTTTTAATAGTTTATAAAAAAAAAATTATTGGGTTATTGGTTCTGTAACGATTTTTACTATTGGGTTATTGGGTAAACCGATAGCCCAATAAGATGGTAATAATTTATTGTTTTACCCTTCCTAATTACTAAATATTAATAATTTAATATATAATTAGACATTATAACTACATCAAATTGTTAATACAATACCAACTTCACGCTAGGTCGCTTTACTACTTAGATTAAAGTATGGGGTTCACAATTGTAGCTATTTGATTTAAGTTTTAGTTATAGTCTTGTTGGACTAGTTTATTTTAGTTGTAGTTTGTAATTGTAGATTGTAGCATTTGCAAATTTGTAAATATCCGTAATTTGATTAACATAAAAAAAAAATTCATACTACGTTTTGGTGATAACATGAAATTATAGCCTTCGTACTATATTTATCTTATTGATGCACTTTCTTATTATCTTTCTTGTTTCACTATATTAAAACATTTAGGGGTCGTTTGGTAGGGAGTTTTAGGGAATATAGTCCAAGTATTAAGTGTGATATTTTTTAATACTATATTTGATAAAAAATTTGGATCAATCCATGGATTACTTAGTTATACACCCTTCATGGTATTAGAGGGTGTATAATTAATACCTTTCATTTGGTGGTATTAATTCTAATACCATGGGACTTATCTAGGTAAAAACAAAAATATCCCCTCAAATCTTTTTATTCATTTTGTTTATTTTCTTGATTTTATATTTTATATTTATACTAAAAAATTTATTTAAATAAATTAGTTTGCAAATTCTATAATTTAGATATAATTTTTTATTTCTAAAACATGAGTTATTTAATCTACTTATTATTAATATAAAATATGATAATCCGACTAATATGTTAATGTTGATGTATGAATTTAAGAACAATTCATAAGTCAAATATTCTCTCATAACGAAAGTTCATTAAACATTACACAAGTAATCTGAAACAAGAGCATATATATATATATATATATAATATAAACATAGTTTAATTAATTTTCTATATCTATTGTTTATTTTTCTTTTATTTTATGATAAAAAGTTCTTCTTCTTCTTCTTTTTTAATTTGTTAATACAAAACAAAGTTCAATAAACTTTCTCTATAAATTATTAAAGTTGTGAGATCTTTTGAGATATTAACTCCAATTTATTAAAATGACAATTATTTACTCTCAAATAATTTAAGTGAGAAAAATAGTGAAAATGACAATAAAATTTTTATTCTCCTAGCTAGTTAAAAATGCTATAAAAAATAATATTGTCCGTCAATTATCTACCTTGACTCAGTTGTATGCAATAGAAAATCTCATAATAACTCAAGGGTATAATTGATTTTTTTTTTTTTGTAGAGTTTTAAACCACACACAAAATTAGTTAAGAAACAATAAACCAAACACTTGATAAAAATAATCCCTGCATTATTGTCATTGTACCAAACGACCCCTTAGAGAAGTGAGAAGGCATATAAAATTTGATGGATATTTTTCTTATTGGGTAAACAAAAAATCGAATCGATATGCTCAATTACCGATAAATAGAAAATCGATAAAGAATATCTTATTGATTTCTTAATGGGTTGGCATATTTAAAAATCGAAAATCAATACTGAGCCGATAATACATAAAACCGATTCGAATCAACCGATGCACACCCCAATTTATTTGTATCAAAAGCTCTAAAAATATGCAACTGGAACTACATCGTTTAGACTAGTTTATTTTTATATGGATGAACCTTTTAATTAAATAAATAAAATCCTTTCGTTTTCAAAGCAAAAAAGAAAAACCTATTCCACTTTCTATTCCGTATAAATTATATTTCCTAATAAGTTATATAAGTATTAATCACGTTACAATTACAAAAAGACACTCAAGCACTGTAAAAAAAATAATAAATAACTTTTATACAACATTTAAAAATCGACCAACCAAATATTGTATAAAATTAATAAATGAATAACTCTTATCCTTACAAATTAAACATGATATAAAATAAATACATAAATAACTAAGTTATTCATGTATTAGGTTTAGACTTACCTAGCTACTAAACGAGCTGTAGTACTATGTGCATCTACTGTTGCACAATTATTTTCTTTGGTAATGTATGTGAACAGTAGGAGAGCGGCTTCTTTCTAACAAAAGTATTTATTCAATTAAACTCTTTTCTTTGTTTCAATTTATATGATATAGTTTGACTTGATACAACATTTAAAAGATTTATAGAACTTTTAATTTAAAATAAATGCAAAATGCTTGTGTAACTATAAAACATATACTTTAATCTCAAACTATAAGAGAATGAAATTCTTCTTATAATCGATTAAAAAGGAAATAAAATCATATACAAAGTTTTATTCTTTTTCTTTTTTAGCATCACGTTTCCCTTATTCTCTCCTATCAGTTCTTTATTTTTATTTTAATAATTTTCATGATTTTTATTTGTTTATTAACAGAGAAAATAATCAAATGGTCATTCATTTATGATGGTTATTTTATGTTGATCTTTAATATATTTCACATGATTGATATGATCCTTAATGTATTATAAAAGAGGATATCATTTTGGTCCTTAGCCCTAGAAACATAAAAAATGTTGAACTTAATTGTTGGTACCATAGTTAGTGGTCCCTTCTTCCTCCATCTCTCTTGCACATTTCTTCTCCTTCATCCTTTTTTTTTTCATTTTTTATACAATTTATGTTGTAAAAATCTTCTATGCATAGAGAAGTTTCTTCAAATTTCAAAAGAATATTTGTAATTTTTGTTTCTACTTCTGCTTGTTCAATATTTATCCTTTAATTTAAAAAATAGATATACAAATGACTTGAAAAAACTAATAGTTTTGAAAAGGATCATACGAAAAGAAAGTTATATCCTCCCCATAAATGCTTACTTAGTTTACATTTGTTTTAATGATTTTGATTTTCTTATTCTTTTTTATGTGTGTTAATGTAAGCATCAGAAAATTTTGTTTCAATGGAGATGAGTAATGAATGTAGTTGTCTGTATTATTTTTCTTATGAGGATAAAGAGCATGACCTCAAATGACAAAAGAATGAAGTTGAGGAGAAGGGTGTAACATATTTATTTATTTTTGGTTAGTTTTAGGTTAAAGGACTATAATGATCATCCTTTCATATACATTAAGGATCACATAGATCATACGGAATATATTGAGGATCAACATAAAACAACCTTCATAAATAAAGGACCATTTTGATCATTTTCTAGAATTAAACACACTTTGCTTTTATCATAGTCTTGTTTAACAACACAATCGTAATTTTAAATTTTATTTTTAAAAAGAAATGTAATGTGTCGAGTCTGCAGATTAAAACATCGCAAGGATAAAATAGAAAATCAATTAACTTTAATCATTGTTTAGGAGTTATTTTGAATAGATAAATATTGACCGGAGAAACCTTAACTCTGTACAAGAATCAATTTCTTGTTAATTTGTCTTGATAAAGACGCAAAACAATAAAAGAGTGGTTTTATCGTGAAAAATATGACACCACAATTTTACAACCTTTCAAGAACAATTGAAGATCACAACTCAATTATCAAGGAACTGACTCTAATACCTTTACTTTTCAACTATTCATAATAATTGAAGATTCAGTCTGTAAGAAGTCAAATCCACTTTTTGTTACAATTCTCTCAAAACTCTTACATATTTGGAACAATAATTCCTAAGCACTAATTCTAAAATGAAATAATGCAGACTAAACTTTAGAAAGAAAAACCCAACATTCGGTCTTCTTTCTCCTCTTTTATGATCTCTCTACCTTTGCTGTATAATTCTCTCAATTTATTATTGAGAAAGTCGATATTCTCTTCTTTGACGTTGTTCTTTTATAGAAGCAGATTAAACCTTAGTAGAATCCTACAAGGATTTGTTTGTCTTTCCTTTTCGCATCTACGTCATCTTCCATTTTTTCTTTCCTTATTCGACCCAGATTACTATTAAAATATGTTTTGCAATTTCTTCTCACTTTTTTATTTTATGTTTGGTAAATGTTTGTGAACGTCGGTAATGTTGTTATCATCAAAAGCTACTTTAGAGGTTGTCAAATCATTAATTTTTTCTTTTCGATGATGACAAATATATTCCTTTTTCTTCCACTTGTTTCAACATAACATAACACTTTTCATCTCCCTTTTGACAAAAAGAAGGGAGAACGAAAAAAATAGAATATCATAACAAACTTAGAGCCACGAGGGATTTTCACGCCAAGTACAACAATCATATTAACCAATAAAATTTAAGAATATTAGTCATCCAAATTAGATACAATGAAAACACCCATTGGTACTAGATGACTTTAACCTAACCTTGCTCGAGACTCAAAGGCCAGAGGCTAAACAAGGGCTGGATCACAAATATTAGTTTTAAATAAATTTTAAAAAAACTTAATATAAATCTATCTAAATAGCGAATTAACCTTAAGAGGCAAATTTCACTTTGACATTTCTAAATAAAATTGATTAATTCCTATACAAAAAATTACATTCAAATTTGACAGTAAAATTCACTTTAATACATTTTTCTTTTTGGGACCCCTTGGTTAGGTTTCAATAACAATTTAATGTTAATGTTTTGAAAAGTGAAAACTCAATATTAAATTTTGTATTCTAATGAATTTTACATAGTATATTTATGTTTTTTTTCCTTTTCTATAAATTGACATAGTTGGGCTTGACTATGGGCCTACACAATTTCTTGTTTCTTCAGCCCAAAACTCCACACCTCCTTCTCTCTCAAAAAGGAAACCGTTCTTCATATAAGGCGATACAAACTCAAATCCCAAATTCATAATCTTCAATCGATTTATACAGTTCATATATTATACATATATATATGTAGCTCTCGCAGCATCAACAACAGCTATACTTAGTTTTCTTCTTTATTTAACTATTTAATTAAATAAGATACATATAGAACTAGGGTTAGGGTTTTGCTGTTTAATCCGCTTTCATGGCGGAAGACGAGGAATCTATGAATAAACCTATCATCGCTGACGAGCTGAAACTTGATAACGTTACCGGATTGGGCGCCACGTCACCATCACTGGTAGGTGAGGGCGATGCGGCTTCGCCGGCGCCGGAGATGGGCCCACCACCAGTCGAAGAATCGGAGGTTGCTCTAGACAGTTCACAACAGGCTGGCGTTGGTGATGCTGACGTGGGTGCATCGGTGGGAGTGTCAGAGAGTTCTCAGCAGGGTAATGGTGATGCTGAGGAAGTTGAGGCGGTTAGGGTGACTGAAAATGAAGCGGTAGCGGAGGAAAATGTTACGGCTTTGGAGAAAGATGAGGTGACTGAGGCGGCCTTGGTGAGAGATGAGGGGACGGAGGAAAATGTAACGGCTTTGGAGAAAGATGAGGTGACAGAGGTGGCTTTAGAGAATGAGGTGGCAGAGGCATTGAAAGTCACAAAGGGAGAAGCAGAAATTTGTATGCCAGAGGGTACTGGCGATGAGGAAGTGGTCATGACTGCAAAGGAAAATGAGAATGATGAAATTTTGGCTAGAAATGATAATATTGAGGGGACGGAGAATGGCGAAACAGTGACAGAGGCAGATGTTTCAACTGTTGAAGGTAGTGTAGGTTTAGGAAAAAATGGGGAAATGGAGGAAGCTAAGTGCGAGGAAGTGGGAATTACTCCTGTTGTGTTAGATGATTCAGGAGGGATTACTCTAGAAAAAGAAGCTGAAGAAATGGAAACTGACCATAAAACTGCTAATGCAGAAGAAAATGATGATATGGTGTCACATGTAGATATTGCAGCTGTTGAAGCTGGAGTAAAATCGGAGAAAGATGTCGAAATGGATACAATTAAGCACGAAGAAGTGGAATATCCTCCTCTGGCTGAAGAGGACAAAGGGGCAGGTGCTGAGGACGAGGCTGCTAATGGGGAAAAAGTGGTAGTGACTCAAAATGAGGAAGATGATGAAATGGTGACACAGGTAGATATTTCAGCTGTTGAAGCTAGAATAGAGCCTGAGAAAGATGTCGAAATGGATACAATGAAACATGAAGAAGAGGAATCCGTTCCTCTAGACGAGGAGGATGAAGGGACAAAACCTGAAGAAGAGGAATCTGTTCCTCTAGACAAGGAGGAAGAAGGGACGAAACTTGAGGAAGAGGAATCCGTTCCTCTAGACGAGGAGGACGAAGGGACGAAACATGAGGAAGAGGAATCCATTCCTCTAGACGAGGAGGACGAGGGGACGGGTGCTGAAGACGAGGCAGCTAATGCAACTCCTACTGAAATAGAGTCTGAAAGTGAAATGACTGAATCGGGAAAATCCTCTGGAGGAAAGAGGAAAAGGAAGAATACTAAGAGTACTGGGAAGTCCAGGTCTGGAGGAAGAGCATCAAGTAGGAAGACAATAGGAGAGGATGTCTGCTTCATTTGCTTTGATGGAGGGGATTTGGTGCTATGTGACCGTAGGTAAAGTTTGTTTATTTTGAAACCATATTCATGTTATATTTTGCTCTGTTTGTGTTTTTTGGAATTTGCTCACGTGGTGGTACCTTTTTGGTGCTTTCTGTGGTATAGGGGTTGTACCAAAGCATATCATCCCTCGTGTATTGATAGGGATGAGGAATTTTTTCGTGCCAAGGGTCGATGGAATTGTGGTGAGTGCATTAATCTACCTCTTTGTTGACTCTTTCTGACTTTATTGAGTAACATGATTAATGTAGAACCAAGTTCTCTTTTATTATATTTTTTTAATGATAGATATACACATTGATATGTCTTCCACACTTTGATTTCTAAGGCTTATCTATAATAAGCTAAAAATACTCTATTTTGAACTTACAAATAAATTTGTGGGACAATATTTTTGTCGATAAATCAAACTTCATTCATTAATAAGATACAAAGATGGTTTAGCTACCTTGAAATAACATCCTATTCCTTTTATTTCAAATAATCCGGAGTTGCATGATGGAGTGGTTCTCAAGCTGGTTTCCTACCTTTTCTAATCTTCTGAACATAAACTTGGAACTGCTCCTCAGAGTCTTTAGTGGGACCTAGCTTTTGAGGAAAAATAGTCTGATGCTATGGTTGATTAGGGTGAAAAGGAGTTGGGCAAGACAAGGTAAAGCAAAAGAGGAGGGGTGATGGTCATTTTTCCATTCAATGTGGAAAGAGGAAAGCTGTGCAATCTACGTGCTAGTCTTGACAACTTCTCCAGATTCTGTTATAGGAAGGAGTAAAAATCAAAATCTTTTCTAACCCATCAGAAATTAGATATAGTTGAAGGAGAAAATCTTCTGCAATTCCCTAGTTTGATGATAAATGTGATGTAATTGATGCATTTTGATAGTGCTTGCAATGCATGCATGCTTATTCAAATTATTTATGTTGTTCTGATACTATACAGTTTTGGGAGTTTAAAATTCTTGTCAGTAATAGCATGCAGTTTTCTTCTGATAAAAATATACTATACAGTTTTGGTACATGAAATTCACTGATCACTTGACTTTAGTTGCTTTTGTGGGTTTGAACTGTACTACAAGGTTGTCTAGGCTATTTTTAACATTATATCCATTCTATATTTATTAGTACCCTAAAGTATTTCTTATTGTTTCTTTTGACGACTTATTTTTCTTTCTTTTCCTTCCGTTCTCTTATTTTCATTTCTTCATTAAATATTGTCTTGACTGCTTTATTCTTCGGAGATTGAGGATGAGTACAATTATGCACTAGTTGTAGGGTTGACCTCTTCATGAGGGTTCAACCTTGCACTCTCCTAATTCTGTTTCCTCTTTTGTTTTGTTTTATCTGAAATTTATTGTTTTGTTTTCTTTTTGCTTTGACTTTGGGCCTGACCTATTGGTGGGTGGGCTTCTTGTCTTTGTCTATATTTTCTTAGTTAATAAAAAGGTTTTTTGCCAAGATTTGATTTAAAAAAAAAACAAACAATTGAGCACTAGTTCTTTTGTTCTGGTTTCTCACAGGAAAGCATGCATTTGTCAACTTCAAGTTAAATGTGGCTGAAGTGACTAGGCTTCATCTAAATTGAGACTATACTAAGTTCTTTATCTTTCCTCCCATATTTTTCCTGCTTTGACATCATGTAATTACATGACAACAATTCATTCTAAAGAAAAAGGAAAATACATGCCAATAATGTAGATAGAGCTTCTTGGCTGAGCTTCATGAAGATGTGAACCAAAGACTTACTCGTGCTTTTATCAAAACCAAATCACATCTAAATGGAGGAGAAAGGACCACAATTTTTTATTTATTTATCCAAATACACCACTATACATCATTATTTTAATGATGTTCTACGTGCTTGCTTATCGAGAAAGGAAAAGAACATACACTTATTCCTAGCCACGTGAAAGATCCATGAAATGTGCAAAACTACTATGATAGGGTTACTCAAAGGTATCAATTTTCTTTAGATGCCAATGAACTTTGCCATTGTTTCCTCTAAAGTAGATATAGAAGCCACCCGATAAAGAGAGATTTGGGATATCATTGAACCATCAAAATCTCAGCTTGAGCCATGTCACATTTATATAATAAGAGATATGGCAGTATAGCCTAAAACTCAAATAACGATGACTTCGGTACCTAATGGAGAGTATATAGTATCCATTTTGTTGGTACCTAATAGATTCTTGAATATGAATCATTCCGGCGTCAACCTATTAAGTGCATTCCTTTTCCTTCCTTTTGCAACCACCTACTAGCTCTTATCACCTATTAGCTTTTAATAGGTTTGAATTATTCATTATTCACGTATTGTCCCAAGTCCTAAAATTGTTAAGATCTTAACTTGAAGGTTTTGTGAATGTGACAACTGACAATATCACCATTCAACTACCCCCGCCATCAATTTTGTCCATAGCCTGACATCACTATCAATCACTTTTATCACCCGTCAAGGCTTGACTGCACAATCATCTCCGTGAACGACCACCACAAACCACCAAGCACCTCTGCCATCAACTACCTCCATTACCACAAACCATCTTCTTCCTAGCCTCCCCTGTATAACCACCGCCACTATTAACCCACCATCAAAAATTTCCTCCACTACTAGTCACCATTAGCTACCTCTACTACAAACTTTCACCGCACGCCCACTACCACTAACCATCACCATCTGCTAAACTGCTCATCCATCATCTATTGTCATCAGCACACAACAGCATCCAGCGATTGTGCACAACCACCACCGACCTCCTCGACCAGGCACCATGAACCATTATCATCAAATACCACCAATACCCACACTGTTGGAGTGTGGTTCATCAAATAAACATTATACAACATCATGTAAATTAATATATTGAGGGTATAAATTATATTTATTAATTTCTACTATATAAAGATGAATTATAACCTTCTGATGTTGTGGAAAAAAACAACCTTGTTCAGATTTAGATACAATATCTTAGTAATCAGATGTGCGTTTGGATCCAAATATCTTAATAAAAAGATAGGGGGCCTTAGCTATATATCCCATCAGTTTAAAACACAATGTTATTAGTGCTACATCTATGAGGTAGAGCCATGAAGACAATGAGCTGAACTATTAGTTGATTGAAAGATGGAGAAGGTTAACAGTACATATTAATGGATGTATTTCATAAAAGTGGCCACGAAAACTAATAAAGAAGTTTGTGAACGACAGAGAGGTGGTTTTGGTGTTAGACTACAATAGAATGGAAGGAAATTAACAAAGACAAAGGTGGATTTGTCCTTTGACAAATGATTGTGCAGTACCAGTTGGGTCGTGTAGATGAATCATGAATGATATAGAGGAGGAATTGGGATACTGGTACATAGAATACATTAATCAAATCTATTTCCATTTTTACAGAGGTGATTGTAGTTATTTTAGGTTGGAATGGAGTTCTCTTGAAGTTCCACTTAACTAGTGTGGAACCAGTGTTGTCTCTATGTATAGTTTGTGTGCATTTTACCTCCTGTGGGCAGAGTTCAATCAATGACTTACTTTGGGTTCTTGAGTAGAGAAATGATGACTTTTGTGGACACGTAATTTATATTGTTCACTTCTGCCATCTGATTCATAACTCCTCCCGTGTTTCCTTGAGTTGATGGGAATTTGTATTGGTTTATGCTTATAGTATTGCATGAAAAAATTTATTAACGCACTATTAAATTGAGAATGTCTATTAAAAAATGTTCTCTCATTGAGAGCTCTAAAGTATCACCTTAAGTACTACTCCTTATTTGAATTCATGACATGAAAAAACAAACTGTCTGCTATACCATTTAACTTTGAAATATGATTCTTCTTCTAGTTGCCTACTGCTTTTACATTGTAGCTCCTTTTGTACTTTTTCAGGTTGGCATCAGTGCACTATTTGTCAGAAGAATGCTTGCTATTTGTGCTACACATGCACATTTTCATTATGCAAGGGGTGCATCAAAGATGATGTCATCCTATGTGTAAGAGGAAACAAGGGATTTTGCAAGAACTGCATGAGAATGGTCAAGCTAATAGAAGGCATTGGTAAAGAAGAGAATGATGTATGTCGTTCTATTATACTTGCTATCTTTTTGAGTTGTTGATTGGATTAAGCTATTCTCAACCAACGTTGTCACACATCCTATGCATATGCATAACTTTTTAACTATGATTAGCATTCAGTTAAAATATAAGTTGCTGCTAGTTAATTGGAAACATGCATAAAGAAAAATTCCAAGAAAATTAAAGAGCACATCCATAGCTGATTGGCTAAAAAGTAAGGAAGTTGGGCCGGGGAGTTACCCTATCATATCATTATCCAATCCACTTAAGAGCATGTGATTTTGGTTATAAACTTCTATGCTACATCAGGCAGTTGCGACTTATGAGAGACCTAGTTAAATACTCTAGGTGGGTTACGTTTATTGGTGAGGTAGTAGGCATTTAGTGATATGCATATTGAGATCAATTTTGGGTTGTTATATTGAATTTATAACTAAATATTATCTGATGTAGTATAAATAGAATGTTTTTCTCTTTTTTATGGTTGCTAGCAACATGAACTATTCTGTGTTTTTAGTATCTGTTTTTTTTTTTCTGGTGGTAATTGATTGATGTTCCTAACTTCTTCCTCCTTAAACTGGGTAGTCTTTTTAATGTAAACCTTTAGCACAATTCTGATCTTCTTGCTCTTTGCTGGCCCAGGGTCCGATAGATTTTGATGACAAGAGTAGCTTTGAATATCTGTTCAAGGACTACTTAATGGATTTAAAAGCGAAGCTATCTTTATCTTCAGATGAAATTGCTGATGCCAAAAGTCCTCGGAAGGGAGCTGATGTGTCAGCTTCCAAACAAGAACTGTCTCAGGCACAACGTGACAATAATGATGATGGAGGTTCTGGTTCAGATGCATCCATTGACACATTGGAAGCAAGTAAAACCAAAAGAAGAAAGCTAAGAAAACGTTCGAAATCTATCAGAAAGGAAGAGGATGCCACTACTACGGCTGTTACTATTAGCGAAGGCTTCTCCACTGCTGGCACCACTGAGTGGGCATCAAAAGAGCTGCTTGAATTTGTTAAGCATATGAAAAGTGGTGACACTTCTGTTCTTTCTCAATTTGACGTGCAAGCTCTGTTGCTCGAATATATCAAAACTAACAAACTGCGTGACCCTCGTCGTAAAAGTCAAATTATATGTGATTCAAGACTTGAAAGGCTATTTGGAAAAGCTCGTGTTGGGCACTTCGAGATGTTAAAGCTACTTGAGTCTCATTTTCTTATGAAAGAGGATTCTCAGATTGATGATGTTCAAGGTAGTGTAGTTGATACAGAATTTAATCAGTTTGAAGCTGATGCAAATGCTGACACTCCTACAAAGGGAGTTAAAGACAGGAAGCGTAAACGCAAGAAAGGTGAAAATAGGGGACCTCAATCAAATCTCGATGAGTATGCAGCTATTGATGTGCATAACATCAGCTTAATTTACCTACGACGAAAATTGGTGGAGGACCTTCTTGAAGAGAACGAAAAATTCCATGAAAAAGTTGTTGGAACCTTTTTGAGAATACGAATTTCTGGTAACGTTCAGAAGCAAGACCTTTATAGGCTGGTGCAAGTTGTAGGTAATTTCATGTAGTATTCAGGACATTGTTTCTTTGTACCTTCTTATTATTTTCTTGTTTTTATGATATTATTATGTACTTGCATTTTATGTGAAGCTCCTCAATTCTTTTTCTGAACAATGTGGTGCTGACTGCAGGTACAAGCAAAGCCGCTGAATCATACAAACTTGGCAAGAGGACAACTGATATTCAGCTGGAGATCTTAAATCTGAACAAGACAGAGGTTTTATCAATTGATACAATCTCAAATCAAGATTTCACGGAGGTGATTGAATACGTGTTTCCTGTGCTAAATCATTAAATACAATTTGAGATACTTAGTTTGACATTCTGAAATTGGTGCATGATATGAAATGCTGTCGGAAATAGAAAAAAGAACTCCAAGATTCTAATTGAATTCCTGATGAATAATAATAATCAAAAGAGAAGAGAGAAATTTCTCCACAAAATTTATTTATTTCTTGTTTTCATTTTGATTACAAGTAGACTAATGAGAATAAACAATCTTTTGGTAAATTTTAGGCTTAATTGGAAAGCAAATTTCCGATACATGATTCGCTTTGCAATTTGCCACATCTAAATTATGTGAGGTGTTTTTACCCCCTTGACTACTATTTCTAGTGTGTATTTTCACTGAACGTGCCAAGTTACACGAAGATTGGTTTCAGTTCTTTGTCGACGCATGAGGGTGGGAAATAGTGTAAATACCCTGTGTGGTTATTTGTTCACCATCTAATTGCCACACAATCATATACCATGGCTAGATGATTCAACTACATATTTTTTAGTTTCTCTTTCCCCTCTTTGTTTCTTCATTTTTTTGTTCAGAAAAATCAATCTAGCCCCAAAAATGGAGTTGCAACCAAACTTGTTTCAATCTAGTCAAAAAATGGAGTTCCGTATATGCACAAGTATAAACAGAAAAAATGAATTTAGTTAAAACAAATGCAGACTACAAAAAATATAGTGGTGGTTAGACCAACTATGTTGGATGGGCACAGTGGCGGCTGGTCAAGAACTGGCACATCCAGAAAATGAAATATAGGATCAGGAACAAACCTATCTGGGATAATGTGGGAGCAGCCTCTATGGTGGTTAAGATGAGAAGGTTCGAGCATGTGAAGAGAAAGATGTAGCGATGCCCCAATGAGGAGGTGTGAGTTGTTAATTATAGTGGATATTAGGAGAGGTAGAGGTAGACCGAAAAAGTTGAGGGGAGGTGATTGGACATGACATGATACACTTGCAACTTAATGGAAGACATGTTCCTTGATAGGAAGATATGGAGGTCGAGGATTATGGTAGAAACTAGAAAGTTCGTAGGTAGACAAATATTGTCTAGTTCCCTTATCAATTTTTTTGTAAAAAATCAGTAGTGTTATTATTACTCTCCTACTATCTTATTTTTCGATCTTATTATTACTTGTGGTTTCTTTTGCTTCAATTATTCTATTATTTCTTGTTGCTACAGTTCTCTTCTTGATTGTTTTTAGCATGATCTCGTTGCTCATATTTTTGCTTTACATACTTGATTTTTGGTATGTTTCCTTGAGTCAAGGGTCTATCGGAGCAAACTCTCTACCTTCATTAAGGTAAGGGTAAGAGTTCGTACACACCACCCTCCCCAAGTCCCACTGTGGGATTAAACTAGCATGTCTAAATAGTAAAATAAATAATAGATTCTTTTGAAAAATAAAAAGGATTACCAAAAGTGCGTGAGTTTTAACAGAAATTTAATTTGAAGTCAAATGGAATGCTTACAATTTTAGGAACTGGTAGCTTCCATCCTTTTTTTAGTTCTGGCTGGGAAAGGTGGTCTACGTGAGATAAAAATAATAATAAAATGTATTCAAATTTTAAAAAATCCCACATGCTTGGCGCGTGAAAAAGCACCATCAGATTTTCATTCAAGGTAGAAATAGACATTGAAAGTTGTAATAGGGTAATAGAAACCCTAAATAGTCAAAATGTTTAAGCTACAGACAAGCAAAGTCAAGAAGAATTGAGTTCGACTGCTGTTTGCATTGTTGGTTGCAATTGAAGAGGGGTTATTGGAGTACTAGGGGTTGGAGTGGTAACCCCCCACTAAGTTTAGCTCTGCCATATCTCCTTTCTCCGCATGCTTTACAGTGCTGTGCTTAGTATCAACCACCTTGTCTTTTTTTTCCTTCTATATCATCTAAACACAGAAAAGACCTTTGTTTGGTGGGGCTGGGGGGAATCACTCCCCATTCCTTAGTAGCAGAACTCTGGAGTCCAGATGTTGCATGAAGGGAACCTTCAAGACGGCGGAAGGGGTTGTATTGTGTGTGTGTGGGGGGGGGGATCACTCTCCATCCCTCAGCAGAACCCTTTTCATAAAGGAGAACTCGAGACGAGGGAAAGGGTTATATTACAGCCAGAAAGGAAAAAATGGAAAGAACAGAGGAAGTGGTTATATGTCAACCAGCAAGTTTGCCCGCTGCACTGGTGTTTGGGTTACTTTTCTAGTCTCGATTAAAGATCATTTCCCTAGACACCCAAAAGAACTATTTGTATTTTTGCCTAACTGGTGTCTTGCTTCAACCATGTTTACTCATTTGTGATACTTTTATGATCATATGTCCTCTTGGAAAGAAGCAATGTTCTGGAAGCTGGAGTTGATATTGTCTTCTGTTCATTCATATTCACACCTTTTTGGTGCAGCATTTAATGCAGAGGTAGACCTATATGTAAGGGTGAGGTTCACCAGCACCCGCAATTTTGGAAGAAGTTCAATATTTGCATGTAAATATGTTGAAATAATAGTCATATAGTAACTGTGTCCCTTGTATGAATAAACAATGAGCTGGTGCACTGGTTAGTGGTTGCCCAAGCCCAAAAGTCTCTCCATAGGAGAAACCCAGGTTCCAAACCTGGTATTAGTCTATTTACTTTTGTTATCAGACTTTCCCACCCTCTCAAACATTTGTTATTATATATATTTTTTTACTTATTTTTTAATTTTGATTCCTTTAGGTAGATTTTTACACTACCTTCATTTTTGTTCTGATGCTTTTGTTTTTCTTTTCTTTTGTTCTTTTATACTACCAACTCTCTTTCAACCTTAGATTAAAATAAGTGTTGAGTTTAATTAATAAATTTGCTGCTTATTTGATTATGAGAAGTTGTGATGGCTTCCTAAGCTGCCTTTGATTATTTGTTATTAATTTCAGTATTTTCAATTTTTGAATATAATAAATAAAGAAGAAATCAGTCTCATCAAATATGAAAGAAAATTATAGAAGTGAACTATATTCCATAAAACCGAAATAAGAGTGAATAAACATAATAAGTTGAACTGATTTTGGTCCATTGATCTACCGAATTTGTATATAAAAATTGATTACACTGAATCTGTTCAAGCTGTTCACATGTATCTTCTTTTGATGTTTCAGGAAGAATGCAAGCGTCTGCGCCAGAGTATAAGATGTGGACTCATTAATAGACCAACAGTGGTATGATGCAGCTTGATGATGAATTACTTCACGTTTGCACTTAATTTTCATCTGCTTATTAAATTGGTTTATTCACAGGGTGACATTCTTGACAAGGCCATGGAAATACATGCAGCAAGAGTTAATGAGGTTAGTGAAATGGAAACACTTCTTTGGACTACTTCTATCGATATGCATATGGTTGTCATTTAAAGATGTGCCAGTGATTAATAAGGTTGAAGAAAGTTATTCAGCAGTTGGTTAGAAGTTCTATTATTGGCAGATTATTTCCTCTTTTACTTTCTTTGAACTGGAATCAAGGGAAGGGAGTCTTTCTCTTATCTGTGCGGCTATCTCTTCTGTCCCTGAATACATGTGCAATCTTCATGAGTTACCTTGTTGAAATCCTATTTATAAGCGCCCTTTTGGACCAGCTAACTGTTTATTTGACCTCCAATGCCTGGTCCTTGACATGCATTTTATCTACTCAAATAGCTACTAGGGTAAAAGATTCTCTGCTTTTTTTATACCTCTTGTATAGTGGGATTTACTCCTAACATCAATAAAATCTTTTACCTATTAAAGACTAGAAGTTTTGGTAGTCAGCACTTTGCATATTAAGCGTCGGAGATGCTACTGTTGAGCTAGGAGTTAGGACATTGATTAAAGAAAATAGAGAAGGGCATATTGTAAGCAATATTGTAGATGGATGAGGGGAATTTGTTTCTTGTAATTGACCCTTTCATTCTAACGATTGGATAAGCTTGTCGAGAAATATACATAAACCTTTGTAAATGGATGGGGGAAATCTGTGTCGTGTAATTGACCCTTTCATTCTAAGGATTGGATAAGCTCGTCGAGAAATATACCATAAACCTTTTGGAGTTCAGTTACCTAGTCTCAAACTGTTTAGCTAGCGATGATGGTTAGATGATATTCAGAAAATCAAAGGAAGCTGCATTGGAACTTTATACTTTTGGTGTAAAGAACATCATATAGAAAATGCTGAACAGTTAGTAGAATCAATCTCTTATTTTAGCTTGTTACTACCCTTTTGTGGAGGTCTCCAGCATACCTTAATGCTGAGGAATACAACATTACCTATTTCAAATAAATAAATAATGGTTAGACGACAAACTATCTTATTCATTAACTTTCTAAAAGTTGACTATTTTTTTCTGGCTGGTCGATTTTGTCCTCTTAGTACACTGCCGGTAGTTGATCATATCTCGTGAAAAGATAGCTACTGCTTTCTGAGGGCCTTTAGCATAAAAATTTCTATTCCTGTTGGTGTGGACAAGATCTGTTAGGGTATGATCTGTAATGGTTGTGTTCTTTGATTGCACTTCTAATGAATTCCTTCTGCTTGTGGTTAACCTCTACTGGGTTCCCAACTTGTTCTAATATATCTTGCCTGATTCTTTTTGCTGATGTTCAGTGGCTGGAATCAGAGATATCCCGTCTCAGTCATCTTCGTGATCGAGCTAGTGAGAAAGGGCGCAAGAAGGAATATCCTTTGTTCGCCAAAATTTTATCATTTCTATTCCCTTCCCCTTCCGTGTTGCCGTTATCAAACTGCAGTGTAATTTTTGCTTGAATAAGTCTTCATTGGTGTCCATTTTCCTTCTCTGGAGGCAGGATTGTTGGGCCGATAAAATGTGTGCAATGCTAGGGTCTAGTAACATTTTTTCTTGATATCAGAGGATGGCTTAAAGTGTGGTGATGAAAATTATGAACACTTCTATTTGCATATGTACTTCAGGTTATGGATGGGTTTGCGTTATGATTCGGTCGCCATATTATTAGTGTTTTGTGCTCATGCAGTAATTCATGACTTCATATGTACCCATTTTTATTTAGAGCTTCTTTAATTATTGAGTAATTCATGACTTCATATGTTCCCATTTTTATTTAGATCTCCTTTAATTACTGCCATATATATTGTTTAACGTAGATGGGTATATTGGTGCTATTGAAGAGAACTTATCCTCACTTCGGCATTGCTTGAATTTTGGACCTGGAATACTGTGTTGCCTAACATATATGATACCTTTAGAAGCAGTTCTTTCATCCCTTCTTCTATTGGTCTTTGCTTCATGTTGCTTGGGCTGAATCAGTTGCTCTAAATGTACTCCTTAACTAATGATTACACTTAGAGAATGTGTAGAGAAACTACAGCTCTTGAAGACTCCCGATGAGCGTCACCGTAGACTTGAGGAAATTCCAGAAATACATGCTGATCCAAAAATGGACCCAAGCTATGAGTCAGAGGATGAGGACAGTGAAAGTAATGATAGACGAGGTTCTATTAGTTCCCTTTATTCTTCATATGCTATGATTAATATGCTTTGCAGTGTATAATTTGAAAGTTGCTACTTCTCATGCAGATGCTTTTATGAGGTCTAGGGACTCGAGCCTTAACCGGAGAGGACGTGGGCCAGTTTCTCCAAGAAGCAACTTCTCTGCAAAAGATTCTTGGGGGGCTGCAGGAAAATTTTCTTCGAAGACCTATGAACTAAGCAGGAGTTCCTCTAGTAAAAACGTTTTGAGCAGAAGTGAGGATGGTGTGCATTCTGGAGGGGGACTGAATGAAGACACATGGATTGAAGGAAGAGATAAGGAGACAGAATCTATGAATATAGATAAACCAACTTCTGCTACTATTTCTGAGCCAATGGGACGGAATAGCCAATTTTTGTCGAGAATGGAGTCATTTTCTGGTGCATCATCGGTATCTTCTCCAGCTGCACTCCAGGGTAAGGTTGCAGAAAGTTCCATCAAGATCAATGAAGCCGAAAAAGTGTGGCATTACAAGGACCCTTCTGGTAAAATACAGGGACCATTTTCTCTTGTCCAGTTGCGTAAATGGAACAATACAGGATACTTCCCTGCTGATTTGAAAATATGGAGATCTTCAGATAAACAAGAGGAGTCTGTTCTTTTGACTGATGCACTGGCAGGGAGGTTTGAGAAAATGCCATCAGCAGTTCACAATATACTTTCAGCAACTGTTCTGAAAATTCAAAATGGAGAGAGACCTCGAGTCGACCAGAATGTTGGATCTCAGAGTACTCGTCGTTTGGTTCCTTCTGGTGGTGGAATGACTTCTGGTGATAATTCTGCGCTTTCTACTGAGAGGTGGAGTAATGATGATTCTTCGAATCTCCCATCTCCTACTCCAAAGCAGAATACTGCCAGTTGGGTTGTGGGAGATGGGCCATCTGTTCCAGGTGCAAATTTGTATTCTAGTGGCAACAGGATTCTCCAGTCTCCACCAGATAATGGGGTTAATGCATCTGCTTCTGTTCAAAATTTTGGCGGTCCTTCAATTAGGGGATCGGAAAATAATTATGTGAATTCTGGTAGTGATTTTGGTCTAGTGCCTACTTCTGAAGAGGTCATTGCTGCACAATCTGGATATTCTTTGCAAAATGCTCAATCATTTGCAGCTAGTGAGCAACAGACAGCACTGATTAATAACCAACTTGGTGCACAACATACAGCTCTCCAGTCAGTATCTCTTAATATGCAGAACCCTAGTGTGGATGTCCATACATGGGTTGCTACAGCACCTTCTAAGGGAGAGCCGAACATTTCTGCTCTGGCACCAGGGCAGTCCCAGGGATATGGTAATTGGGGTACTACATCCTCATCTGTACAGAATCTTGCTGGAAATTTTTCAAATGCAGGTGCCTCAGTTTTGCCTCAGCCTGATTATTGGAGCACACCAGCTCAAGGCAGCCAACAGATCATACAGCCTACAACTGTGCCTAGTGTTCCGTGGGGTGCTGGTTTGCAAGAGAATGCGAGTTCTGCTTCAGCATTAAGACCTGAGAATAACACTGGCTGGGGTATGATGCCTGGAAATCCAAATGTGGGCTGGGGTGGACCCGTACCAGCAGTCATGAATGTAAATTGGGGAGCAGTTCAGGCAATGCCTCCGGGGGCTGTAAATCCTGGTTGGGCTCCGACTGGGCCACTTCCTGGGAATCTGAATCCTGGATGGGTTGCACAATCTGGGAATGCTGGTGTTCAGGGCTTGACACCTGGGAATGCCAATCCAGGTTGGGTTGCTCCAACAGGGATCATGGGATCAACTATTCAAGGGCCTACATCTGGTAATGGGTGGGGTATGGGAAGTGGAAATCCTGGAGCACTTGTCCAAAGACCGCCACCTCATGGAGATTCAAATCAAGGTAGGGGTGGAGCTAATGGGAATCGGGGCACAAGAAATAATGATCAGCATCAAGATGGGAGATTCTCTGGTCAGAGGGACAAAGGTAGGAACTGGGATAGGCAATCGTCTTTTGGGAGTAGAGGGCCGTCTAGAGGTGGCTTCAAAAAGAATAATGTGCCCTGCCCATATAATACAAACAATCGATGCGTAAAGGGTGATAAATGCAATTATCTTCATGGCTAATCAGGAGGAAACAGAGTAGTAGTAGGAGAGTAAAGTGATTTTGTACAGTGATTTCGTCTCAGTTGTCTTTTAGTATATAGGTCATTTTGGTGTTCTATAATTGTAAACTTGTGCAGATTAGTTGCTCCCCGCCCTCTTCTGATCTGATGCAGTTTTTGCAGTAGCTAGGTTCATCCTGCCTATGTTATCAGCTTCTAATAAAGCAGACAGCGGGCATTATGGCCAAATATTCGCCTAGTTTCATATTTATGGATTTTGCTGTTCTAGACTTGGAATCATAGCATTTATGAAATGTGTCACAAAGAGTGAGTTCTGGGACAAGGGCTTGTGTTGGTATGCTGCTTTTTTGTTTAAAAGGTAGTTGGTAATTTACTGTTATTCCCTTTTCATGTTTTTATAATCTTGAAAATTTCCTTGGTCCCCCATAGTTGATACTTCAAAGCCTCGTATTTCTTCTCTTTGTATGTGACTTGCAGTGAAAGCACTACTTGTATCTTCTTAGTTCTGACCAAAGCAATAAAACTAAATTTAATTTGCATCTGAAAAATAAGGGAAAAGAGTTTGAAAATATTTCTTAACTTTAGTTTATTAGTTGAATATACCTCTGCTGTTAAAACAAAGTTATTTATGTCTTCGTCGTTAACAATTTCACCATTTGTATCCCTCAATTAATGAACTCACTCAAAATAGATCCAATTTCGTAAAAATTACTCATTTCTCATTTTAAACCCATACGCGACCTATCTAAGAACCTAACCCAAAATCATTTAACCCACATCTTTACAGTACTTTTCGTAAAATTTGTCAAGTTCAAGAACCCATTTTTGTCTTTGCATTCAGTTTTGACGTGGGAATTTTATAGTGTTTTTTCTTGCGACTAGTCTATGGGAACGTGCATTGCACGTTTACCCCAAAATACTTAAAATAATTCTTCTATGACAAATGATAAAACAAAAATAACAAGCCCATAAGTTGAGATTAGAAATTCTTGCAAATTCGATACTAGTTTTCTGACATATATATAGTACTCTAATTTAAAGATAAATACATATTGTAATGAAAAATTATTTATCTTGTGAAACTAACGATTATGCATGAACAATAAAAACTAAATTGATGCATATATTGGATCGCATCATGACCAATCCAAGTGTGGTTAAAAGTCATAGAACCTTGTATTGATTCAAATATATGGAAATTAAGAAAGTAAGCAAAAAAAAAAAAAAAAGAAGGTGGGGTGGGTGTAAGGGATGTGGTTGATAAGTACATGAAGCTGAAGATGGTGGAGAAAAAGACTCAAGAAACTGTGAATATTTTAACCAAATGAAATCGTAAAAAGATTTATCTATAACGTGATTTTAAGAGTAGTAGAAAAGACAATTTATTATGAGATGTTAGGAGAAATAGAAGCAATTCACATTATTATAAGATGTTTGGAGTAGTTGAAAAGACCTAAATTATTATGAGATGGTCTCTTTTTTTTTTCATTTTTTAAAACAGAGATTTAATTTCTGAACTTAATGCATTATACCTACATCCAAAGAGAATGCTAAAAGCCTAAAGCATAATCATATTAAAAGTAAATGAAACTATACTTAATTTAATTTACTCAAATTCATCATTTTTGGATTTTAAAGGAATAATTAAATAGATTTTAAAAATATTTTTTTTGATACTTTAATTAAGTCTAGGGATAAAATGATAATTTAACTTTTTATTTTGAAGCTTTCCATGTTTAGTTTATATATATATTAGTTTGGGTTAGGAGCTTCACACTTTTAATAATATATGATAAAATTGTTGTCTTTTTGCTATTTCTGCTTAAGTTTTTCAAGTTCAAGACTTGATTTTGCTATGTGAATTGGTATCTGGGGTTTGTTTTCTCTTAGAGAAACTTGAAAATGGTGGAAGGTTCTTCAAATGTTCAATTGGTTCGTTGTTCTAAGTGTGGAAATCTTCTCCCTAAGCTTCATGATTTTGGGTTAGGTTCTTAGATGGGTCAGACATGGGTTTAAAATGGGAAATGAGTACTTTTTATGAAATCGGGTCAATTTTGAGTGATTTGGGGATTTCCGTCAATATAGTGGTATAAATGATGAAATTGATAACGACGAGGGTAAAAATAACTTTGTTTCAACGGCAAGGGTATATTCAACTAATAAACTAAAGTTGAGGGGTATTTTTGACCCAATTCCAAAAAATAATCACGAAAAATATAAATATTTCTTTTTCTCCCCCATTTCCGTCTCTCTTTCTATCCTCCATATTTTCCCCACCCAATCCCCCATTTCTTTCTCTTCCTTCCCCTTTTCTTCTTTTTCACTCTTTTTCTCCCTGCATTGAGAAGAAATTGTGCTTTCTTTTTTATTTCCACTTTGGGGATAATTTACAGTTTGTGAGGTTGAAAATTTTTGATAGTTTCAAAGGGTAAAAGGTGAATGTTGAATATCTTTGTGGAATTAGGTGAAGTATGTTATGCAAATTTATATGCAAATATTAAAATATCTTAGTAATGATTCATTGACATTAATATAGAAAAGGAATTTATGGTGGTTTAACCGGTGGATGCAGGCGCTGGTATAAAAAAATATGATTAAAAATAGTGAATGATGAGAACTTGAATAGAAATAGTGATTTTTAGTTATTTAGAGAAGTGATCGGATCGGTAGAAGTAAGGTTGTGGTGGTCTCTAATGTAAAAAATGGAAAGAGATGGTAAAGGGATAGAGACAACAAGGAGGAATCAAGTGAATTTGTTTTGAAAATTTTAAAATAAAAGAATAAATAAGTGATCTGTCATTTAATACGTGAACGATGACATTGTTATCTTTAAAAATGTTTAAAATGTTGAGTTTCGTTTGATTTAAGAGTTACATATGCAAGTAGTGAGCATGATTATCCAATTGATAAATAAAAATCAAATACAATAGTTTCTCAGGTCATTTTGTACACTAATAAATTTTATAAACTTAAATTTTTTAGGAAGAATTTGAGAAAATGGAATTTATAAATGTGATAATAGAGTCTTGAGTATTTATTTTAAAAAATTTAATACTACTTTAAGTTACATAGACGTTGTAGTCACTTAAAATTTATTAAATATAAATTTATAAAGTTGTTTGGATTATATTAATTTAATGAATATGTTAGTTCAAATAAATATTATGGATTAATATAATTGATTTAATATTTAAATTCAATAAATATGAATTTAATTAAAGTCCGCTCCATCTAGCTCATATGTCTTGTCACTTAAATCTGATTGGCCGAAGGGAGTCCTATTCCAATTGCAACTCCTCTATTTTAAAACTATAAATAAGCGTCTCATAATTCAGAAATGAGGACCAATAATTTTAACAAGAATCTAGAGAAAGTTCGTGAATTGAAAGCTGCAGATTTCTCTGCAAGTTCAAGAATTCAAGCATTCAAGTTTCAAGAACGATAAAATCAAGGCCACCGTATTCAAGATCAAGATCGAATCCCTTGAATTCAACCCGAAGTCAAGATCAAGATAAAGTTCAAGATCAAGCTAAAGATCAAGATCAAGTCCAAGTCCAAGATCAAGGTCAAGATCAAAATAGAGATAGAGATCAAGATAAATCCCAAGTCCAAGATCAAGATCAAGATCAAGATTAGAGATCGAGATCAAGATAAATCCCAAGTTCAAGATCAAGCTTTAAAGCCCTTGAATTATATTTGAAAAAGTGAATCAGAGGAATCATAGAGATTGTAACACTCACACTTGAAATAATAAGTCGATTGTGCTATAATCTTCTGTTCTTGATTATTGTTTTCTTCATGCGAATTTTATTGTTTACAAATTCTGGCATACCCAGTGGGACAATCTCTACTATAATCTCAACTTTTCAAGCATTAAAGAATATCAAAATGTCTTCCACTATAGATGAACAACTAGCAGCTTAACTAAAGTAATTGAAGGCCTGACAAAGTGGCACATGAACAAGATGCTAAATTTCAAGCTAACAAATAAGATGGATAACATGATTGAAAGATGATCAAGTCAATCACCTCTGAAGATTTCTAAGATTCAAGATGAAGGAGAGTCTTGCGTAAAGCAAACAAAAATCAAAGAGATTCATATCTCAGCTGAAGATTTGATTCCAATTGATCAATTAAAGAACTTTATCACAGAGGCTATGGAAGACAAATCCGAGTTTTTATCCAAATTCTCCCATAAATGCAAAGCCATATACATAAAGGATTAATAACTTGAAAATGTCTGAGGGTTATCAACCTCCCGAGCTTCAACAATTTAATGGCAAAGGAAATCTCAAACAACATATAGCGCATTTTATTGAGACTTGCAATGATGCTGGGACGTATAGTAATTATCTTGTTAAAAAGTTCAAATCTCTCAGAGAAAATGAATTTGGTTGGTACACAGATCTTGAACCTAATTCTATAGATAGTTGGGATCGATTAGAACAAGGGTTCCTTAATTGTTTCTATAGCATGAGATGTGTCCTAGTATGATGGAACTCACAAAGGCTCGTCAAGGTGAAGATGAGTTAGTTGTTGACTTTAATAATCGCTGGAGAAGTCTTAGCCTCAACTGCAAAGATTGCCTTAGTGAAATTTCTAGCATTGAAATGTGCATCCAAGGTATGAATTGGGGTCTTCACTACATTTTGCAAGGATTAAAATTCAATACATTAGAAGAGTTGACAACTCGTGTACATGACATGAAATTAAGCACGACTTTAAAAGAAGATCAACAAACTCCTGTCTATGGACCTCATGAAGATGAAGATATAGAAGAACTCTGGGAAGTCTGCATCCAAAGATCACTTTGAAGATTCAATGTATTCTAAACGCTCCTTAACGCATGAGCTTAAACTGCAAGTTACAATGCTCCTTGAAAGACGAACTTAAACTGTATGCCACTTAAATCTTCAAGTTTGAGTTAAATCTTCAAGTTACAATGCTCTTTCAAACACACGCTTAAATTGTATGTCACTTAAATTTTCAAGTTGAAATGCTTCTTGAAACACGAGCTTAAACTGTATGTCACTTAAATCTTCAAGTTTGAGTTAAATCTTCAAGTTGAAATGCTCCTTGAAACACGAGCTTAAATTGTATGTCCCTTAAGTCTTCAATTTTGAGTTAAATCATCGAGTTGAAATGCTTCTTCAAACACGAGCCTAAACTGTATATCATAAAACTCTCTAAATTTGAGCTAAATCTTCAAGTTAAAATGTTCCTTGAGACACAAGCCTAAATTGTATATAATAAAGCTTTTTAAATTTGAACTAAGAATCTTCAAGTTAAAATGCTCTTTAAGGTATGAACTTAAACTGCATTTACTCCTGACCCGCAAGAGTATAAACTGTGTACAACACAATAAAAAAAATCACTCACTCCTTCAGAATTACATTGTGACTTGATCCTCTCCATTGAGCTACGTAGGTACTTACAACTATATTATAAGATCAGTTGCATGAGTGTCAAAAAATCAAATGTTCCCACTTGATCTGTTACATGAGTTAAAACATGAGTTAAAACTATTGGTAATCTTTCATAAAACTTCAGACTTGCACCAAATGATTGAGACTCAATGGGGGCAAACCCTTATGAATAAATGTTTCAAGATGAAGTCTTCAAAATCTCCAAGTATGCAAGTTGAAGTCTTCAAATTCTTCAAGCCTAGTCTTTGAAAGATAAATTATCTCGACAAGACTTGAAGTAGGGGGCATTTATAGTCACTTAAAATTTATTAAATATAAATTTATAAAGTTGTTCGTATTATATTAAATTAATGAATATATTAGTCCAATTAAATATTATGGATTAATATAATTGATTTAATAATTAAATTCAATAAATATGAATTTAATTAAAGTCCGCTCCATAAAGCCCATATGTCATGTCACTTAAATTTGATTGGCCGAAGGGAGTCCTATTCCAATCGCAACTTCTCTATTCTAAAACTATAAATATGGGTCTCATAATTCAGAAAAGAGGACCAAGAATTTTAACAAGAAGCTAGAGAAAGCTCGTGGATTGAAAGCTGCAGATTTCTCTACAAGTTCATGAGTTCAAGAATTTAAGCATTCAAGTTTCAAGAACGATCAACATCAAGACCGCCGGATTCAAGATCAAGCTCGAAGCCATTGGATTCAACCAGAAGTCAAGATCAAGATAAAGTTCATGCTCAAGTTCAAGTCCAAGATCAAGATAAAGATAGAGATCAAGATCAAGTCTAAGTCCAAGATCAAGATCAAGATCAAGATAGAGATCAAGATCAAGATAGAGATCGAGATCAAGATAATCCTAAGTTCAAGATCAAGATTTAAAGCCCTTGAATTATATTTGAAAAGACGAATTCAGAGAAATAATAGAGATTGTAATACTAGCACTTGAAATAATAAATTGATTGTTGCTAGAATCTTCGTTCTTGATTATTGTTTTCTCGATGAGAATTTTATTATCTACAGACTCTTTGAAAGAATATTTTTAATGACAACAGTTTTATCACTGAAAATGACATTTTACTATGTTGAAAACAAGTAAATGAAATCAATAAATAAAGAGATGTTTTACTATATTGATAACAAGTAACAAGAATTCTGTTAAAAACCAATAAATTTAATCACATAATATAATAACACTACTAAATTATTCGCGCTTTGCGCGAGAATTTAATATCACAAAATTTAAAAAATAATACTTATAATTTATCCTTCATTAAAACTAAAACACTATATTATCTTAGATACAAGATTACATAATAACAAACATTAATAATGTGAAGGAAAATAAAAATTATTAGTACATCTTTATCATTCGTCCTTAGTAACGTAAGTATAAATTAATGACTAAAAACTATGTATCAGGATCTGCAACATAAACTGATAAACAATGGTGTCAGTGAACCACCCAACATGAACAAATTACACAAATATTTAATAGTGAAGAAGACGAAGAGAAGGTTCCTAATTTACGTTTTTTTAAATGAGAAGAAATTCCTCTATTTATAGACAATAAATAATAGTATGAACAAATTTATTGAGCTTTAATCAGAAATTTACAGTTATTAAAACAGTTGCAATCCTTAGGAAATGTCACAACCTTTAAAAAAGTCATAACTTTTCATAAAAGATAGAAATTTACATAAAATCGCAATTCTTCATTAAAGTCGTAACTTTTTATAAGAGTCACAAATTTTCATGAAAACGAAAGACTAACTTTGAAAATAAATAAATGAAAAGAGATTTTGATTTGTGATGGCGACGCCACATAGCGGATCTAAGGTTCTCTTTATATATATATATATATATATATATATATATATATATATATATATATATATATATCATATATTATTATAAGTGGGAAGCTCCTAACCTCAAAATTAAATTACCATTTTGTTCTTCATTTAAATATTCTTTTTTTATGTACAAAATAAAAAATATATTCTAATAACTAAATACAAAACTAGATATAAATGTTGGGTTATCCCACATCGGAAGTGGAAGGGGCTGGTGGTCAATTTATAAGTGTGAGGGAAAGCCTCAACCTTTGAGCTAGCTTTTGGGTTGAGAAGGCCCAAGACCACCCAACATTGGTATCAATTGGTACAAGCAATTGTTAAAAAGGAATAGTAATTGGAGTTGAAAAGAAAAGATTTGGTAGTTGGCAAATTGGTAAGATTTGCAACCATTCTTGACTTTGAAAGATTTGGTAGTTGGCAAATTGGTAAGATTTGCAACCATTCTTGACTTTGCTATGTTTACATATGTCATTAGTGACATAGGCATGGTTTTATCCTTCTATAAGTAGAGCATTCTTGCTCATTTGTAGAACACACCAAGTTAGAGTGAAAAACCATTTTGAGAGCAAAGTGAGGTATTCCATAGACTATACAAAAATAGTCTGTGAAGAAAAATAGAGTGTGAGCGATATTTAGTAATACGGAAACCAAAAGAGTGTTGTTCCTTTTGAGTGTGTAGTAGTCACTTTGAGTGTTGTATTCGTGACTACACAGTGTAAAATTCCTTACTATAGTAATATCAGTTGCTCCTCTCCGTGGTTTTTTCCCTTATTCAGAAGGGTTTCCACGTAAAATTCTTGGTGTCGTTATTTTCCCATTTTATTTCATTACTTTTACCATATATACTTTTGTGTTTGTCCGCGTTTTCCCAACAAACTGGTATCAGAGCCCAGGTTGTCAACAAGTCTCAGCCCACCGGGAGAAACTGGGTTGTCGCTCTCCAGCCCAAGGCCCGATGTGTGAAGGGGGAGATTGTTGGGTTATCCCACATCGGAAGTGGAAGGGGCTGGTGGTCAATTTATAAGTGTGAGGGAAAGCCTCAACCTTTGAGCTAGCTTTTGGGTTGAGAAGGCCCAAGACCACCCAACAATAAATGTGATCAGTTTTAAGGTATTCAAATGTGCATTATATTATGTATTAAAGATAGTGGAAGATAGAAAGTTATTTAGCGGAAGTCCAAGCATTTTAGAACTGAAGAATTATCTTGATGACACTTATTTCACATTATTATTGTCAACTTCAATGTAATTGTTAACAATTATATATATGGGATGTTTATGGATTATTTGATAAGCATAACTTGTGAATTAGTGAATGCAAAGATGGAGTCAAGCCACTCAAGAATTATTTTTCCATTCTCTCTTTTATCGGTAAGTTAAATCAAACAAATAATATGTTGCTTCTATTTTCTTAAATAAATATTTCATATTTATAAGTATTTTCGCATGTATTCACCATCTTGAAATGTGTATGCATGTTTACTTATGAATCATGATTTGAAACATGTAGGTTAAATTGTCTCATTATTTTATATCATTTCATGGATTCATATAAAAGAATTTTAAATTCTTTAAAATAAATTTTACACATTTATAAATTACAATCAAAAAGTGAAAGAAAATTCACTTTTAATTATTTTGTGTTTGTAGATAATCCTTTTATTTATTTATTTTTTATGAATGAAAATGTGGATGAAAAAAAAAACAACAAAAACAAAATGGATGGAACATATAAACGAAAGGGGAAGACAAGAATTAAGTCAAAGGATACAAAATAGTAATGTTAGAGAAAACAATAATAAAGTAAGAAAAAAAAAGGATAAAAGAAATTAAAGAATGATAAGAAGTAAGAAAAATAACCATGATCAAACTATTGAAATTTTTGTTTATGCTACAAAGAAAAATAAACACACTATGTCATGTGAATGTAATATGAAGACAACTTATATACTTGTTACAAGTATATAGGTTAATTCAAACTTTGGTACAAATTGAGAATGGTATGTTATGCTTGTATTATCCCTTTCTTAGAGAGAAGTAACAAACTAATATATTATAGGTTTCGACCTAATAACATAAAAAGGTAAATTATTTATCACATTAAATTTCGTTGTCCAAATTTGACAGGTTATCGAAATATCTAATTATTTGACATTTATATTTTACGACAAAAAAGTCATTTATAAAGGTTGATTGTTCATTCATTTCATTTATATATTTTTTCATTAAATCATTTCTGAAATTCATCACAATGTGATTTTAATGTACCTTCTACAATATATTATATTTTTATGGGTCTCACGTGCAAAGCACGTGTTCAGGACTAGTATATATAAAAGTAAGAATTAAAATAAATATTATACGGCTAACTCTCATTCAATGAAAATATTAGGTTCCCATTTTTTTTTATAAGAAGTACATTTCTCATTATTAGTACTCATAAATTCAAATTCATGGCAAAAAGTGCCATTGGATTAAAGCTCTCATTGTTTTTGTTACCAACAGCTGCATATGGCTAAAGTTATTTTCTTTCCAAGAGAATGATGCATATCATTTCTCAATCCTTCAACTCTTCATCACTTCACCATTGTACACTAAAACTTTTCTCCAAAACCATTTCTTCTTCCTCTAAATTACCCCATTACAAAACCAAATCCCAATTCAAATGGAGGACAAATCATGTTTTTGTACAAACCAATCCACTACTTTCTCTTTTAGAAACCAAATGCAAATACATGAACCAACTCAAACAAATCCACTCACAAATGATCCTCACTGGCATATTCTCAGATGGGTTTGCTTCAAGTCGTTTAATAGCCTTTTGTGCACTCTCAGAAAAGGGTAATCTTGATTATTGTAAAAAAATATTGTATAATATGGAAAACCCAAATACATTTTCTTGGAATATGGCTATAAGGGGTTGTTGTGAAAGTGAAACCCCAATTGATGCATTCTTTTTGTATAAACAAATGCTTATGACAGTAGAGAATGAATTTAGTTGTTTGAAGCCTGATAATCATACTTTTCCTTTGTTATTTAAGATATGTTCTAGATTGGGTTTGTATTATATGGGTCAAGAGATTCTTGTACATGTTTTGAGGATTGGTCATGATGGAGATGTGTTTGTGCATAATGCACTGATTCATTTTTTGGTTTCTTGTGGATTCTTGGAGGATGCATATAAGGTGTTTGATGATAGTTCTGTGAGGGACCTAGTTTCTTGGAATTCAATGATTAATGGTTATGTTAGGAGTGGGAGATCGAGGGAAGCGTTGATGGTATTTGAGAAGATGAAAATGGAGTCTGTGGAGCCTGATGAAGTTACTATCATTGGGATGGTAGGGGCATGTGCTCAGCTTGAGGATTTGGAGCTTGGGAGGAAGTTACATAGATACTTTAGGGACAAGTGTTTATATTTTAGCGTACCACTTTGCAATGCACTCATGGACATGTATATGAAGAATGGGAGTCTAAATGAAGCAAAAGCTTTGTTTGATAGTATGGATGAGAGGACTGTGGTAAGTTGGACTGTAATGATTAGCGGGTTTGCTAAATTTGGGTGTTTGGATGAAGCAAGGAGGCTTTTCAATGAGATGCCGGAGAAAAACATTGTACAGTGGAATGCCTTGATTGGAGGTTATGTCCAAGCTAAGCATGGTAAAGAGGCATTGGTTTTGTTTCAGGAAATGCAAACGATGAACATAAAACCCGATGAAGTGACAATGGTTAGTTGTCTATCCGCTTGTGCACAACTTGGAGCACTTGATATTGGGATTTGGATTCACCACTACATCAAAAAACATAAGCTTTGTTCAACTGTTTCTCTGGGAACAGCACTTGTTGATATGTATGCCAAATGCGGCAACATTGAAAAAATGCTTCAGGTTTTTCACGCGATGCCCATCAGAAACTCATTGACTTGGACAGCTGCAATTGGCGCCTTAGCGCATCATGGAAATGGGCATGATGCTCTATCATATTTTTTAAAGATGGTTGACAGTGGCCTGAGACCAGATGATGTAACATTTCTTGGGGTCTTGTCAGCTTGTTGTCATGGAGGTTTGGTTGAAGAAGGGCGAAAGTTTTTTACTCAAATGACCACAAAGTTCAACATTCCGCCTAAAGCTAAACATTACGCTTGCATGGTGGACCTTTTGGGCAGGGCAGGGCTCCTGGAAGAAGCTTATGAGCTTGTCCAGGGAGTATCAAATGAGGCTGATGTTTCAGTATGGGGAGCATTGCTTTTCGCTTGTCGAGTTCACAGGAACATTGAGATGGGGGAAAAGGCAGCTCTGAAACTTCTTGAATTAGATCCTGGTGATAGTGGAACTTATGTCTTACTTGCTAACATGTATGTTGAAGCAAATATGCAACATAAGGCACGAGATGTGAGGAAGATGATGGGTGAAAGAGGATTACAAAAAACACCTGGTTGCAGCTCTGTTGAAGTAAATGGAAATATTTTTGAGTTTTTTGTTACAGACAAGACACATCCTCAGTCCGATCAGATTTATGAATGTTTGATTCAGTTAACAGGACACATTGAAATAGCTGAATATTTCCCATACATCAGATACGACCTGTTATTTGATTCTGATGTTTACAGTGCAATGTAAGAAAATTCTGATTCGTCAGTCACCAAACCTACGTAGACAACAGAAGGTCTTGGTCCTGCTAAAGATGTTCAAATGATTAGGAGGGCAGGAGTTGAGTTGCAACCTAAAGGCCACGGGAACGACTTAACCCGCTCCTCTGTTCTACTGAGGCACTGTGAATACAGACAGCTCAAGGATGGATCTAAATGTTCTTTTGTTTTAACTGGAGGCATCACTACTACTGGTAAACAGACTGGTCGAAAACAGTCAGATCAATAATCACTCAAACAATGTTTTGTTGTCTCACAATCTTTGACAACTGAGAGATTATATATGTCTACAGTGCTCAAGCTTAACTAGCCTGTGCACGCACAAGTGGTGGAGCCACATTCAAGCAAGAAATGTTTTCAGAACGAACCTATTAGTATTTTTCCCCATGCAATAGGATCAGGACAGTGAAAAGTACAACTAGATATCCTTTCAGTGACAGTTTTGAAATCAAGGCTGAATATGTAAAACAGAACACGTGGTACAAAGCTCCATAGTTAAAAGAAACTGTCGAATGTGGTGTTTCTTTATGTGCTTATTTACCACTAAACTATTCCTCTAATGTAACACAACGAACAGGAAATATAAGATTCTATAATGAAAACAGAAAGGGATAATGCTTTGACCAAGAAGAAAAATAGGATGCTTGTTATTTGCTTCACCGCTTTGATGTATTGATCACCACTTCTGTGTAGCAAATTGGGCAAGCCTGACACATTAGTAAATGACTCAACAATCTGGTATATATGAAATGATGGATTGAGGGAAATAGTTTTGAAAGAGTTCAGTTGATTACTTTGTTGATACTTAGCCATCTGCTTCCACAACCAGCATGATAGACATGTTTGCAAGGAAGTGTGACCTGCCGATCCTTTCGTTTGTACTCCATCTGGCAGATGACACACCTGGAAATAATAAGGTAACTCCATCGTGTTCAGTGTAAAGGCTTTGATACAAAAAGTACGTCACTAAGATAGTCATGATAAACTAATAACTTTTCTTGGGAAATTAGTACTCTAATAGATGATAATGACAACGAAAAAAGAATTTCATCAATAACCTGTGGGGAGAAAAACAAATTGAAACACACACAGCCACATACATTTATTAAACTCCACAGTATGCACAAGATGACATCTCTCAAAGGAGATCTAGAAAAAGGACATGATACCCACCCAAGGAAATAGTTAATATAGAATACTGTTGTGTAACAAACCTATACTTGAATTTTAAAAAGTCTACCAGTTTCTCAAATTAATGAAAGTTTATCAACTAAAGTAACGATTGTATGATCTGGTCACATGTAGAAAACAACCAACCGGCCTATTATTCTTGAAAAAAACATAAAAATCAACACAGAATGAGAAGCAAATGAAGAAAACTATAATACGTTACGGCTAGAGGATAACTTAACATAAATTTTTCCATTACTTGCCCTTGTTATAGGAAGAGATTTTCAATGGTTTGTTCTACCTTTCCTTTCTTGATTTCTTTCTTGAGAAAAAGCCACACTTAAACTTTGTGACTGGAAGCAAGGAGATTTGATTTTGGGAAAGGCCTCTGCTTTGAGTTCCAACAGCCTCCCCCAACTCAAGTAATTCCTGCAATTCAATCCACATTTTATCTAAGGGAATTACAACGGCAAGTTTTAATAAGTCTCCAATATAAATCTTCAAACACCAAAAAAAAACAAGTCTACAATATAAACCTCCAAATAATCCATAATAAAGCGAACTAAAACATTACTTATGATCAGTAAAACAAGGATAGTGGAAACAATCATTAAAAGAAAAGATCATTGTTGTCTTAGATGAATTTCTGCAGATAAAGAAGGTGAACACTGAAGAGTATGTAACGCATGTCTGTTAGCACCACTCATCACCTACACTATTTCTTGTATGATTTGTCAAGAAAATAAATCATTTCACTTAAATAGTACTCATGACTGTATTGTATACGAAAATGGTTCAATGACAAGAAAGATTGGATATGAAAACTTTCAGGAGTTGTGAGCATCAAAATACTCTTTAGCCTCAAGAGATATAGTAGAATAGAAGAATAAACAATCTCCTGATTTTCATATTCCTTTTCTTCATTTTTCTCTTTTTGCATGTATTTCATGCAAAGATTTTTTTAAAAATTAAAAAAATTAAGAAGTTGCAGATCAACTGATGCAGGAGGAAGTTTCATCATGCACTAGCTTGGATATTCAACAAATATGGACAAAGTTTTCAATATTACATGTGTAATTGGTGCTGGCCAGTCGGAAATAATTATGCAAATTCTATTAACTTCTGAATGAGGAACATGTCCATGAGGATTCACATAACCCTCCCCAAAACTTGTTTGGGACTGAGGCATAGTTGTTGTAGTTATTCTTAGCTTCTAAAATTTTCAATTGTATTTAAAGGACCCAAACATTTTTTAAAGTCTGAGACTCCATAGGTGGCCATAATTCATTGCTAGAGTACAACATATTTTGCTAGATAAATTCTTATCTTGGGTACTGATTTCCCTTTGTTCCTCTCTTTTTCAGATCGTAAGCATTATGAACAAAGGTTCTAACATGAAACCCTGCCCTCTTAGGTAAATAGAAAACAATGACATGCCTTAAACATCAAAAAAATAACCTACAGAAGTCCAAACTAACATATCAATCTTCGAAAACCAATGGATATTCGTTCTTATAACTTACATAATATGACAGGTCAAAGCTTATTTTTCTTTGATTAGAGGACACCCTCAAACAAGGAGCACAATAACTACAAGTCCAAACTAGCATATCAAATCCAAGAAATTCAGTCAATGTCTATCCCTTTAAGTTGCACAATATTAGTTCATCTGATCTTATCCACTCAATTTATGCCTAAGGGCAACCTTCAAAACCTACTTTGCTGGTCATCAGCTGCATGGAGTAATTCATTATTTTAAGGACCTTCAAAGAAGTATTAAGCTAATAGAATCTAATTTTCCATCCATCTATATCTGCTTTGATCATCTAATCATAAGACATAATTTGAAAGAGGGAAATAGTCCTAATCAAATCTAGAATCTGCAAGGTTATTGTAGCCCAATGTAAATGTTTTCACCTCTAGAACAGACAACATCACATCATTGACCTTAGACTATCAAAATCAATTCGTGCAGTATGATGCATAGGTTTGAAAAGTAATTCTCTGCCTTAATAACCACTAAAAGAATTTGGATCTGAGATTCTTGGTGTCTCAAAGTGAATTGCGAGATAATGATACCATCTGAGGATGCACAAGGTAATGATAATACAAGTCTCATAAGTGGAGATGACAGAAATTTTACAAATCAAACCTCATAGGTCATGTTGTCAGGGTCGATATTATCTTGCCAAACAACCTGCATTAAATTACAACACAGATGAATGATATAAGTAATCAGTAATTCTAATTATAAGAGGACAATAAAAGCTTCTTCACTCTCTGTAAAAGAAACAAGTATGACCCACTCTTACTCAGCAGCCAGTAGCACTTCTGAAAACATTAGCAGGAACAGAAAATGTAAGACTCCTCTAGTTACTATTACATTTTTACCTTTGTCTTTTGGGAATGGTAAATATAGTATTACAATTTTTTTTAATTCATCAAAAGAGTAGTTTTTAAACTATTTAGCTGTTGTATTGTTTGTCTGCTTTAAATCATTACTATAGTTACAAACACAAACAGTTCTATTCTTGTCGTAGTACGCAGATACTTTGAATAAGAAAAGTAGAGGTTATGGTGGTTATCAACCAGCCAGACTAAAGATCCTGACATGAAAGAGAAAAAAGACATAACATGGTATGAAACTTCATACCTCACTGTCACGAGTATTAATTTGACCCCTGGGACCTGAAAAAGAGCAAAGGGTCATGCTTATCCATAATTTAGTGTATCATAAAATGGGGGAGCTTTTTATGAATAGGTACAGCAATAGTAGCAGAAAATGGAGACAAATGTGACTGCAAATACTCAAAGCATAAGGTCCAACACAAACATATTCCATACACTTTTTGCTGCATTCAGATCGACATATGCCTTACAAAATAAAACTGTCACCGTTAACTTTCAGAAATTGGTATATGGAAAACAGAAAGAAATACATATAAAGAAGAAAAAACCATTGAGTTTTTCAATATAATATTTTGCATTGAAGCAGCAACCAGTCGTGTTATGCAGTGTTTGTAGACTACAAAAAGAAAAGGGGAAGTGAAATGCAAGTGTAATAAAGCAACCTTAGCACCACTTTGACTTAGAAATGTAGGATGTACTAGTACTTTTATGCATTTTATCACTCTCCACACATTTATAACCTGTATTTACAGGCATCTCTTCAATTTAATAAAAGATCTGTCCAATCTAGAATCTTGGAATTGCGACCAGCTATTTCAGCATCCATACCAAATTGTTACCAAAAGAGATAGTCTTCAGAAATGCTGTAGCAGAGGTCTTTTTTACAGAAACAGCAGAAAAAAGTCTCAGTGCCTTCAGAGAATAATTTGAGTCAACTGCTGCAGACCACAGGACCAATTTCATATGATGAGCATGAATCATTGAAGCAGTTATCCGACAAGGACTTGTTTATTTTGTTGGATGGCCTTTTCCTAACCCGTCCAAATCAAATTTTGTTGGTTGACTAATGCACTTTGAATGGGCACTCCGGACCACTAGTTCAAACAAGAGGTTTATAGCTCAATGGCTTTCACGACAGCAAGATAACCATTGGAAGGTGAGTGTTTTGATTTCACCTATAACCTTGAGATGCAAAAGAACAGTAGATCCCCGTCCTCAATGCTCAGAACTTTGGAGCGATTATAATCTAGAATTACGGTGTTAAGCGATTGAGGCTAGTATACAAATGGCAGTGAGATTATCTAATATCGTGTTTGCTAAATAATTGACAGATAATAGTAAATAAAATGTGAGCACAGGGAGACATCTTTACAGTAGGAATGAACTGAAAGGGTGCTAAGTAATGCAGGTAACTCATGGAAGATGATCAATATATTATTCCTGATGCATTTTCCTTGCAATATTTTATCATATCTAATATATGCACAAGGCAAAAGAAATAAAGAAAGGAACTGTTGAAGATGTTTCCATATAAACAGGCTTTCAAAATTCTAGCTTTGTTGATTTTTATTTTTAAAAATTGTACATATCAACCGATGTAGGAAGATACTGAAACGGAAACTTACATTCCACAGAATTAGTGAGTGAATTGGAGCCTGAAATTTCCTCTCTATGCACATTTGGAGCTACATTTACAGTGGTGGTTGAAGGGTTCTCTAAATGTCTATCATGCTCCTCGATTCCAGATACATGATCATTCACCACATATTCACGATCATAATCATAATACGAGAAACTACCTGCTTCAGAATAACCAAATTTGTATGGATTGGTGCTGATGGATGGATATAAACTCTCCTGCAAGAATCAGAGAGTCATACGCGGTGTTACTTAAGAACATGCGCTACTTTCCATGTTACTGATAATTTGATATAGAAGAAACCAAAGATGTATGAAGAAAATGTACATGCTGTAGTTAAGTGATATCCAAAGGCATCTCTAATGTCTTCATATGCTTAGCAGTTTGTAGCAGAATAGAGCAATTGAAAGCTAGTGTCCTTCAGATGCAGCATAGTTGCTAATTATGCAGTTGATACATGTTGTTTATGTGTACTAAGGCATGGTTCTAAGTTTTCTCTATGCACGCTACTAGAGTAAATGTATGTGCATATAGAACAGCACATACTTGATAAACAAACTTCCACTTTCTCATGGACTTTTTTTCATATTCATGAGCACTGCTAGTAATATCTGCTTATCCTATCATGATTTTTAAAATGTCCAGGTTGCAAAGTTAATTCTACAAGTGTAAAACTTATTGACTGTTCCAATTGCACCCTCATTGTACAAGTTATTTTGCACATCCTGCATAGCAGGGCGGAAGATGGAAATACGGATCAAAATGGAAGTAGTGGAAGGCACAACATGAATATTGAAAAAAAAGTTCAACTTCTGTGAAACTACTGAATACCTGAGCATAGGGAGGATCAGCAAATATATAATTAACATGGTCATACGTAACACCTCCAAAGAAATCCATAAAACTTCCAATTGAATTATAAGGCATAGCACCATTTGTATAATAAATTTCCGTTTGCTGATTCCAGTTCATGGTGAATTACTATTCTGCAGCAGACTGCAAATTCGCCGTGTCAATTCTTAAAGCTAAAGTAGCTATGACGACTACAAGTCAACAAAAATAATATTTACCACTAATTCTTCTGGAGAGCACAGAGAAGAACAATCAACATATGAAACTCCGATTCCAAGATAATAAATGTGGATCCTCTTCAGATTTAGCAATCCTATTAAAACAAACAATCAGTTTCTTTATCATCTATAAACCAAACCAAAAAGAAAAATCAGAAGACAAAAATACATATGTTATATCCTTGCTGATGCACAAAGATTAACAAAAGGGAAAAGCAAACAAAAAAAAACAATAGTGATCAAGAAACTTTAATTAATTCTTTTGAACTGAAAATAGAACTAACTCAAGTAACTTCCCTTACATCTCTTCAAAAACAGTACTATATTTTCCACTCATTTCCAGCACTCCCTCAGAAACCAAAATTCGCAACAACAGTTGAGTTAAAAGTAACTCCCTCAGAAACCAAAATTTGCAACAACAATCGAGTTAAAAGTAACAACATATAGGCACATTATACTTGAGAAAATCAGACATAAAACCAAGCTGCTCCACATAACTTCAAACAAATCAAGCAATAATAACTTGATATTTCAAAACATACACAGAATCAAAAGAAAAAAAAATATGCTTTTTCCTCTTATCTTCCAGCATTAACAGATTGCATCAATGTGGACGAAATTTAACACCAGATTTCACACATTTTACTTGAGAAACTCAGTGATAAAATCTAACCTTTCTCTAGCAAGAAATTTCAACTAAATCAAACAGTAATTCCTGAACAAATGCACAAGAAATTTTATACTTTCAGGTTTATTCGTTTTCCTTTCAATTTTTATTTTAATAAAACGGATCGCAACAACAATTAGGAGGCAATTAACACCACATTTGCTTCTAAAAACCAAACTTCACCATCACCCATCATCAATTTGTTGATTTTTTTTCATGAAAACCGGCAGAATGCAGAAATTCCCTCTTTGCTCAGAACAAAAGAGTACCCCCAACAGATCTCAACACAATTCAACAGAAATTATCACCATAAATTAGCACAGTACACTTTTTTTTAAAAAAAAAGTAGCCAAACCAAATTTCAACCAAATCGAAATTCCTTTAATTTTTTCTTCAAATAATTTCAAGCATTTTCATCAAACGGATCGCAACAACAATCAGGAAGCAATTAACGCCACATTTGCTTCTAAAAACCAAAACTTCACCATAACCTATCATAAATTCCTTGATTTTGCCATAAAAACCGGCAGAATGCAGAACGTAGATTTCCGTTAGAAATAAAAAAAAATGCAATGAAATTAAAACGGAATTTGAGATTGAAAAAATTATTAGGTTAGCTCACCATTTTTGAGATTAAGAAAATGAAAATGGAAGATAAGGAGGTGAAGAAAGGAAGAATAAATAATAAAGAGATTAAAGAACCGACATTTGTTTGTTTGCTTTATTGAATGCCTTATGCAGTTCATCAAAGTTGTTCTCTCTTCTTCTTTTTTTTCTCCTTTGTGTGAAAATGGCATGAGAGAGAGAAGATGAAGACAGAGTTGCAAATTAAGTTTGTTTTTTTTTTCACTTCTTTTCTCTCTCCTCACTTCTATAAAGATGGATAGGGAATAATGTACCACATGTAAAGGACATTGTACAATTTTTTTCTCTTTGTACTCTCTTTATACAACACATGCTAGTTTGTTTTTTTGGTCTCCCACCCGGTGTCTGCAGTCGTGCACTGTCGGATCATTTTGGGGTGGTCTTCTAACAGGATTTTATTCAGGATTCAAACATGAGACCTCTGGTTAAAGATGAAATACTCTAATCAGAACATCACAATCTATATTAATACAACTATGACTGGTCAACGGAACGGGACTTACGGGTACCGTTCCGGTTCGTCCCGTTTCGAATATCTACAGGACGGGATGGGATAGTCAGAACCGGTACACGGAACGAGACAGAATCGTGATTTCGTACCGGTGTATCGGTACCGGTTCATCCCGGTTCTGGTCCGGTCCGATCTTGTTTACTTAATATATATTAATTTTTTTTATATTTTATATTTTATATTTTATATTTTATATTTTATATTATTTATATTTATATTTTCTATAAATTATATTTTATATTTTATATAATTTCTATATATTAAATTTAAATAAATTAAATTGGTATTTTTAAATTTTTGTAATTGTTTTATCCTTATTTCAATTTAATTTTTTTTAAATTATAAATTTTATTTATTTAATATTTATAAGACACAAGTTATAAATATAACTTATAAAATAAATATTAATGAATATAAGTAATAACTTATAAAGTATAAATTTCAAAAGATTTAAATTTTGAAAACTTTATTAGACTTTACTTGCAAACTTAACAACAACAAAAAATTAATAAAATATCTTTAAAATAAACTTAAGTAAAAATTATAGTATCAATTTAAAACCTATTAATTTATACTTAGAAAAATAAAAAAAACTATATTTTCGTAACCACAAAAAATATCGTCCCGCTTTATCCCGTCCCGTTTCATCCCGGTTCGTTCCGGTTCTATCCCAGTATATAGTGGAACGGGACGGAACCGATTATTCATCCCGGTAATTCCGGTCCGGTTCACCCCGGTACCCGTCAACATACCAGTCAACAGGTTCTGTTTCGGGTCGATACCGGTTCGTTCCGGTCCGGTGAACCGATTCTGGTCCGTTGACCAGTCTTAAATACAACACAAACTAGTTATAAGTAAATTACACTCCCATCAGAATACCACAATCTATATTGATACAACACAAGCTAGTTATGAATAAATTACAATCTAGTACATAAATTATTTTTTTGTCACATTAATGAGAGAGTAATGCAACATTGGAGTATCAATTATGGGTTCTGACCAGAGAGTTGCAATTAAGTCATAAGTATTGTTATAGTTTGAGAAAATGGTTAAAAGCCCCCCTAAGCTATTACCAAATTCCCAACTACTGAACTACGCACTTATTTTTTACTAGGGTCTTATCACCCCCTAAACCTTTTAAAAGTAAAATATCTAGCCTCCTATAAACTCACGCCCAGATTTGTATTAGGCAGTGATCTACACGCGCTGCCACGTAATATTTACTCTTTTTTTATTTAAAAAAATAATTATTCTTTTATATTTTACTTTTTTTGCTTTATATTTTCATTCTTCTCCTTTTCTATTTCTTTTCCATTCCTCCATTCTTTTTCTTTGATGTTTTTTTAGATTTGACAACTACCGCATCTTAAACCTTCATCGTAATTTTAAACACTAGGAAATCTCGTTCTAAAAACTCTATCACTGATATTGCTTCTTCTTCCGCTATTATAACATTTCTCAAAGATTGATATGAGAAACTCAATTGATGTTTAAAACAATTTCAATAAGTGGGTCTTCTTTATCAAAAAGGTTCAAGAGTTGTGTTCGTATCTCTCTACATTGTTGTGCATTGGGTCTGATTCATCCATACAACTCTTGTTCAAATTTTCATTTGACATTGTTGATGAATTTTTAGAAAATTTAAAATTCTAATTAGGAACCTAAATAAGAAGTTAGAGCAGACTACGAAACCTAAATTCAAGATTTGAAGTAGAAATGAATATTAACAACTAAATTGTACTTAATTTTGAGTGAAAATCGTGATATACTTACAAAAGGAACAAGGATTAATAGTTTGGAAGAAGAAACAATGAGTTATTTAAAGGTGGAGAAGATGGCCATTGGAGAATAAGAAATTTTTCGTCAAATTTCTGCTTCTGATGCGCCTAGAGTCGGTGACAACACCTCACATGACAGGTGAGCACTTAGGTGTATAGAAAATAGAGCAATATAAAATTTAAGTGGGTAAAAGGACCCATGAAGTTGGAATGTGTAGTTGGAATTTCGCGTATAGATTGGGGAGGTTTCAGACCATTTTCTCTTATAGTTTTGATTAGAGGTTTTGAATTGCTTTTAAATATAAGATTGCATTTATTAAGGAGTGATTTATCTTTTAATATGAAATTTTTCAACATAAATTTAGATTTAATCAGATCTCAATGTGAATATGGACATTTGATGGGAAATCAAAATTTGTAGCACTTCGAAATTTTCAAACTATCATGTGAACTTTTTTGTGTATGTGTGTAAAGACTGTATCAAATGATTTCAAATTGTGCATATAGGTGTTAAGATCAATCCCTAAATGTGAAAAGTATTTTGGAGATGAATTAAATTAATAAGAATCCTCTAACACGGAGTTAGGTTGAAAGCTTCTTTACTGATTGAGTTTTGGTGTAAGATTTTTTACTTGGATCAACTTCAAATAAACATATCATAAAATATGAAGAGTTATATGTCTCATTATTAATCAAATTAGAGGTTTTGAGTCTTCTTTCTAGCGTCACCAACATATGGTCAAGTCGAAGTTTGAGTCAAAAGTCTTGATCATTTTTGTTTTGTCAGACTTTATGTTTCAGACATGTTTCACCGGCTTTAAACAATTTTTGAACTGGGGAAGGGTCGGTTGAGAAAAAATTAAAAGATTTTTTTCTTGTTTTGTTGAACAATTTTGGGTAGGCGTTTCACCGACGTTGAGCAATTTTGATAAGCATTTTACTGGTCAATCATAGTTGGGCTGTGAGAAGTCATTTGAGTCGGTTTAGTATGATTTATCTCACTTTTGGTCATTATTTCAAGTCATAAAAGTGGTTTTCTCTCCTCCTCTCATCCTCGTTCATCAGAGTATGTCATTCTCTATGGATTTCAATCTCTTCAACTTAAATTTCTTCATCTATTCATGAATCATTGACAGTGGCGGACATATTTTATACATTATGGTCTGGTGCTTAAGCACCCACTGTCTTTTGTGAAAATGATATTATTTATATACAAAATTTAGTAATTCATTAAAATATATTAATTGATCACCCATTTTATGGAGCAATTTTCGGGCTAAAAATATTAGAGCACCCATGATATTAAATTTTGTATCCGTCACGGATCATTGATAAAAATTTTACTCTTGACCATAGGTTTTACAAGAAATTCTCATTCAAGAATATCAAGAAAGAATTTGTAGCTAATCATTCTTTATCAAGTTAGAATTTTTCGTTAAAATTTGTGTAGTGTTTAAATTATATAAGGCTATCATAGTGAGATACTTTGTTCTTTCTCACGCCCTATATCTATAATTTCAGTTAGTAAGATTAAAACTATGATTTCTATCCCAAAATCTGTGAATTTGAATTCATCTATCTTTTTTTCGTTGATTTTTGATTTTATCATCAATTTTATGATACTTCATATATTTAATGATCTTTGATTTATGGTTTATGCATATTATACCACATGGATCCTTTCTAGCCAAAGTTGTTTGAAAGTCTTGTCATGATATTTCATAAGTATTATTTTCATGAGCAAAGTAAATTTTAAAATTTTCAAGAAATATTTCAAGAAAAGTATTCTTATCTTTGATTTCTAGTGTATTATTTCATGAAAGAGTTTAAGAAATTATATTTTGCATTAAGTGCATATTTTCAAAAAGAAGCATAAAAAGATTTTTAGAAAGTTAACAGTTTAGTCTCGGACCAGATATAATTATATAGAAAAGACTAAATTCATTATATTCATAGCTAGAAGTCACATATATCAATTTTTTATAACTAGTATATTAAGTATAGCTAGAAGTCACAAATATCAATTTTTTATAACTAGTATTAAGTATATGATTCATGATTAGTATGACAATCGAATATTCATCAAAATGCTTAAGCAGTGCGACATCTAAATATGTCATCAATGTTTATGCTGTGTGGCTTCTCAATTTGTCATCAATGAATAAATGTCAGTATATTTTAGATAGTTGTGAGCTTAGTCTTACGAACAGTTGAATATACAAATTTGATCAAAGATTCACAGTATGATTTCAGTTACAACTTTCATGATATATTATAAGTATATATAGATTATTTGGAAGGATTATTTAGAACCGAGTGAATGAGGTCTTGAATAGCTCAAGTTTCAAAACTACGTATTACCATAGGATTATTCAATGCCTTAATAATGGTCCTCTAAATATCTTTGTTGTTAAAACTATACCGGATAACTATTTTCTCCATCTAAAATTTTAATTTAAATGTTCATTCCATTCGACATCCTAATGAATGATATTTATCCGCAAATGCTTAAAGTAATAATTTTGGTTTATTTTTTCAGCCATTTAATCGAAAAATGCATGTTTGACGGAAGAAATTGTTCGTGTTTGTATAAGAGAATTATATTATAGAGTAGTAGACACATCTCATGATCAATTTCACTTTTTACTGAATTAAAGCTATATCAATTAATAAATATCGCATTTTTTCAGAATGACCCTGTAATGTTATATTATATTTTATTATGGATTTTTTTGCTCATTTCGTAAAATTGTATAAGAATTGAAAACTTTTGACAATTTTCATAATTCGTGAGGTTTTTTATATTTATAAAATATAAGTTACATGTTCAAATAATTTTTTAATTTTATATCATATGATTTCATATGACACGTTCTCGTAAAAATCATTAATTAAATTTCCTTTTTGAGAATTTTCCAATATATACTTTTAAATCATTTGTTTTCTCATGAGTCATGATGATTGAAAGACAAACATTGATCCACTCACACATAGCGTGTGAAGGCTGACATCTTTGTGTAGGACATAACACAAGGCATGCAAACTCCGTTACTCATCACGTAAAAAGAAACTAATCATGCATAACATCGTATGTCGGATTAAATTAAATTTGAGTAGATTAAAATTAATAAATGAGTGAGTATTGACTCATTCAATACTTTTCATTCTATTATTAATAGAATTATTTAAAACTATTTTAAACTATAGTTTCAAAGATCTCTCATTTATCATTAAATTTTGTATTCAGTCAAACACCTTCGCCGAAGAAATAAGCAGTAATGTATAGCAAAAGTAGATACCCTACTTCACTATATTTTATAGTAGCAAAAAAGAAAAAAAAAAGTAGAAAAAGGCAATAATTGGTTTCTTGTTCTTTACTTCTTCATTTTATTATGGGATTCATCTTAGCTTTATAATGGCTTTGCCTTTACGGTTTGTCCAATTTATTTTATAATATATAAAAGAGGAAGGTCGGATTTGAATACTCAATATAAGAAAATTTTTGTTAGGTATTAGAATATTTTTTCTTTAAATGGATCTTACATGATGTAAATTCTGATAAATCAAGATCTTAATTTATTTACATAATATGAATAGCAAATACTAAGCGAAAACTAAAAAATAAAATAATTTAAGAGTAGTATTATGGTTTTGGACCACAATAAATTAAATCCTAGGATTCGAATAGAAGTAGTTGGCTTATTTGTAGATGGATAATATGGTAGAAAAGGAAGATAACCAAAGAAAGATTCTTGGTCTAAAGAAAGTTAACAATTGGTTATGGTTTGTTAAGAATTTTGCCCCACATAAACTCTAAACCTTTAATCAATTTGAAGGGGATCTTTCCATACAATTAGTTGTAACTAATCTCCTAATTTAAGTGATCTTGTCCTTAATTTCTACATAGTGAGGAGCAAATTATTTTTTTAAAGAAATACTTAAAAACTAACAATATATCATGTAAATTTATTTTGATAGAAAATGTGAATATAGGTAAATAAATGTATATATCCTTTGAATAGTTTGTAACTTAATTAGATGATATGGATAATGACAAGTACCCCCTCAACCTATGCCTGAAATCTCATAGACACATTTATACTATACTAAGGTCCTATTACCCCCTGAATTTATTTTATTAATAATTTTCTACACCTTTTCGGCTTACGTGGCACTATCTTATGGGCCCAACGTTGATTGACTTTTTTTTTTCAAGCTAGTGCCACGTAAGGCATAAAGGGATAGAAAATTACTTATAAAATAAGTTCAGGAGGGGTAATAGAACCTTAATATAGTATAAGTGTGTCTCTGAAATTTCGGACATAAGTTGAGAGGGTACTTGTGCATTTTCCCTCGATTATATACTGGTATTTAACGTGTTTTGAGTATATCAAATTACAACGAACATGATCCATTTTTGGCATTTCTATTTATTGTGAAATGTGAAATGATGAAGATTGTTTGACAATCATTAGGATCATATGGACTTTTGATGGTTAGTATTTAGGTAAGGAAAAACTCAAAAATTAAAAAATAAATAAATTTTGCAATAGCCTATTTGCTAGCAATCGTGATCATAAGAACTACCATAGCTAATTCATAGAATTTATATTAGTTTAGGAAATAAGGAAGCTAAAATGAAGATAGTATTAGTAAAGAAAGAAAATAAAATTTAAAAACTTTGTGAAAAGTGTTACAAAGTGAACGCTGTTAATTTTACTCTTAGTGGTGTTTGGTCATATATTTTTAAAAAAATATTTTTTAATATTTACCTGGTTATGAAATTTGATAAGATTTGAAAATCTGATCTTCAAATATTTTCAAGCCAGCTTTTTGGACTTCCACTCATAAAAGTTCAAATTATTTACGAATAAAATACATATCCAAACACAAGTTCATATTCCGAAATCACAACTTCAGAAGCTTTTGTTGTTCAACTTTCAAGTTCAAAATTTATGAGAGAACTTATTAAGTATTTACTTTGAAACTTAGAATTACCTTATTTGACCTCTCTCTTTTTTACCTTGTCATTGCTTTATTTCTATTTACATTAGTAATTTCATGCATCAACATTGCATGCTTCTTGCAACTATTTTAAAAAAAAACTTTTATAAAAAACACACTTTTTTTAATTTATTTTTAAGAAATGGTTTAACAAAGAAATGATATAGAAACATGTTCCTAGTTTTCATGTTTTTAATTTATTCCATAGAAATGTTCAATAACACTTCTAAGAGAAAAGATTACTAAATGCAATCTTTTGTATTAGATGAAATAAATTAAGAGTCTGTTTGGAATGACTTAAAAAAAATAACTTTTAAAAAGTATTTTTGAAAGTGCTGAAACTTTGTCACGACCCAAATCGGGGACGCGACTGGCACCCACACTACCCTCCTGTGTGAGCGAACCAACCAATCTAAACCCAAATAAAATAAACCAAATACAACGCGGAAGACTTAACTCAATAACGGAAAACGAATACAATAAATATCCCCCAAAATCCGGAAGTCATCACCACAAGAACATCTAAAGCCAATTACGAAACTAAGAGTATTCTAAGAAACTAAACAAATGAAAGCTAGTCCATGCCGGAACTTCAAGGCATCAAGACGAGAAGAAGAAGATCCAGTCCAAGCTAGAAGCATAGCTCACCCTGAGATCCGGTGCAGTGAAGACTGGCTAGAATCGCGGTCGAGTTGAAGACGACGGCACGGTTGCTGCACTCCACAAATACAAGAAAGAAACAAACAAGTAGGAGTCAGTACAACCACACGTACTGAGTAGGTATCATCGGCCAACTCAGAATAGAAAACAGTATATAACAGATAAATCTCACAAATCAACTATAATACTCAACATGTAGTAACAACAAATACTACAATCATCAATAAATATCACCAAGTTCATCCAGGAGGACTCAAGCCTCAACATCATACTAATTAAGGAAAAACAGGCTCATTAGACTTAGCATAATAACATCTTTCAAGATTCATTATCCTTCTTCCTCTTGTGTCGGTACGTGACACTCCGATCCATATTCTATCCTGGTGCCGGAACGTGGCACTCCGATCCTCATTTCTATCCTGGTACCAAAACGTGGCACCCGATCCATATACTATCCTGGTGCCGGAACGTGGCACTCCGATCCTCATTTCTATCCTGGTACCGGAACGTGGCACCCGATCCATATACTATCCTGGTGCCGGAACGTGGCACTCCGATCCTCATTTCTATCCTGGTACCGGAACGTGGCACCCGATCCTCATTTCTATCCTGGTACCGGAACGTGGCACCCGATCCATATACTATCCTGGTGCCGGAACGTGGCACTCCGATCCTCATTTCTATCCTGGTACCGGAACGTGGCACCCGATCCATATACTATCCTGGTGCCGGAACGTGGCACCCGATCCTCTAATTCATCGAGCCTTCTATCACTAAGGCATTATCAATACCACACATAGTTCATCAAGCCTTCTTTATACTAAGGCATCACAATTCTCATAACAAGTACATCAAGCCTTCATTTATACTAAGGCATCACAATTCTCATAACAAGTACATCAAGCCTTCATTTATACTAAGGCATCATAATTCTCATAACAAGTACATCAAGCCTTCATTTATACTAAGGCATCATAATTCTCATAACAAGTACATCAAGCCTTCATTTATACTAAGGCATCATAATTCTCATAACAAGTACATCAAGCCTTCATTTATACTAAGGCATCATAATTCTCATAACAAGTAAATCAAGCCTTCATTTATACTAAGGCATCATAATTCTCATAACAAGTAAATCAAGCCTTCATTTATACTAAGGCATCATAATTCTCATAACAAGTAAATCAAGCCTTCATTTATACTAAGGCATCATAATTCTCATAACAAGTACATCAAGCCTTCATTTATACTAAGGCATCATAATTCTCATAACAAGTACATCAAGCCTTCATTTATACTAAGGCATCATAATTCTCATAACAAGTACATCAAGCCTTCATTTATACTAAGGCATCATAATTCTCATAACAAGTAAATTAGGGTTTCATCAAGATTTAGGGTTCACAAGATTCATCATACTTATTTCACCACAAACATATAATCATACTCATACAATCATACAATTTAGCATATAGAAGGATTTACAAGATTTCCCAATACATAACATTTGATATTGAGAGTTTACTACAAGTAGCATAAACCATAACCTACCTTCACCAAGGATTTGTATTCAAGCAAGAAATCTTCAAGAAACCTTGCCCTTCTCTCTCAATCGCCTCTTTCTCTTCCCTTTTCTCTTTCTCTTTCTTCCTCCAATCTCTTCCTCTTCTTACCCTAAATCACAAGAATTCAAGTTTCAAAGGTAATGAAACCAACCCACCAATTTACTCAAAGTTAGTCTTTCAACCCCCAAGGAATTGGACTAATAACAATAACCCACTAACTTTATAAATTAAAGCCGGAATGGTCCAAAACGCCCCTTTAAAAATAGCCAGAAATCTGACCCCGACTGGGATGATGGAGCCTGTGACGGTCCGTCGCGCCTGCGACGGTCCGTCCTGCAGGTCCGTCGCGACGGTCAGAGAGTTGTTTCAAACGCCAAATTCTCAAAAGTCTAAGTGTTTTGCGACGGGGCTCACGACGGTCCGTCGTGACTGTGACGGTCCGTCCTGCAGGTCCGTCACAGAGTTCAGAGACTCAGTTTTCAACACTCAAATTCATAATTCTAAGTATTTGGGAACGGGACACCCTCGACGGTCCGTCGTGCCCACGACGTTCCGTCGTGGTGTCCGTCGTTTTCAGCCAGTTTTCCCAAATAAATTTTTTTTATCCAAACGACTAAACAGGTCGTTACAACTGGCATATGATTAGTATTGGCCTAAATCTTTGAATATTAAACTACATAACTATTTTTGTCGGCATGTCACAAGTTTATGTGTGTTCAGATATAAAATTAATATTTATGAACCATTAGACAATATTTTAATTATTTAACATAATATTATAGCTATTTACATGCATCACTTTTTTACAATGTACCGTTAGCCATTTTATTTGCATACGATTAGTACTGACTTAAAATTGGGCATAGATTTCATAACCATATTTTTTGGCATAAGCCAACTTTCATGTTCAACATGCTTAAGTTTTTATAAATTATATATTAGCCAATCTTTTATTTATTTTACATAATGTTATAGAGAATTATGTACAACTTGTTTGACAATGTAGTGTTAGCCAATTTATTGGCATAAGATTAGCATTGGCATAAGCAATTTGCTATAGATTTCATAACTGTTTTGTTGGCATAAGCAAAAGATTCATGCAATCATGCTATATTTGAGATACATTATTCATGAGCAAATCTTTTACTTTTTCAGAGATAACATTATATCCAATTCCCATTTAAATTTTTGAATAATGATTTTGTTATCCATTTTATTGACATAAGCCAAACATTCACTCAAATTATGATTTCACGGAGATCTTTTTAGCTAACCTTATGACATAACTTTAGGCATAACAATTTTTTAAACATCTTGGACAGAATCATATTATAATTTGATGAATATATCTTCTTTATAACATCATATTGAGATCAAGTTTGCACAACAAACCATAACATCTCATTAATAACATTTTCGAACATATCTTTAATATAGTATCATTCTTTTAGTTCACATAATAACACTTAGCATCAAACAAGTCTAATTAATAGGTTCATTCAATCATTATTTAATCAAAAACCATACATATTAAGATTATCCATCACCATATACCAATAACATTATTTCTAACCTATTTAAAATTGGAATAATAACAAGGATACTAGGAAAAAGGGTTCGACAAGAACGAGGGGAAACAACCCTAGTTTTCAAGATCTTTGCATTCGAAAGAAATTTCTCTTGGAGAAATAATTCTAGGATATAAACCCATACCTTATGTATAACTTAATATAAGAATACCACCTTGAATGAAACCTTGAAGAAACCTTGAATTGCCCTAGAGAAATCTATAAATTTTCTACCTTTTTCTTTTGTTCGATGCTTACTGTTTTTGCATCACCTATTCTATGAGTTTGAACGTTATATTTAAGTTTAAGAACATATATTTAATTATAACACTGAGGTTTAATAATTAAATTTAATATTTTAATTAAACAATTACAAAAATGGCCCTCTTAAGTTGACTAAACATTGGGGAACATAACACTTAGTCAAATCTGGAAATTGGTGTTGACTATTGGTTTGGTCAACATTTTGACTTTATATTAATTTATTAAATCCTTAGTTTTATTAATTTAGTTTTATTAATTTAGGTACATTAGAACTATAATAAACCCTTTAGGACCATCCTAGGTTAAGTACTAGGATGTTTCTTAAATTATACTAGGTTAGTGTAAGGATTTCATTTGACCAGTCCAAAAAATTATTTAAATTGATAATTTAATTAATTACGTGACCTATGGTAATTACTAACGTAGCCTTAAGTCGTTAGTCTCATAACTAATCCTTAAAACCATCAACGGTTAGGTACTAGGTTGTCTTTTTCTTGTCTAAAACAAAATCTTGAAATAGCTTTGTGATTTCGCTTTTTGCTCCTTCAAATTAATTATTAAATTGATAAATTAATTAATTAAGTATCCTAGGGTAATTAATAAACTATCCCTAGGTTTTTAGGACCTTAACTAACTCTATGGACCATTCTAGGTAGCTACTAGGTTGTCTCTTAAACTTGTAATAGGTTAGTGTCAACCAGGTTTTGGTCCTTTGTTGTCGGGTGCACTAATGGGTCCACTTAGGTTATTCCTATGTTATTTACCTAGTTATAAAAGTTATATAGTACCTAGAGTTTGTTAAGAAGTTAAGCCCCACATGGAGTTTGTCCCTTGTGGTCCCCTCCTTTGGCAACTTGTAACGACCTGTTTAGTCGTTTTGAGCAGCAGATTTTATTTCTGGAAAAACTGGCTGAGACGACGGTCACCACGACGGACCGTCATGGGCACGACGGACCGTCGAGGGTGTCTCGTCCCAGAACACTTAGAATTCTGAAATTGTGTTCTAAAATTGACTCTCTGTAAATTGTGACGGACCTGCAGGACGGACCGTCACAGGTACGACGGACCGTCGTGAGTCTTCCGTTGCAAAACACTTCAACTCTTGAGAATTTGGTACGGGGAACGAGTTTCTGATCATCATGACGGAAGTGCGGGACGGACCGTCACAGGTATGACGGACCGTCACAGATTACTTAGTGAAAAATGAGTTTTAAGATGCTACGACGACCTTCGTGACGGACCGTCGCAGGCACGACGGGCCATCACAGGTTGCGCAAATCCCAGGCAGAATCAGATTTCTTTACACGTTTTAAGGGACGTTTTGGACTATTCTTTCCTTAATTATAGATTTCGTGGGTTTATACTAATAACTCAAATTCTTGAGGGATAAAAGAGGTAACTTTGGGTTAATTAGTGGGGTATTATTGTCACCTTTTATTCTTAATTATATACTAAGTAGGGTAAAAGGAAGAGGGTTTTGAATAAGAAAAAGAGAAAGAACAGAAAGAGAAAGAGAGGATTGAACGAGAGAGGAGAAACGAAGAGGAAAACACAAAGCTTGGGAAATTGCTTGTTGATTCCAATTCTTCGGTGGAGGTAGGTTATGGTTTTTACGATATTCGTATGAACTCTTAATAGTGAATAATATGTATTGATTGTATTGTAAACCCTGCTATATGCTTAACTGTATGCTTGCATGAATATGATTGTAGGATTTTGATAAAGCAAGCATGATAAAAACTATTGAATCCCAAAACTTGAAAGAAACTTTAATCTACGTTATTAATGATGATGCCTTGGTATAAAAGAAGGCTTGATGAATTAAAGTAATGGGATTGATGATGCCTTGGTATAGAGAAGGCTTGATGAACGGATAGAATTAGTGGATCGGAGTGTCATGTTCCGACACATATAGGGGATCGGAGTGTCACGTTCCGACACATATAGGGGATCGGAGTGTCACGTACCTACACATAGTAGTAGGGGATCGGAGTGTCACGTACCGACACAAGAGGAAGAAAGATAATGAATCTTGAAAGACGATAAATATACTCAATCTAATAAACGTAATTCCCAAATGAGTATGGTGTTGAGGCTTGAGCCCTCATGGATGAACTTGATAGTACTTATTGATGATTATAGTACTTGTTATTGCTACATGTTGAGTTTATAGTTGATTTATAATATTACTTGATATATATTATCTTCTATTTTGAGTTGGCCGATGATATCTACTCAGTACCCGTGCTTTGTACTGACCCCCTACTTTTATGTTTTCTCTTTGTTATTATGAAATGCAGCAAACGTTTCGTCAACTTCAACTCAGCAGCAAATCAAGCCAGTCTTCATCACACCGGATCATCAGGGTGAGCTAATGCTTCTAGCTTGGACTGGGTCTTCTTCTTCAAGTCTTGATGCCTTGAACTTCCGGCATGGACTAGCTTCTTAGTTAGTTTGTTCTTAGACATTTTTAGTTTAGTAATTTGATCATAGATGTTCTTGTGATGATGACTTCCAGATTTTGGGGATAGTAATAATAGTTTGAATTGTTTTATTTACGAGTTTAAGTCTTCCACATTATTTTCTATTATTATACATTGAAATGTTAAGGTTTATATGGGTTGGTTCGCTCACATAGGAGGGTAAATGTGGGTGCCAGTCGCGGCCCCGGTTTTGTGTCGTGACACAACTTCTTCACATGTCTTGCACATGTGCTTGCACATGGGTTGGTTGTACTTTCCTAACGTACTATTATTTATGATTCATTTAGGAATTTTACTCTATATGATCATTTTAAATGGTTATGTACTCAGGGTACTAGGCTTGACTCTTGGATGCTTAGTACCTAATGTGTTTGTAACTAATGAATTTCTGAATTTTAGCGTAGGGTCTTCATTCAGGTACATTTATTACATAAACTCATAGATACTTGAAATTTTTGCTAACACTCTGTAAGACAACATTTTCTACTATGTCCATAATTTTCTAATATGCCCAAGATTTCTAAATATTGGGCATTGGGATGCCTATTTACCCCTGATACGCATTCTAAAGAACCTATTGGGCCTTTCAATAAACGAATGATTTGCCAGAATTTTACATTATCCCCCCTTAGGAACATTAGTCTCCGAAAGACACTTAAACATCAATTAAACAAAAAGGGTGACTTTTGAAAGTTACTTAGTCATACTTAAATGTTTCTCTTTTGTGAATATCTAATTCAAAATTTATTTGGATGATGCATATCTTTCAAACTTGTTTGAAGTTTCATATTTGAGATTGAGGAATTTCCTTCTCAATCACACTTATATTAATGCACATCACAAATAATGCAACACCGAAAACATTCCTATGCTACACAAAAACAACAATATAAAATGCAACATAACTTCGTTTTAACTCACATAGTGCCATTATAAGAAATAAGATTTGGGACTTACCACACCAAATCCACTAAAGCACTAAAAATTAGAGTTTCTTAACATAAACTAGACTTAGGAAGAGTATATAACCTCTTAGATAAAATCTTATCAGCCTTAAGATTTAAACATCATGACGCCCAACTTAATCTCAAAGGGACTTGACACTATTCCATATACTTCTCTACATATCTCTTCGGACTTAACACTGTCTCCTATGGGAGTACCAACTAGAAACAGTTCATGTAAGATCTGAGGAATTAAGTCAAATTGATTAGCCACAAAAGGAGTTAATATGTACTAGGTAGATCTTGGATCTAATAATGAAGTTTTAGGAAAGGAGAAGACAAGCAAATTACAATTATCCACATTCGCGAACTTCTCTTGTTCCTCTTTTCCATTCAATGCATCGAACCGGTTTCTCTTGGGTGGTTCAGCTACAACATAAGGATTTGGCCGAGACTGAGAATCTGCCTTGGCCTGTTGGATTTGAACCACACCCTTCTCATATTAACCCAACTCATTTGGAAACTTAAGCCTTAGTACCATGTTTCTATAGTCTATTATAGCATAAATATCATGAAGAAAATCCAGCTCTAAGCCATAATCTTGAGTAAGTATGCATCCAGTCAATTCTTCTCCTCCTCATCAATACTCAAAGAACACTACACCATTTTAGGCCTACAACTACACTAAATCTGAGCAACGCTTGAAAAGTGTTGCCCAAAATATTTTTGGGAACACTTTTTAAATGTAGCCTAATTTTTTAATTTTTCGCAACGATAATATTGGCAACACTTATAAAGTGTACCATTTAATGATATAGACTACACTTTATAAGCGTTGTCATAGTATGAAATAAATGGCAAAAATTATTTATATATATGGCCACACTTTTAAAGGGTCCTATTTTTATAATTGTAAAAACAACACTATAGAAGTGTTGCCTATAGTTTCCCTCCAACATTTTCAAATATTTCACTAAAATATTTGATTCCCTCCGACATTTTATACTCCCCTCCCATTATTTTTGGCCAAAGCTTAAGAGTAGAACACAACGCAAGTTGTTTCCTATATGAAAAAGCACACAATTTTTCTTCTCCAAAACTTTAAATCGAATAGTAGAAGATGGAGATGAAAGAGAGGACGTTGAACACTGAAAGGAAGAGCTAAAGATTGAAGAACTGAAGCTTAAAACAAACTTCATCAAGCGTAAGAAAATTGGAGAGCTGAAGAAGGCTCGAAGAAGAAAATTGGAGAGCTGAAGAAGAATCGAAGAGCACTGCGATTTCTTTGAACATGAACTGAAGAAGATAATTTTCCTCTCAACTTCGTTGTTCAAGATTGGAGAGTTTAATAAGACGATTTTCTTTAAACATTTCTGGGTAAACTGCTATTCCATCAGATTTCCTTTTGATAATTGAAAGAAAATGCTTCAAAAATTTGTTTATAGGAAATCTGTTAAAACGCAACTGGGTCGACGGACCTCGCGACGGGATGTAGTGGTCATGACGAGCCGTTGTGGACCTCGGGACGGGCTGCCGTGGACCTCACAATGGGCCGTCGTAGTCACGAGAGGCCGTCGTGGTCATGATGGTCCGTGATATTGACGTTGATAATAACCTTATCTATGAAAATCTACTTATATTTGAACCATTCTACATAAAGTACCTTGTAATGTTAGAGCATGTTCTACTTATATCACCTTCTCAGCATTTAGTATTGACTTGTTTCATGCCAGTTTGGATAGAAAGATTACTTGGATGTGGTATCATGTTCCAGTAAGTGTTATTACATTTGTATTTTAATTAGAATTACGCAAACTTGTACTACTTTCTGATTCTTCTTACATCTAAATAATCTGTATTTTTCTTGATACGTTGATCTAATGTATGTTTTTGCTGTGAATCCGAGATTATGTCTTGAGTTCTCTATGACTAGATCTTTTATATTGTGTTTGTATGTGATGGGATTTAATCGAATTATTATCCAACTCCATCATTATTAATTTTAAACTCATTTTTTTGATACTTTGTGATTTCCTTTAGTGAATTCTATGTCCCAAAAGTTTGTGGAACTGTGATACTTGATCTTTCCCTGAACAATTATCATGTTATTACTTGTAATACCCATGAACTGTGATATTTGCAAGTTTCTTCTTCTACTTCTCTGATCTTCATGACGAACATGCATGACGGACCGTCATGGCTACGACGATCCGTCACGCTTTCCGTTACAGCTGAACAAGTTTCTTCTGCTACTTCTCTGATCTTCATGACGAACATGCAGGATGGACCATCATGGCTACGACAGTCCGTCACGCTTTCCGTTACAGCTGAAATTTCAAATTGATTAATTGTTAAATTTCTTATTTTGTGTTCTTTCTTGATGGAACAAATTTGTTTACTAGAGGAATTGATATTCAAGCAGTTAACGTTGTTTGCGTTAGTTTACGTGCATCATGGTTATTGTATAACACCAAATATTTTATATTGTTTCTTATGAAGTTTGAACCCTAATGCAATATCTTATTTGTGTAGGGAAATGGAGGTGATCAAATTTGAAGTGGATGATGAAGAGTTTTTGAACTGTTGTAAAAGTTTAAATTCATATTTGATTTATTGTGTACACATTTAGAATATTGATGGATACGTATGGGTATGTACACAACACATACTATCTTTTGGTTGTACATGAAATATTTCTCAAAGTTTATTTGAAATATATAGCTTCAATTTAATGATTAATTAGTTCATTTTGTGTTTTAGGTCACTTGTATGTATGTAAATATATTACATATATATGTGCTACATGTAGGCTTATAAATGTTGAAGTTACACATTGTAAGTGTTGCTCTAGGTAGATAAAAAGTTACACTTAGAAAGTGTTGCAATACATGACCAATAAAAGGCAACACTTTTTAAGTGTGAGCAATAAATCTTAAAAGGCAACGCTTTTAAGTGTAGTCTAACAAAAAATAGGTGTTGCTAATGCACGTCTTCAAAGCATGACCTTATACCTATTTGGATATGCTTTATAAGTGTTGCCAATGATGGCAACATTTAGAAAGTGTTGCCTAATGTCAAAGTTTACACTTCTTTTGGGCAGCCCCTAAAAAGTGTTGCTGAATATCCAAATGTGTAGCCTTTTATCAAAGGCCACACTTTTTGCTAGTTTAGGCTACACTTACGCGCTGTTGTTGTAGGCCGAAAATGGTGTAGTGGAAGGATTTAAGACATTACCATGTATTCACCTCCATGCAAACAGTCACACTCACCACACGTCTTTCATCCATGTTGGGCATTTCCATTATGGACCCTTCTTGGCAAGGCCAGATCTTGAGCCTTGAGCATTAGACCACTTGGACATCCTGATTCTTCTGTGTATTCTTCTACGCATTCACACAAGAAGGAAGTTAGATACTTTTAATGACAAAAAGTGCCAAAGCTCTAGATAGCACGATAAACAGTTAGAAAAAAGAGTTCCGTATCATCGCGTAGTCTTAAGTCATGATTGTAGCGCACTTCACAACCATAAACTATAAAATACATAACGTGGTTGTGTTGAGCTTTAGTTCCTAGGTAATTTAACCTCATGCTCTTATACAAGTTTGGTCACAACCAGGATTTTAGAATCCAAATCGCAACCGGCGTCGTTGACCTCTCAGAGGTCGCAAACAAGCCTCCTCTTGCATTTATCACATTCATATGGTAAATGTTAGCGGTAAATTTCAAACATTTAAACGTATGAAGTATACATAGACTTCATATAGTTATTTCATAAATTCATCATATAATAAGCTAAACATAAATATAACAACCATCTATCATAAGAATAAATTCAGAACAGATTAAGAATATATCATAAATCTGTTTGCCAAACACGACCTTATTAAAAAATCTTCGAAATGAAAGTATGAAAGAAACGCTAGGGAAAACATCCACCATCTTTGTCTAAAACTAGCCTAGACTAAAACTTTAGCATCCTCGAAATCAAGAGGACCTACCAAATGGTCTGGAGAAATGCTGATGTCAAAACCGTTGCAAGAGTCGTAAATCTATTCCTTAACCTTCATTTATTAAATAGTAAATAGTAGAGGTTAGTACAACACTTTTACTAAGTATGGGTGTATTCCCACATACACATAAGGCTATGCATGATCATAGAAAGCTCTTTCTAACAACATGCTATAAAGCCTAGTCACTAGACTTTCCTATATCGTTAGTTGTGAATTGTGGTATTCATATGATGTATTTTAATGCATTCAAATCACACAAATCATTTTCTATATGATTACAATACATTATTATCATCAACATAATTTTAGAACAACTCGAGCAACGATTTGAGATTTTTGATCCTCTTAGGCCGAGAGCTCCTTTTTGTACAGTTAGATTATTTTTCAGTATTTTTCTTCTTGTTATTTTCTAGTTAAATAACTCCTTTGGGCCTATGTTTTACTTACAAGTTCAATGATTCATTGTAGTCTCATACCCACAATGAATCAAGTATGTAATTCAAGAGATTAAGGAAATGACTTAACTACTATTTGGGGCATGAATATATTTATAAGTCAATACTTATTGACTTTTGTCATTCTTTAGTTGATTGCATAATGTGCATTATTCTTGCGGCATATAATTAATGCTTATGATCCTGCGTACTTTGGGCATGAATTTTTTCTAAGCAAATTTTATTGGCTAAATACATTAATTAATCATTTTGGATAAGCATATTTAAATTCATTATTGTCTTTGATATTTTTCTGTTAAAAGAAGTTATAATAATCCAATTTTTTTTGGCTTTGTTCATTTTCATCACATGCAGATTCATTATTAGCTATACCCTTTAGTTTTTGTAAACTTCATTCGACATGCTTTGACTATTTCTATAGCAAGTCATTCATTACACTATCTATTCGTTACATTTCTTAAGCCATTCTCTATTGATCATTCCATTGATTTCATTACATTCATGTTGGGAAAGTTATGGGTTATTTAGTTAACATTTCATGTTTAATATATTATACATTTCATATCTCTGAGACCTTGGGATTGTGGATGTAGCATTAGGACATCTCAAGTGCGGGCCCAACATATGGGACCTCAACCCAAGGGTCTTCTTTAGCAAACACAAAGTCTGCTTCATTCTTTCATTCGTACTTTACATTATTTATTTAATTCATTTGTAGGATTATTTAAGCACCATATATACCTAGGATGAAGTTTAAGACTCTCATCGATATCACGAAGTTCAATGACAAAGAATGACCTAATGTCATTACTTGAATCTGATTTCACCTCCTTATTGTCTTGCAAACACCTTCGGTATCATGTATTTAATTATCTTTCCTACTTTGAGGAAATCCAACCTTAACTAACATTTATAATGTGAGCATGATGAAATCTGGTGTCTTCCCCACACCTAAAAGAGGTGGAGTCACTGGCCAAGGTGAAATCAAAACATGCTAGTGTTTACAGGGAATTGAACCCTAGTAGAACCATATATGGGCTGCATAGGTTCAAAGACAAGGAGATATAAAGAGACTCATACCCGCCTAAATGGAAAGTCTTATCTCATGAGATTCACACAAACCATTGCCTTACCAAAAGAAGGAATCGCGACTCAATATAAAGTTCCATTACATTTATCTCATACATCATAGAAGCTGGCTTCTAACATGAGGGCATCATTGCTCATTAGATGATTTCTCATCTCATCATAAGTATTAGGTGTGAATTGTCCTTTCACTTACATATAGAGTATGATGGAGACTTGTCTCTTGATATTCAACACTCTTTTAGGTGAGTACTTTTTGATGACCTTATACTGGCGTAGGTACATCTTCTCTTGGTTAAACTAGGCTCATATTGTGATGAAACACTATTCTTTCTTAACATCTTTTCATTTCATACCTTTCATTATTTTTTCATCGTTTAACATAAATATGCTTTGGTGGAATTTACATTGAGGGACATTTATTCTAGGCGTATATACAACTTGCCTCACTTAGTTATCTTTTTTAACTTTTAGAGTTGACTCACGCAGTATGGAAGCTTGCTTCTAGATTGATATTTTACTCTATTGATGATTGGTAATCCTTACTTTACATTGATGAAATATGAATGTATCTTACATATCATCCTTTGGTGTTAATGAGACAGGCTCACACATTCTAACACCTTCATAACTGTGTATTCTATTAACATTGTCTCTTAGGTGTAAGTGAGACTTGTATCACTTCCTTTAACACCCCATTCTGGCCACTTACATAATTTATACCCCTTTAATTATGTTATAACTCATGTTACTTACTTACTTTAGTGTTGTATATTCATATCATCGTTTATGGACGATGAGCACTTCATTCAATGAGTTTCATGAGTTCATATTTCATTCTTTAAGACCATGTTGGGAGTTGACCCAATGAGTGGCATGCCCTTGATTATGAGTTCATTGAATTAGTTTAGAAGTTCTTATATTTTTATTTGATACTCTAACTACACAAGATTGGCATATGATTATTATTGGCCTCAACCTTTGAATATTAAACTATATAACCATTTTTGTTGGAATGTGCCAATTTTATATATGTTCATATTTAAATTTAATATGTATGAACCAATAGCCAATATTTTAATTAATTAACATAATATAATATCCAATTAACATGAATAATCTTTACACAATGTATCGTAAGCCTTTTTATTGGCATACGATTAGTATTGGCATAAACAATAGGTCATATATTTGATAACCATATTTGTTCACATAAGCTAATTTTCATGTTCAACATGCTTAAGTTTTTAGACATTATACATTATCCAATATTGTAGTAATTTAACATAATATTTTATCCAATTCCCTACAACTTGTTTGGCCATGAAGTGTTAGCCAATTTATTGGCATAAGATTAGTATTGACATAATTAATTGTTTTTAGATTTCATAACTGTTTTGTTGGCATAAGCAAATGTTTCATTCAATCATGCTCCATTTGGGATACATTATTCATTAGCCAATCTTTAACTTATTTAGAGATAACATCATATATAAATCCTATTTAAACTTTGAATAATGTATTTCTTAGCCATTTTATTGACATAAGCCAATCATTCACTCAAATTATGATTTCACGGAGATCTTTTTAGCTGACCTTATAACATAACTTTAGGTATAACTTTTTTTAAACATCATGTACAGCATCATAATAGAATTTGATGCATCTATAATCTTTATAACGTCATATAAAATGCAAGTATGTACAAAAGACCATAACATCTTCATACATAACGTTTTTGGACACATCGTTAACATAGTATCATTCTTTTAGTTCACGTGATAACACTTTGCATCAAACAAGTCCAATTAATAGGTTCAGTTAATCATTATTAAATAAAAAACCATAAACATTAAGATCATAAATAACCACATACCAACAACATGATTTCTAACCTATTCAACATTGAAATTGTAAAAAGGATAATAGGGAAAGGAGTTCGACAGGAACGACGGGAAACAACCCTAGTATTCAAGATCATAGAATCATTCGAAAGAAAGTTCTCTTGGAGAAAGAAGTCCAGGATATAAACCCATACATTATGTATAACATAATATACAAAGACCATCTTGAACAAAACCTTGAAATCTCCCTAGAGAAATCTATAACTTTTTTACCTTTTTCTTTCGTTCGTTGGTTACCCTTTTTTAATCACATGTTCAATGAGTTTTAACCTGATTTTAAGGTTTTGGAAGTGATCTTGTATTATACCACTTATGTTTAATAAATTAATTTAATAAAATTTTTAACCAATTACCAAAACGCCCCTTCTAAAGTGACTAAACATAGGATAACATAACACTTAGTCAAATCTGGAAATTGTTGTTGACTATGATTTTTATCAACATTTTGATATATTAATTAATGAAATCTTTAATTTAAGTAATTTAGGTTCCTATAGTAAGTACTAAAGTACCCCTAAGTCATTGGAACTATAATCAACCCTTTAGGACAATCCTAGGTTAAGTAGTAGAATCTTTCTTTAATTATACTAGGTTAGTGTAAGGATTATATTTTAACCATTTCAAATAATTAATATAATTGCTAATTTAATTAATTAGGTTACGTAAGGTAATTACTAAAGTACAATTAAGTTTTTAGTATCATAACCAATCCTTTGAACCATCCTAGGTTAGTTACTAGGTTGTCTTTTTTTTTGTCTAAACCGAAATAAGGAAATTCCTTTGTGATTTCGGTTTTTCCCATTTAAATTAATTAATTAAATTGTTAAATTGATTATTTAAGTAGTATCGGGTAATTAATAAAGTATCTATAGGTTGTTAGGAGCCTAACTAACTCTTTGGACCATCCGAGGTTAGCTGCTAGGTTGTCTCTTAAACTAGTACTAGGTGAGTGTCAACCTAGTTTTGGTCCTAGGTTGTCGGGTGCACTAATTGGTCCATTTTGGTTATTCCTAGGTTATTTACATAGTTAGTACAGTTATTTATGACCTAGAGTTTGTTAAGAAGTTAGGATTCACATGGAGTGGTCCCTTGTGCACTTTTTCCCCCTAACTACCCTAAGTGAATTCGGTTCAGGTGGTCCCCTCCATCGGTAGATTCTTCACATGTCTTGCACATATGCTTGCACATGGGTTTGTTGTTATTTCCTAACTAACTATTATTTATGGTTCATTTTTGAATGTTCACTTATTTTCCCAAGGACCATCATTATGTCCTTGGTCACTAGTCACTCTACATGATCATTTTAAACGGTTATGTACTTAGGGTACCAGGCTTGACACGTGGATGCCTAATACCTAATGTGTTTGTACCTGATGAATTTCTGAATTTAAGCTTAGCGTGTATATTGCAGGTACATTTATTAAATAAACTCATAGATACTTCGAAATTTGGATAACACTCTCTAAGCCAAACTTTTCTACTATGTTCATATTTTTCTAATATGCCCAATATATCTAAATTATGGGCATTGAAATGCCTATTAACCTCTGATACACATTCTAATGAACCTATTGGACTTTTCATTACACGTATAATTTTCCGAAATGTTACATTATCCCCCCTTAGGAACATTAGTCCTCGAATGACACTTAAACATCAATTAAACAAAGAGGGTGTCATTTGAAACTTACTTTGTCATACTTAAATGTTTTTATTTTGTGAATATCTAATTCAAATTTATTTCGATGATGCATATCTTTCAAGCTTGTTTAAAGTTTCACATTTGAGATTGAGGAATTTCTTCTCCATCACACTTAACTGAATGCACATCACAAATCATGCAACACCGAAAACATGCCTATGCTACACCAAAAACAACAACATAAAATGCAACCTAACTTGGTTTTGACTCACATAGTGCCAGTATAAGAAATACGAATAGGGAATTACCACACAAAATCCACCAAAGCACTTAAACATAGAGTTTCTTAACATAAACCAGACTTAGGAAGAGTATATCTAACCTCATAGATAATATCTTATTGGCCTTAATATTTGAACCTAATGACGCCCAACTTAATCTCAAAGGGACTTGACACTATGCCATCTAATTCGGTACATACCCCTTCAGCCATAACACTGTCTCTTATGGGAGTACTAACTAGAAACAGTTCATGTAAGATCTCAAGAAGTAAGTCAAATTAATTAGCTACAAAAGGAGTTACCGTATACAAGGTAGGTTGTGGATCCAATAATGCATCAAAAGAAAAGGAGAAGACAAGCAAGTTACAATCTTCCACATCCGCGGCCTTCTCTTGTTCCTCCTTTTCTTTTAAAGCATAGAACAAGTTTCTTCAAATGTGCTTGCACATTGGTTGGTACTTTCCTATCTAAATATTATTTATGGTTAATTTGGTAATGTTTACTTCCCTCACTATGTCCTTGGGCACTAGTCACTCTACATGATCATAATAAATAGTTATGTACATAGGGTACTAGGCTTGACACTTGGATGCCTAGTACCTAATGTGTTTGTCACTGATGAATTTCTGAATTTTAGCTTAGGATTTTCATTAAAGATTCATTTATTACATAAACTCATAGATACTTGACAATTTTGCTAACAATCTCTAAGCCAACATTTTCTACTATGCCCATAATTTTCTAATATGTCCAATATTTCTAAATATGGGGCATTGGGATGCCTATTTACCCCTGATACGCATTCTAAAGAACCTATGGGCTTTTCATTAAACATATGATTTTCAGGAATGTTACAAAGTCATGATGTTTTATCGGAGTATGCTTTGGTTTAGGATTTATAGGGTGGTATAAAGTTGAATTGAAATCTCTTGACTATGATTTGCGAGGTGTTATCTTAAGATGTCAACGTTATAAGGATTCTGAATGATTTGCCAATGTGCCTTATCATGATGTTAAAATGTTAATGTTCTACCCTCATCTATGTGAATTGTAATGAACGGACAATACTCATACAATCCTTATTGAGCTATGATGACGACAATGATTTTTATACAAGGTTGAGACCCTATGACCTACAATCAGCTTTGAGTATTAATAAAGACATTATAGACATTTCAAAAAATTACTCTATCTTAGCACCGAGTCAAATAGAGTAAGGAGTGTCCCTTCCTACATTTGTAAGGTAGGAACACTAATGTACTCTATAGATTTGAGACTATAATGCATGTAGCATAAAGAGGGTCCCAACTATATCTCCTATTACTTGAACTATGTTTCCCCAAAGGAATACAAGCTAGTGGATCCACGTAGTTGCATGTCATGTTTTTGTACTACCTAGGCAAGTAGTCCGCCTTCTTGTCGTGTAGGGTTTCATGACACCTAATTCCATATTATCTCATGTGGTCTATGTCGGTTAAGTAAAGATGTTCCCAAAAGGTAAAATAAAATAAAGGAATCAACACTAACGAAGGTGACCTAAGGGGTTTAGCTTAGTCTAGGTAGGGGTATGAGACTTTACATATTCATTTCACTAGTTGGCCTTAAAGGAAGTCTTATGAGGATGTTCTTATGTATGGATATGCTAAAAAAAATTATATGTATATTATGATCTTACATGTTAATGATAATGTGTGATTTTCATTACTGTTGTGAACATGTATTTGGTCTATAATGCTAAAAGTATGAGATTGTGTACTCTTAATGATATGCTATGAGAAGTGGGATATTGGTTATGATTCTAGTTTGGTTATTGATTGAGTAAGGTTATGGGGATTTGCTTGTTCATTTCATTTACTGACTTGATAGGCGTTATGGGCAATTGTCTTACGTTGGTTATGTTGAAATGTTCTCTTATCCCTGCTTGTTCAAGTTGTAACTTGATGTTAAAGTTATATTGATTATATATGTAAGTATGTTGATATGTTCATTGAGTTGACTACGCTTAATATTGTTAGTATAGTAATATACATGCCTATGACTTAATGAATATTACTAAGTGATTTGATATGGTCTTGTTGATAATGCATAAGTGTTTCCAAAGCAAGTTGCATACCTCTATGAAATGTCCCTTTTAATAGCATGTTTCCAAAGTATGCGTGCATATGGCCTCATACTTAGTACAAGTGGTGTACTAATCCCATTTCATTCTTTTTCCTAGTATTTAGGATTCGGTCATTAATGTTCTTTGAAGACGACTTGAATAAGTCTAGGATATCTTATTCATCCAAGTAGTGTAGGTCCTCACTTTTTGAGGGTCATACCACTATCAAGCTATGGTGTTGTTCTAGTATTAAAGACTCTTATATTTCTTTCCTTTTCATTTAGTATGAAGCATTGTATACTGATGTGAGGCATTTTTAATTTGAAATATGGGCTATGCCTAATTCTTACACTCTGATTAGATTGTTATGAAATAAGATAACTATAATGACTATGTTATCTTTTATATATATCGATGTGCAATAAAAGTAGAAGAGTAAGTAATGTTCCTATATGAAGGGTCTATGCATACTCGATATGTATATATACTATGTGTATGTAGACGTCTGTGTAAATCTACAATTAGATGTATTGAAAAAGATTTAAATTTCTGTTAAATTTGACCTATGAATATAATGATGTTACGAAAGAGGTTAGTCTTAGTCCTCAAAGAGGACCACAACACCGGTTACGTCTAGGGTGTATTCCTAGAAGTGACAAACTTTGTATCCGAGCATTAGGTGGAATAATCTTTGAGTCATTTTCTCTCTCAACCACCTCTATGTAAGTTTGTATTCATCATTGTGAAGAGCTCCACACTTATGGATAGGAACCTATGTGATGCTTAGGAAACTCTCACTTTATTTGAAGTCCAATATCGTGCCTTTGTAGTGTTAGATCTATGTGATTTTGCATCTAATCCTATTATTGTGATTATAGTCAATGAATACTCGAAGGAACGCGGCACGAAGACATGAAAAAGAGATTGCCAATGTGGGAGTCCCTCCCCGTTGTGATCAATTTCCACATTTTGAGGAAGATGTGAATGATGACCAAGCTCCACTAAATCCTCCTCCTTTGACGGATGATAACATTAGGTTCGCTGTATTCCAAATAGCGCAAGCCGGTACTACCCAAGCACAAGACACCACTACTCAATCTCAATCCATGACGGCCCAAGCTAAACTAGAGGTTTTACCACGGGCAAATCAACAGGTTTTTAATATGGCCTCTCGTCTAAGGGACTTCAGTCGGATGAATCGTCCTACTTTCTATGGGTCCAAGGTTGAAGAACACCCTTATGAGTTCATTGATGAAATCTACAAGATCCTCCATGCTGTGGGGTTGTCTACTAGTGAAAAGGTCGACTTAGCCACTTACCTACTCAAGTATGTGTCCTAAAAACTATATATGTCCAATGGAGGGAAAATAGGTCGTTAAGGGGTGGACTGGTGATTTAGGAAGTGTTCATGAATATATTTCTTGATAGATTGTTTCCTAAGGAGAAGAGGGAATCCAAGGTGGTTGATTTCATCAACCTTTTCCAAGGAGATGTGAGTGTTCTTGAATACTCTTTGAAAGTCACTAAATTGTCAAAATATGCTACTTCTTTGGTTTTGACCCTAAGGATGAATTCCTTTGTGACCGGAGTATCGTATGACTTCCATGAAAAGTTTAATTCAGCTATGCTACATGACAATATGACAATTTCTTGTCTTACGGTTCATCCTTAACAAGTGTAAGAGGCAAGAGCTAAAAGGAAGAGTAGATATGCCAAGAGAGAAAGATCCTTTGATGGTGGTTCTTCTAAGAGTAGGCTTGCGACTCAAGACAAGCCTAGATTCAAGAAGAGGGTGTCCAATAAAATTCCTTCAAAGTTCCCTAAGGTTCTTTATGATAGGGTGTATAACCCTAAGCATAAAAAAGGAAAGGGTACTAGTTCACCAAATGAGAAGCCAACTTTTGGAAAGTGCGGCAAGAAACACTATGGTGATTGCTTTAAAGAAACGATAATAGTTTTTGTTGTTGTAAAAGTGGGCACAAGGATAGGGATTGCTCGAATATGAGGGGCCAAGGCAAGGGTAGTGGTCAAGTGCAAGCTAGTTGTTCAAATGATGATCCGAAGAAGAATCGCTTCTATGCTCTTCGCTGTAGGGGTGAGCAAAAGATTTCTCCCGATGTGGTGACCGGTATGTTGAATGTCTTCTCTATTGATGTTATGCTTTACTTGATCCGCGATCTACATTATTTTTTTTTACTCCCTTCATAAATAAGAAGTTTGAAATCTTATCCGACATTCTAAATGAAACTTTTATGTTGTCTACCCCGGTGGGTAAGTCGGTTGTTGCAAAAATAGTATATAGTAATTGACATATAAGGATATCCAATAGAGTTACTTATGTTGAAATAGTAGAACTTAATATGTTTGATTTTGATGTCATATTGGGTATGTATTTGTTGCATGATTGCTTTGCGTTTATAGATTATAGAACAATGGTGGTGAAGTTTAACTTTCCAAATGGCCCATATTAGAGTGGAAGAGGGGAAACTCTATTCCTAAAGGTCGCATCATCTCTAGTTTGAAAGCTTGTAAAATAATCTCGAAAGGGTCTTTATACCATATAGTAAGGGTCCAAGATTTAGACTCCAAAATTCCTCCCTTTTAGTTGATTCCCGTAGTGAAGGAATTTCTTTAGGTATTTTGTAATGATCTTCCCGGTATTACTTCCAAATAAGAAACTTTTTTTTGTATTGACTAGTTACTGGATATAAATCCTATTTCAATTCCTTCTTATCGGATGGTTTTGGTCGAATCGAAAGACTTGAAGGCTTAACTCAAGGAATTTCAAGACAAGGGTTTTATTTGACCTAGTATTTCTCTATGGGGTGCTCCGGTTTTATTTGTGAAAAAGAAGTATGGGTCATTTGGAATGTGCGTTGAGTATCGCCAACTTAATAAAGTCACTGTTTACAATAAGTATCCTCTCCCTTGGATTGATGACTTTTTTGATCAACTCCAAAGGGCAAGCTACTTTTCTAAGATTGACTTGAGATTAAGGTATCACCAACTTAGGGTGAGAGGTGAGGATGTACCAGTGACAGCCGTTCGGACTAGATATGGTCACTATGAGTTCATCATAATGTCCTTTGGTCTTACAAACACACGCCGGTGTTTATGGATCTCATGAATAGAGTATTTCAGAGATACCTAGATTCATTTGCCATTGTTTTCATTGACGTCATATATTCAAAAAATGAGGGTGATCATATGAACCATTTAAGGGTGGCGTTACAAGTATTGAAGGAGAATCAATTATTTGCCAAGTAGTGGAGATGTGAGTTTTGGTGGTGGCATTTCTTGGTCATATTATCTATTGTGAGAAAGTTGAGGTTGATCCAAGTAAAATCGAGGCGGTCAAGAATTAGACTAGACCATTAACTCCAACCGACATTAGGAGTTTCTTGGGTCTAACGGGTTATTATTGGAGGTTTGTGGATAATTTTGCGTCTCTTGCATCTACCTTGACTACTTTGACAAAAAAGAGTATGAAATTTGAATTGGCGGAGGCATGTGAAAAGAGATTCCAAATGCTGAAGAATAGGCTTACTTTCGCTCTGGTATTGACCCTACATGAGGGTACAAAGGGTTTTGTAGTATATTGTGATGCATCCCGAGTCGGGTTGGGGTGTCTTCTCATGCAACATGGGAAAGTTATAGCCTATGCCTCTAGGCAACTCAAGGTGTATGAGAGAAATTATTGACTCATTACTTTTAATTAGCGGCGGTGGTATTTTCTCTTATGATATGGACGCACTACATGTATGGGGTCCATGTGGATGTGTATACAAACAATAAAAGTCTTCAATACGTATTCACTCAAAAGGAGTTAAATATTCGACAAACGAAATTGTTACTGTTGTTGAAAGAATAGGACATGACTGTCCTCTATTATCCTTGTAAGGCCAATGTGGTTGTGGATGCTTTAAGTCGTTTGTCCATGGGAACTATGTCCCATGTTAAGGAATACAAGAGAAACCTAGTAAAGGATGTTCATATGTTGTCTTGTTAGGTGTTCGGATTGAGTATTCTCCCATAGGTGGAAGTGTTGTACATTATAACTTCGAGTCATCTTTTGAAGTAGAGGTGAAGTCCAAACAACACCTGGATCAAGCATTGATGGTGTTAAAGGAATCAATCCTTGGTAAACTCAATGAGTCATTATCCTTAGGGGGGATGATTTCATGAGGTGCCAATGAATGTTATGTGTCAAAATACAGATGGTTTGAGGAGTCTGATTCTTGACGAAGCTCATGGGTCCATTACTCCATTCATCCGGGTTCGACGAAGATGTACCATGACCTTAGGGAAGTATTTTGGTCAGAAGGTTTGAAGAAGGACAAAGAGGAATTTGTTAATAAGTGTCTGAGTTGCAAACAAATGAAAGCCAAAGATCAAAACCAGTTGATTTACTAGTCCAAATCCCTACTTGGAAGTCAGAAAACATCAATATGGATTTCGTAGTAGGGTTGCACCGGACTAAAAAACAATATGACTCTATATGGTGATTTTTGATAGGTTGACCAAGTCCGCTCATTTTATTCACGTCAAGTCGACTTAATCAGTGGAATATTATTCAAGGATCTTCGTTGATGAGATTGTGTACATCCATGGTAATACATTATCCATCACATCGCATAGGAGTACACAATTCACAGCAAGGTTTTATAGGTCATTTCAAGAAGGGTTAGGTACCAAGGTGAAGCGAAGCACCACTTTTCATCCCCAAATGGATGGTAAAGAAGAGAGTACAATTCAAACCCTTGAGGATATGCTTATAGATTGTATTATCGATTTCAAATGAAGTTGGGATAAACATTTGCCTTAAGTATAGTTTGCTTATAATAATATTTTTCATTCATCCATATCCATGGCTTCGTATGAAGCCATGTAAGGTGGGAAGGGTAGGTCTCTTATTCGATGGTTTAAAGTGGGTGAGCCTTCACTTTTTGGTATCGATTTGAGCTATAAGACTTCGGATAAAGTTCATATCATAAGGAACCGGTTGAAAACTGCCTATAGTTGGCAAAAGTCTTATGTCGATCATAGAAGAAGAGATTTACTGTTTGAAGAAGGAGATAAGGTGTATTTGGAAATTTCACCTATGAAAGGGGTGGTTAGATTTTTCAAGAAAGGGAAGTTTAGCCCTCGTTATGTGGGTCCCTATAAAATATTGCAAAGGTTCGGTAAAGTTGCCTATGATTTGAAACTCCCTAGTGAATTAATTTCGAATCATCCGGTTTTCCATCTTTCCATGCTTAAGAAGTGTGTCGGTGATCCGGAGTCTATTCTTCCTAGTGAGGGTCTTGGTGTGAAGGATAATCTTTATTTTGAGGATGTTGAAGTTCAAATTATTGATATACAAGTAAGGAAATTGAGGAATAAAGAGGTGGCTTCCGTAAAGTTGTTATTGAGGAATCACCTAGTTGAGGGTGCAACATGGGAGGTTGAGGCCAACATGAAGTACAGTTACCCTCTTCTATTTGCTAACTAAATTTAGTAGTTCTTACTAATAATGAAAATAATAACTAAAAATTGATTTTTCTAGATTTTTAGTGAAGTTATGCAAAAGGTGCATTTTTGATGTCATTAGAGTGAGCATTATAGTGAAGTATGCTATTAATCTGAAATTTTTCTTGTTTGAGTCATAATATGCATTTTGATATGGTGAGTCTTTATGAAACTATATGTAGCATGTTAATAAGTTGAACTTTAGCATACTTGACTCATAAATGCTATGTTGAACTCTTGATGCTGTGAGAAGGATATTCTTCATAATGTAATGTTGAGTCTTATGTGTGGTAACTGAAGCTTTTTGAATTTCCTTTTGTAAGTGATATGATTTTTATTTTGAGTCATGTTGTTATGTGTTGTTGTTTGTCAGGCTGCTAGTCTTAAGTCTATTTCATCCTTCAAAAGAATTTTAGTGTCATTCGAGGACGAATGTTGCTAATAGAGCGATAATGTAAAACTTTGAAAATCCAAGATGTGTTCTAGATCCTGACATAAGTATCATAAGGTGCAGACACTTTTTAAGGTCCTTTTTAATTATAATAAGTCATTTAGTAAGTCTCTAAACCATAATGTCCAAGAACATCCGTGACGTCCAAAATCTAGTTAAAAGGAGGTACTATCGTGCCATAGCCTATTTGATTAGCTTTTAGGAGTCTGAAACTCATGAAATTTGGTGGAAGGGCGTCTAACATGTGTTGAAGTTGATCTATGGTCGAAAAATTTGGGTACGACTCCCCAAGGAACAACAAGGTCGCTTGAGGAGGACCCTTGTAAGAGTGTGCAAAAGGTGTCAAAAGATAGTAGCATCAACGCATGCCACAAATGGTCCGTTGGTGAATCGAGGGGCGTCGATGCCACCTTCGATTGTAATTTATCCAAAATTCTTGATGGGTAATGTTTCATAGTCTTTGACCAAGATAACGGATGTGCGGCATGGAAGAGCATAGTGTCTATCGATTGACCCACGATCCATCGATGGTGGTGTCGTATGTGGTCACTGTAGTTTCCTGCACGTTTTTAACTAGTTCTAAAAAATTAATAAGGTTACTTTGTCATTTATGGGTTAATGGAAGCCTAATTGATTTATTCAATACAACATATAAAGACCTAACCCCATTATACTAGTCAAAACTCACAAACCCAAACTCTTTTCCTTCTCTCTTCTTTCTCTCTCGAGTGAAGACTCCATTGAAGACAAGGCTAGGGAAGGGTTCTAGGTCTTCAATTAACAAGGACATCAATTACCAAGGTATGTGATCTAATTCACCTATGAGACCTTTTTCCTCAAAGGGTTCAACCAAATTGATTTCCAAAAATTGTGTTTTCAAGTGGGTTTCATCCAATCTCAAAATTAGTGTTATTATTTGATTTGTTTATAATTTATTTTGGATAATATGGATATATTAACATGTATTATAACTTAATTATGATGTATTTTAATGGATTGGTATAGTTGTAGAAGATGGCCCTTATCCCTTAACCCTAGATTATGATCTTTATATGAATTATGTTATATTGGTTCAATTGACTTGGTTATTTGTTGAATTACTAGTTCATGATGTTGTTATTCAAATTATGAATGTATTTGGGTGATTTATTGTGTTTTAAAGCTAGTACTTGAGAAGTAGATTTAGGTTATGAAGTATGTTGTGAGCTTGACCTATGTATTTTGTCTTAAGCTATAACCTAGTATTGAATTGTGATGTCGTGATTCCTCTAGTAATGTTATAATGTTGGGGATTGAAATATGATGTCACGACCCAAATCGGGGCCGCGACTGGCACCCACATTTACCCTCCTATGTGAGCGAACCAACCAATCTAACCTTAACATTTCAATGTATAACAACAGAAAATAGTGCGGAAGACTTAACTCATTAATAAAAACCAATTCAATAACTACTAAAATTCAACATCTATTATTTCCCCAAAATCTGGAAGTCATCACCAGAAGAACAACTATAATAAAAATACTAAACTAAGAGTATTCTAAAAGTTAAACAAGTAAAAAGCTAGTCCATGCCAGAAGTTCACGGCATCAAGACTTGAAGAAGGAGATCCAGTCCAAGCTAGAAGCATTGGCTCACCCTGAAGATCCGGTGTGACGAAGACTGGCTAGAATTACTACTGAGTTGAAGATGACGGAACGTTTGCTGCACTCCACAAATAACAAAGAAGAAAGCATAAAAGTAGGGGGGTCAGTACAAACCACGGGTACTGAGTAGATATCATCGGCCAACTCAAAATAGAAAACAGTATATATCAGTTAATATCATAAATCAACTATAAAACTCAACATGTAGCAACAACAAGTATTATAATCATCAATAATTACTATCAAGTTCATCCATGAGGGCTCAAGCCTCAATACCATACTCATTTGGGAGTTAAGTTCATTATGTTGAGTAAATTATCATCTATCAAGATTCATTATCTTTCTTCCTCTTGTGTCGGTACGTGACACTCCGATCCCCTACTACTATGTGTCGCTACGTGACACTCCGATCCCCTAATTCTACGTGTCGGTTCGTGACACGCGTCCCACTAATAATATGTGTCGGTACGTGACACTCCGATCCCCTAAATCTACGTGTCGGTTCGTGACACCCGATCCCCTAATATGTGTCGGTACGTGACACTCCGATCCCCTAAATCTACGTGTCGGTTTGTGACACCCGATCCCCTAATATGTGTCGGTACGTGACACTCCGATCCCCTAATACTATGTGTCGGAACGTGACACTCTGATCCACTAATACTATGTGTCGGAACGTGACACTCCGATCCACTAATACTATGTGTCGAAACGTGACACTCCGATCCACTATCTCATTCTATCAATTCATCAAGCCTTCTCTATACCAAGGCATCATCAATCCCATTACTTTAATTCATGAAGCCTTCTTTTATACCAAGGCATCATCATTAATAACGTAGATTGAAGTTTCTTTCAAGATTTGGGATTCAATAGTTTCATCATGCTTGTTTTATCAAAAATCACAAAACCATATTCATACAAGCATACAATTAAGCATATAGAAGGGTTTTACAATACTACCAATACATATCATTCGCTATTAAGAGTTCACTATTAATAACGTAAAACAACCATAACCTCGACCACCACATTCTCCAGAAAAATGGCCTCTACCATGACCACCTCTACCTCTAGCTATTGGGGGTCTGTAACTCTGTTTTGGACAATTTCTCCTAATGTGTCCAATCTCCCCACATCCATAACACTCTCTGGAGTCAGGCATGGGTCTCTCGGAGAAGTGTTGACCGGTCTGAGGTGGACCCCCAACTACAGTCTGTAGTGAAGACTGAATTGGTCGGACTGAGTAACCTCCAGAACTCTGTCCTCTAGCATAAGAACCACTGAACTCACCTCCCTTTCGAAACCTTTTTGATGTCGATGTCATGGCGAAGTCATCTGGCTTCACTCCTTCAACCTCTATCACAAAGTCTACCACCTCTTGGAAGGATTTCGCCGTAGCCGCTACCTGTAAGGCTGAAATCCGCAATTCTGACCTCAACCCCTTCACAAAACGGCGAATCCGTTCTTGTGGACTGAAACAAAGTTGGGTGGCATACCTGGATAATGCACAGAATTGGCCTCATATGCATTAACCATCATCCTACCTTGCTCTAGACTCAAGAACTCATCCCTTTTTCTATCCCTCAAAGTCCTTGGGATATACTTCTCCATAAACAAACTAGAGAATGATGCCCAAGTCATAGGCGGTGCCTCTGTTGGTTGACACTCAACATGTGACCGCCACCACATTTTGGCTTTCCCTTGAAACTGATAGCTCACGAACTCAACGCCAAACCGTTCTACTATACCCATCTTGTGTAGTAGCTCATGACAATCAACCAGAAAATCATAAGCATCTTCAGATTCTGCACCCTTGAAGACTGGAGGTTTCAATTTCAAGAACTTACTGAAAAGTTCATGTTGATCATTTGTCATTATAGGCCCAGTAGCCAGACGAGGAAATGTGCCTATTTCCAATGAAGCATCCATACGAGGAGCCATAGTGTCTGCATGTTGTACCTCTGAAACCGGAGGTGTTGGTGCAGAAAACACTGGAGGTGCTTGACCCTGATCAGATAAACCACTAAGATAGGCCAGAACCGGATTAATCATTTCCGGGGTAGGTTGGGGTGGTAATTCTTCATTCTGCACTTGTTCATTCTCCCCTTCCTCACCCTCTCTTATCACTTCCTTAGTCGGTGGAGGAGTCACCGCCCTAGTACCAGATGGGCTAGGGGTTCGTCCTTTTCCTCTAGAGGACGTCCTCCCACGACCTCTACCACGGCCTCTTGCCACTGATCCTCCTCGAGCTACAGCCCCAGTGGCTGGCTCAGTCGTTTCTTGTCTTGCCGTTGTTACTGCTGGTGCGGTCATTGCTCTAGTTCTAACCATCTGTGAAATAGAGTGAAGATGGTCAGATACCAATTTGTATCACCCAGATACCAATTGGAATCAAGTAGTAGCACGAAAGAAGGAATGAAAGAACTGAATTTTCCTAAAGTCTTATAGCCTCTCAAAGAAAAGTAAAGGCGTCCCCCTACCGTTCCTTAAGACTCTACTAGACTCGTTCTTGTGTGATGAGACCAACGAACCTAATGCTCTGATACCAAGTTTGTCACGACCCAAATCGGGGCCGCGACTGGCACCCACATTTACCCTCCTATGTGAGCGAACCAACCAATCTAACCTTAACATTTCAAAGTATAACAACAGAAAATAGTGCGAAAGACTTAACTCATTAATAAAAACCAATTCAATAACTACTAAAATTCAACATCTATTATTTCCCCAAAATCTGGAAGTCATCACCACAAGAACAACTATAATCAAAATACTAAACTAAGAGTATTCTAAAAGTTAAACAAGTAAAAATCTAGTCCATGCCGGAAGTTCAAGGCATCAATACTTGAAGAAGGAGATCCAGTCCAAGCTAGAAGCATTAGCTCACCCTGAAGATCCGGTGTGACGAAGACTGGCTAGAATTACTGCTGAGTTGAAGATGACGGAACGTTTGCTGCACTCCACAAATAACAAAGAAGAAATCATAAAAGTAGGGGGGTCAGTACAAACCACGGGTACTGAGTAGATATCATCGGCCAACTCAAAATAGAAAACAGTATATATCAATTAATATCATAAATAACCTATAAAACTCAACATGTAGCAACAACAAGTACTATAATCATCAATAATTACTATCAAGTTCATCCATGAGGGCTCAAGCCTCAATACCATACTCATTTGGGAGTTAAGTTCATTATGTTGAGTAAATTATTATCTTTCAAGATTCATTATCTTTCTTCCTCTTGTATCGGTACGTGACACTCCGATCCCCTACTACTATGTGTCGGTACATGACACTTCGATCCCCTAATTCTACGTGTCGGTTCGTGACACCCGTCCCACTAATACTATATGTCGGTACGTGACACTCCGATCCTCTAAATCTACGTGTCGGTTCGTGACACCTGATCCCCTAATATGTGTCGGTACGTGACACTCTGATCCCCTAAATCTACCAGTCGGTTTGTGACACCCGATCCCCTAATATGTGTCGGTACGTGACACTCCGATCCCCTAATACTATGTGTCGGAACGTGACACTCCGATCCACTAATACTATGTGTCGGAACGTGACACTCCGATCCACTAATACTATGTGTCGGAACGTGACACTCCTATCCACTATCTCATTCTATCAATTCATCAAGCCTTCTCTATACCAAGGCATCATCAATCCCATTACTTTAATTCATCAAGCCTTCTTTTATACCAAGGCATCATCATTAATAACGTAGATTAAAGTTTCTTTCAAGATTTGGGATTCTATAGTTTCATCATGCTTGTTTTATCAAAAATCACAAAACCATATTCATACAAGCATACAATTAAGCATATAGAAGGGTTTTACAATACTACCAATACATATCATTCGCTATTAAGAGTTCACTACGAATAACGTAAAACAACCATAACCTACCTCCACCGAAGAATTGGAATCAACAAACAATTTCCCAAGCTTTATTTTCCTCCCTCTCGATCGATTTCTCTCTCTCTTTCTGTTTTTTCTCTTTTTCTTATTCCAAACCCTCTTCCTTTTACCCTAATTAGTATATAATTAAGGGTAAAAGATGGCAATAATACCCCACTAATTAACTTAAGGTTACCTCTTTTAACCCCCAAGTAATTAGACTTATTAATATAAACCTTCTAACTTATAATTAAATTAGGAATAGTCCAAAACGTCCTTTAAAACGTGTAAAGAAATCCGACTCCGACTGGGATTACGCAACCTGTGACGGCCCGTCGTGCCTGCGATTGTCCGTCACGCCGGTCGTCGCGGCATCTTAGAATTTCATTTTTCACTAAGTAGTCTGTGACGGTCCGTCACACCTGTGACGGTCCGTCCTGCACTTCCGTCATGACGTTCAGAAACTCGTTCCCCGTACCAATTTCTCAAAAGTTGAAGTGTTTTGCAACGGAATCTCACCACGGTTTGTCGTGGCTCTGACGGTCCGTCACAAATTACAGAGAGTCGATTTTAGTACCCCAATTTCAAAATTCTAAGTGTTCTGGGACGAAACACCCTCGATGGTCCGTCGTGCCCATGACGGTCCGTCGTGGTATCCGTCGTCTTAGCCAGTTTTTCCAGAAATAAAATCTGCTGCTCAAAACGACTAAACAGGTCGTTACATATGATGATGTTATACACTAATTGGGTTGAATTAAGGGTTGATTTAAGAGCTTGATTGATGAGTTATGAAGGATACTTGGTAAGTCTTATGATCCCTATCATTTACTTCAAATTATGGTTAATTGTGATTAAGTCATGATGTTGTATTGGAGTATGACTTGTTTATGGATTAATAGGGTTGTATGATGTTGAATTTAAATGTCTTAGACTATGATTTATGAGGTGTTATCTTAAGATGTGAATGTTATAAGGATGGTGAATGATTTGTCAATGTGTTTATCATGATGTGAAAATGTTAATGTGCTAACCTCACTTATGTGAATTGAAATGAAAGGACAATAATCATGCTATCCTTAATGAGCTATGACGATGATGATGTTTATACAAGGGTTAGACCCTATTACCCACACTTTGCTATGATGATTAATAAAGATATTAAAGACATTTCAAAAAGGAATTCTAGCTTAGCACCTAGTGAACTAGAGTGAGGAGTATCCCTTCCCACATAGGGAAGATAGGATCACTAATACACTTTTGAGATTGGATACTATAATGCATGTAGCATAATGACGGTCCAAACTATATCTCCTAGTTCTTAAACTATGTTGCCCCTATAGCAATACTAGATAGTGGATCCAGGTAGTTGCTACGTTAAGGTTTCGGTACTACCTTGGCAAGTAGCCTGCTTTTCGATGTAGGGTTCCATGACACAAGATTCCACATTTGATGATGTGTTCTATGTCGGTTAAGGCAAGATTTTCCCAGAAGGTAAAATGAACTAAAGAAAAGAAATCTAACATAGGTGAGCTAAGGGGTTTAGCTTAGTCTAGAAAGGGGTATGAGACTCCAGCTATACATTGCACTAGTTGGCCTAAAAGGAAGTCTTAAGAGGATGTTATTATGTATGTATATGCATACAAATGAAAATGATATTATTATGATGCTCTTACATGTTAATTATAATGTCTGATATCCATTACTCTTATGAACATGTATTTGGTCTATAAAGTTAAAATTTTGATATTTTGTACTCTTAATGCTATGTTATGAGAAGTGGTATATTGGTCATGATTCTTATTTAGTTAATTGATTGAGTAGGGTTATGGAGATTTGTTTGCTTGACTATGCTTTATATTGTTAGTCTAGTAATATATATGCCTATGACTTAATGATTATGCCTAAGTGATTTCATATGGTCTTGTTGGTTATGTATAGGTGTTTTCAAAGCAAATTTCATACCTCTATGAAATGTCCCTTTTCTAAACAAGTTTTCAAAGTAGTCGTGAATATGGTATCATACTTAGTACAAGTGGTGTACTAACCCTATTTCTTCTTTTTCCCCAACATTTTAGATCGGTTCATTAAAGTGCTATGAAGAAAACTTGAAGAAGGATTGGATCTCTTATTCATCCAAGTAGGGTAGGTACTCACTTTCCGAGGGAGATGCCACTATCAATCTATGGTTTTGTTCTAGTATTATTTCTTCCCTTTTCATTTAGTATGAAACATTGTATATCCCATGTGAGGCATTCTTACTTTGATGCATGGGCTATGCCCAAGTTCTTACACTCTTATTAGATGGTTATGAGATGAGACGATTATTATGACTATGTTGTTTTTTATATATATATCCATGTGAAATAAAAGTAGGAGACTAAGTAATCTTCATATACAAAGGGTCTATGTAAAATCAATATATATATATATATATAGTACATGAATGTAGAGGTCTATGTAAGCAACCAATTAGAAGTAATGAAAAAATTTTAGATTTCTGCTAAATTGACCTATGAATGTAATGATGTAAGCTAAGAGGCTAGTATTTGTCCTCAAAGAGGACGAAGATGCCGGTTACGTCTATGGTGTATTCCGGGATGTGACATTCTCGAATGTGAATAACAATGTAAGGAACATCCTAGCGCACTTTGGAGAGGATAACATAGAACTCCCTGTCCCAGGTAGAGCGGGCCTCCAAGGGAGCCTCAGTCAGTGGACTCCACCCTAATTCGAGAAAGCGGGCATGGAAGGTACAAGCATTCTCCTCCACATTATGAAGTGTCTTTGCCCTCTCGCACCAAAAACAATTACTCCAGTAGTCATTAAGCCTCTCACGACTAGTGGCATCGGGAAACAAGAGGAAGGGGAGATATGACCATTTGTTCCAGGCATTTGGGATAACCTATGATAAAAAAAGAAAAGTTAGAACTATATAGACCAGGTAGGGAAGCCAAAAACGAAAAAAGAATTTATTTGAATAAATGAGCCAACTATAGGTCTGGACCATCCCCCTGTAGTGGCAATCATCCTGCTACAACGCGATGGAGGTTGGTGTAGTGGGCTTTGTCTAGGGCGAACTCCACAATAGAAGTGAAAACATTTTGTCTAAAAAATCCCATTTCATTAGGATTTAAGCATATCAGAGTATATTAACTACCCTTGAACATGAATTAACACTTTTTTAGGAATAACCCCTAAATTGTGTCTAAATTTAAGTTTATGGAATTTTTTATTATAACTTCTCCAACCCATTTTCGTATCGATTTAACCTTATTTTCATGTAATTCTTTCGCCCTAGTTATGGTATAAATGTTGGGGACGTAAGTGAAGTAACATGCTACGACTTTCTAACACATAAGAAACCTAGTTCACATTTAAAAAATAAGTACCAAAAACTTTTCCCGATTCGATTATTTAAGTTGCATGAAATCAATTAAATAAAGCTAGGATATAACAACAATAGAAATAATGAGAAACTTACTAAAATAAGACAATTTGGAGGAGGGAGGATTTCAATTAAAAATTGATATTTGGAGGAGAGTATAGGGATAACAGAAGTTTTTGTTACTTTTCCCCTTTACCATCTCGCTATTTCCTACTCCAATAGAAGATCTCCCACAATAGAGTCAAGGCTACCTCCCCAATTAGAAAAAATTTGGGTCAAATGTTTACTTAGTGGACCTAGTTTTATGTATTGCAGACTAGACTAGACTAGCCTAGCGTTGAAATCCAACACTCTTTTTGTGTAGTGAGTTTCACCCCTTCAGTCTAGCGTGTAATTATTATTTTAGAATCTCAAAATGTACAGGGGTCGTGAAATCTTTCCATTCTGTGTAAGAGTTGTATTGCTAGTAGGAAGAATCCCATAGTGAGAGTTTGTTATGATCGAGCTTTAGTCATTTGAGGATGAAGGAATAGTAGGTTGTTTTCTAATTTAAGGACAAAAACCGTTGTTGTTTGATAAGAGATATTCACAAAAAAAGTCATGTCATTGCCTCGCTACATTTCTTAACATACAAAAGTGGGATCAATGAGGAAGAATCTGAATTTCAAGAGATCCTTATTTTTTCATCTTTTCCAAAATAACCTAAAGGTCGTAAATTGCTATAGGAACCCCACAAAAATTATTTTAACTTAGGGAAAGAAGAAGAGGAAGATTTCTAGAACAAGGATGGTGGAATCTTGAGAGATCTTTGCAAAACTCACCATGGCGAATCAGGAAAAGCTAGAAAAAAGATCAAACTCCATAAAAATTTCTTGGCGCCTAGGTAGGTTAAGTTTTATGCATACAATAGTTTTAAATCCTTGTGTACCATGTAATATATGAAATAAACAATATGAGGTATGTGTAGAATTTCATGCAGTGAGTAAATTCCTTGTAAAGTTGCTATAATTTAATGTTTATGGGGTTAGTTTTGTGTTGAGACTGTAACCAATTGAGGTTTTTATTAGTGTTCTTGAATAGGGTTCTTGTTATGTTGTGGTACTAGTACAAGGAAGCATTTGATATACTATTTTTGAACATTGTTGTGCTAATTTTTGTAAAAAAATTGTATTTAGCTTGAAGAAAACTAGTAACGGGACATTACGAAGATATAGGATTGGACATGTGTAATCTCAAAAGAAAAAGATGAGGAATCCATATGTAATTAAGCATATGACTAGGTTAGGCATGTGACTCAATGATGGTGTGATATACACTTGTTTTGTTTCACTGTAATACTTGTATATGTATGCATGTTGCAAATAATTGTCTTAGATATTGAAATGAAATATGTGAATTATAGATGCCATGAAAGTTTTGCTTAGATGTGTGATATTTATAACTAATTGTGATGTGTCATTGAAATTATATGGGCACATTTTGGCATATTAACTTAGATTTGATTACCACATTCCCGGCATACTAACTGCAATATGGTACCACATTACGACATAAAACAAGGATCACATCGCAACATTTCGGTATGATTATAGGGATCAAAAAGCATGTTCAAGCATTAAAATTGGATCTGATCACCAAGTTCTTGCATACTAACAGTTTGACATTATATCTCATGAGAGGGACAACTACTTGTGATAAAATGCTTATGGTGAAATATATTATGCTAAATATCGTGGGTTGTGTAGAAGTATCTATATGTTTGGGTGTTTAGTTTACATTTAATGGAAGCTTAAGGGTTGGTATTGGTACTTATAGTATATAATCTGGCAAGTGTGTTTAAGCTTTTATTTTAATGGAACTTTTAGTGTGGTAGTGGTACTTGTAGTATACAATGTGGCTTGTATTTTAAAGTATGAACTAATGGAGTCTTAGGTATTGTTGAGGTACTATTCAAGGTTGTTATAATATACGGTTTAAACCTCGTAGGAAAAATAAAGGTGGTAATTGGAAATCATTCTAAGAAAAGTGTAAGTGTGGAGAAGAAAGGGGTCCAAACATGATCACTTATTGTTCAGGTCATATATTGTGAGGTGGCTATCAGGTTGACCGATGATGCCTACCAGTATGTGTGGTTGTAGTAGTACTTCTTTTGCTATATCTTTTTACATAGTCTAGATGAAGGATTGCTTATGTTTCCTTAGGTGATGATGTAGAAATCATTTAGCAGCTTTGACTTTTCATTTGGCATGGTTGAAGCTACCTCTTTTGTTTAATTGGACCTATTATTCTCTTAGTGACTCTTGTACTTGTTAGATTAGGTCCTTTGGGATTATTAAACTATTTTGTATAATTTAGGAAAGTTTTATGTAGAATTGTTTAAATCCTAAACTTCCTTAGCTTGCCTTAATTTTCTTTAAATTTCCCATATTTTCTAGTTTTAGAGTTATGAGGGTTCTCCTACATAGGTGTTAGAGTAGGTGTCCGCACGACCCAGTGGTTTGGATTGTCAGAAAGTTGTATTACAGCCTAGGTAACCGATCTCCCCGTAAAAGATCAAATATGGACTAGACTCTTGTGGACGTGTATGTTGACGTCCACATCTAATCTATGAGAGGCTAGAAAGCATTTTAGGAAGTCATTCCATTCATTTGATCCTTTTGTGAGAAGTATCACTTGTGATATGGGTTAAGTCAAATTGGAATATCCCTATTCAAATTGCTATCTTGACGATGAGGACTGTCGTTTTTGATACGACAAAAGGAACCAATAAGTTAATTGGAACACGAAGGTTCTAATTTGTATCTAGTCATAGCGGCTATAAAGAGCCTAAATAATCGTAATGGGTTTTCTATGAGACGAACTAATTGATATACTGAAATTGCATGTGCATTATAATAACTATGAATGTGTGTTCGTGTTGGTGGTAAATAATTGGAATGCGTGCTGGTTGTTGTATTGATTTGCTATTGTATACTGTGTGTTGAATGATGTATCTGTGAATACGATAGTGTGTTGATAGCTTTAATCCTAGAATAAATAAAGGAATGAAGTCGGGGTGATGAACATTATTTAAGATAGTATGCTGAGTGTCTGAAGTTGATGCTAGTTGGATAGTAAAAAATGTGTACATGTTTTTAATTTCTAGGTATATCATGTGGATGTGTTAGTTGTAGTGCTAAGTTAATTTCAACTTTACAACTCAAACCTCCTATATAATAGTCGAATAAATTGAGAAGCCTTATTGGATGGTTAAAAGGGAGGTCGGAAAGTTATTGGAAAGTGAAAAAGTACACAGAAAATTTTTAGCTAGGTTCTGGTCCCACCTATGCCCCTAACACGATATTAATCCGTCGACAAGGTGCCGCTATACTGGGATTATTTCATTAAATAAATTCAAAGGGAGGTAGAACCTTAATAGAATTTTTCTGTTTTATCTAGTATTCAATGGACAACAGAGAAAGGATCCAAGGCAATCCATGCAACTCCTAAGCCAATTTTTAACAATAGTAGAAATTCAAAGTGATTACAATTATAAATTAGTTTCACAAAACAATGAAAATAAATCCTCAATGTGATACAAAACTTACTAATGTCAAAAAGAAGATTTTAAACTAACCATAAGAAATACAAACCTAGGAGTGGGCAAAGGAAGGGGAAGATAATTAAGACTCTGGGACAGGGCAATGTCGATGTTTGAGTCAAATTTCTTGTGAGGCTTTCCCCTGACAAGCTTCATTCAACATGTTAAAGTTCTTTAAAATCTAGTTGCTTGAGCCTAGGAAGAGCCTAGTCGGAGACTACAAAAGAGAAGATAGCCTTCACCATCTTCTACATCCTCGCATTAGGAAATCCCACTCCATACACTTTCTCCTGTTCTTGCGTAGCTGATTCCGAAGAATCTAAGCCTCCGGGGCAGTGCTAGGTTGGACCGAAGTAAGTTCAGTATGAACAATTCCCTTCCTTTCCTTGACAGGAGGTAAATTTTCCACCACTCATGCACCATAAAGTGTGTCCTCGGTGTCAGAATCTTCAGTCACTGTGTTGCAACTAGTCATGCTAGTCCTCCTCCTTTTTCTGATAGAATTAGAACAACCCCGTACCAAATGAGGGTGGATAAGGGGACCCATAGACAATGCCTCATTTTCATTAAACAAGGTCACCCCTGGCCGCTTCCATAGGGAAGTGATAAGTGTGAGAAGAAGAATCCCTTGTTGTTTACCTGGTAGATGATATTCCACAAGGAGATAATCAATGCCTTCAATCTCAGGTGAACGTGGTTAATGACTTTACTAACAATGATTTCATGTCATTCGATCAAACTATTCCTAAGTCCACCATTCACATAAGAAGTATGTCATTCCGACTTTCAACTTTAAGGATATCATAATCTCTCAACTAGGTTGAAGGTTTCACATAAATGATCCTCTTATATATGTTCAAGGTCACATTCAAATACCACATATACAATATGACAAAGAAGCGTAGGCAATCAAAGTCAAAGGTTCATATTATTATATTTCACGTATAAAGTAAGAGACACAAGCCTACAAAACAAGACACACTCCATTATCATGTTATCACATGTACAATATCATCCATGTAGCATATAAGGTCAACCAATGCATATTCACAAGTTACTCTGACATATGAGATGACACCCTAGACGTAACCCATGTCATTGTCCTCTTTGAAACTAAGACTAGCCTCTTAGCATACATCATTACATTCACATGTCAAAATTATCGGAAATTTAAAACTTTTTAAAAATTCTACATTGAGGCTTACATAGACCTCTACATACACATAATAGAGATATATCGAATATACATAGACCCTTCATATATGAAGATCACTTAGTCTTCTACTTTTATGGCACATAGATATACATAAAATATAACATAGTCTCAAATAGTCGTCTCATCTCATAACCATCTAATAAGAGTATACCAAATTATGCCTAGACCATAAATCAATGAAAAAAGATCACATATAGTTCATAAAATGTTTAATTTCCAATTAAAAGGAAATAACATAAGACTCTTGAAACTAAAGCAATATCATAGGCTTGATAGTGGCATTTCCTCGGAAAGTGAGGACCTTTCCCAACTTTGGTGATAAAAAATTCCAAGTCCTCTTCCAAGTCATGTCCAAAATCCCTTCAATGACCGGAACAAAAAATTTTGGGGGGAAAGGAAGAAAAGGGGTTACTACACCACTTGTACTAAGTATGAGACCATGTGCACATATATGATGAACACATGCTAAACGAGGACATTTCATTAAGTCATAGGCATGTACATCACCAAACCAACAAACTCAAATGTATTCAAGTTGATTTGCATGTCATATAACTGAATACATAGTAAATTACTTTATCATCAACTCATAATAACCACAAGCATGAATAAGAGTTCATTATGCCATAACAAATTCAAGACAATTACCCACAACCCCTATCAAATCAACAAGTGAAATGACCAAGCAAAGCCCCATAACCTTACTCAATCAAGTAACCCAACAAGAATCATGACCAACATCCCACTTCACATAGCATGGCATTTAAGAGTACATATCATCATACCTTAACAATGTAGGAAAACACATATTCATAAGTGAAACTAATAAACTTATAAAATCAACAATGTGCAACTTCATCATATACATATTGTGTATCATTATAAACATATACGTACATAATCAAAACCTCATAAAGTTCCCTTCAAGGAAAACTAGTGCAAGGCATAGGTAGAGTTTTATACCCCTACCTATGCTATGTAAACCACTCAAGTCACCCTAGTTAGTTTGTACTTCATTACTTTATTTTAGTTTAGAGAACACTTGCCTTAACTGACGTAGACCACAAGAGCTAAGTGTGGAATCCGTACTTTACACCGTAGGAAGGTGTTCTACCGGACAAAGAAAAAGCAAACATAAATGTAGCTTTATATGTTGATCCACTAGCTAGTCTTCCATTGGGGGCAACAAATTTCAAGAACTAAGAGATAGGTACAATCCCTCTACATTACACTTGGCAATTGGGGCCTCCTCTCATGGGAATACAATCGATGAGTATCCCTCATAAGGTAGTCAACACCTCACGTGGAACTATAGGGTGAATCGTCCTCTATGGAAAGTCATCATCTCATAATGTCATGTTCACTCGTTGCTAAGGTAAGTCCCTTTTGAAATGTATTTACTCACTTTATTAATCATCGTCACTTAATATATGTCATAGGGTCTAACCTTTGTATAAACATCATCATCATCGTAGCTCGTGCATGAGTATAGTCCTTTCACTACATTTCATGTAAGTGAAGTTGGCACATTTACATATCTCTTCATAATAAGGAACATTGGTAAATCATTCACTATCCTTATAAAATTTACATCTTAGCCAACAATTCAAAGTCCATAGTCAATACATTTCAATTCAACATTATACCAACCCTATAAATCCTAATACAAGGCATACTCCAATCCATCATCATGACTTTATCACAGCTAACCATATTTGAAGTAAAGAATAGGGATCAAAATACTTACCAAGTCTCCTTCATAATTCATCATCAAGGTCTTTCCATCAACCCTTAACCCAACATAATAAGGGTGTAACATCACGATACATCAGTAACCAACATGATAACAAGGCTAAATGAATCACTACATCACAATCCATTAATAGTTCATAGATTAAGATAAGATACATATGTCAATTCACAACTTACTTCATAACCTAGATTAACTTCTCAAGAACTAGAATGATAGGACTATAATTTAGCCTAATTTAGTCATGATTGATACAACAACATCATCAAATAGTAATTCAACCAATAACCAAAGAAATTGAACCAATATAATAAAATTCATATTAATATCACAACCTAAAGGGGTAAAGGTCATTGTAACAACACTAAAAAGGTATAAGATAGGCAATGCTAAATGTGTCTAGAAATCCTACAATTAGACCAGGTTCACACAGATTGATGCGAGTACAACCAGGCCTCTAAACTCTTGCAATAGCCATAACAACTAACTTGGGGAGTTATTTGATCTGGTAAAGATTGGGTCCAGCCATGTAGTTCTCCCGAATAAGAAGATTTACCCGGATGAGTCTTTACCTTACATTAAAAGGTGAAATCTTAAGTTTGTATGGTCTAGGGGTAAAATGGTCTTTTTCCAGGCTAAGGGTAATATCACAAGTACCCAAAATATATATTAAATTATTTAACTAATTATTTTGATGGTATTTTGGGGAGAGAGGGACGAAAATGGGCTCTAAGAGTAAAGTCTTGCTCCACCGTGGTACGAACCTAGGTGGAAGCAATAAATTAAATTGATTTTATTTAAGTGCTTGACTTAATGTAATTAATTAATATTATTTAATTAATGGCTGATTAAAAAAATGGGAAATCATATTTTTAGCTAATAATTATTAATTATTATTTTAAATTGACTAACTCTTGCCAGCTATCCTTGTTTTAAGGAACTCTATCTCACACAAACACTCTCACACGCCTAAACCCCCCTCTCTCTCTCTCGTCCATTTTGATTTCATGGCTGCAAATACAGAAAACAAAACATTAGAAAACAATCAAAAGTTATCTACACTCAAAGAACTTACAAAAAAAAATATACAAACAACCAAGCTAGCTTATGAAACAAAATATTTTACATCATCTTCTCGAGGGGATCGTGTTGAATGTTTAGTGGAGGATTTGGGAAGCACTTTGAAGGTGTGGAAAGCTACAACAAGTTATGGGTTTTATCTCTTGGAATCCTTTCTCCATGAGAAATTTCTTTCTACAAAATTCAACGTATGAAACTAGGGTTGTCCCCTTTATTGTCGAATTCCTTGTCCATAGTCTCCTTTTTTTTTTAATATAAATTAGGCTAAAAATAATGTTTTTCGTGTGGTTGTTGGTATCTAAGTGTGAAATATGATGTTCATTGTGATTTTCTTTTTGTAAATAGCAGGCATGTTCTATGATGTAAACCGAAAATGATGTGGTGCAATGTGTAAAATTTTTGTAGTTGTTCTCCGTTTTGAAGTCTTAAAATGGGTTGTTTGATGATTTGAATTATTGTGCATAAGGTGTGTAAATTGTTATGTTTAAATAAAGTTGAAGGTGACTGATATTAAGTGGAAAAATCTAATCTAAAACAACAATGAATATACACCTAAAACCACGTTAAACAAAATGTGAAAATACCACAAAACGAACATATGAATGTTGTTAAACAAAGGATAGAAAACTTAATAATATTTCCAGAACTTTGTGATGGAGTTTTCGGCCAAAATACTTGATGTTTAAGAAGTTTAAAAATAAATTTAAAACATGTAAGGTCAGTGAGGATTGAACCCAAGACCTCACTACATGAAAGCTGAAAAAAAAGAGTGGGATTTGAAGCAACAACCTCTCGGCCAAACAAGAGAGTAAAAGGGAAATTATAAATTAATTAAAATAATGGGAGGAGTAAGATTCGAACCCACCACCTCTTGGATGAAGGAGTAATTCGAACCCACCACCTCTTTGATGAAGGAGTATCAAAGGATAAAAAATTAAAACTAAGAATAATAATAATAATAATAATAATAATAATAATAATAATAATGAGAAGAGTGGGATTCGAACGCACCTCCTCTCGGCCAACGTGGGAAAAACATAGGAAAAAGAGAAATAAATGAATGTTGCTATGGGGTTCGATCCCAAATCCCCTAATGCTTAAAACGCCTTAGGGGAAGTGAGGGGAGGGAAAAAGAAAGGAAAAATATTGTTAATGAGGGGATTCGAAATCGGGTTCACCAGGCCGAAATGTAAATCCAAAATTAGGTGAAAGAAAATTAACTAAGTGTTATCAAAGGGATTCAAAGTCCGGTTCCCTTGACCAATTCCGTACTGACATATAAGTCATACATAAGTAAATACTTGATGAATGTTGCCTCTAAAGATCAAAATCCATATCTTGGCAATATGTACAAGATGCATAAATCTAATACCACATAATCTTGGGTAAACATGAATCACTTAGACAAAATAAGAATGAAGCCTCATGGCTTGTATGTGTTGACTAATAAGTCTAGCATAAGTTTACAAGTAAGTGAACCTAAGATGTATGTGATGAAATTATGTAAAAGCAAGAAGGGATTAAGTAATAGTGTGTAACATACTAAATGGCCAAGTGCATAGGCATATGATAAAATGAACATTCATGTAAAGGGGTGAGTAATTATGAGGAGCAATTGTGCTAAATTTCATGAATGTGATGACAACATGACAAGAGGCTAATGTGAAAAATTAGAGCAATCTCGAGCCTAAGTAAATGTTACATAAACGTACTCACCTATGAGAGTGTAAAGTTAATGAAGAGACCTGTCTCTATGAACACTCAAATTAAAGTATTGACGTTAATGCATACTTAATACTAATGATGATATGAGAAATCATCTAATGAGCTATGATGTCCTCATGCTATAAGCCAACTTCTATGATGTGTGAGTTAAATGTAATGGAACTTTATACAAAGCACCGATAGGCTAGCCATGAGCGGTGATGCCTTCTTTTGGGAAAAGCAGAGGTTCACGTTAGTCTCATGAGATGAGACTATACGGTATGCCGAGTATAGATCTCCTTATACCTCCTAGTGTTCAAACCTATACTGTCAATATAGGGATCTAGCAGGGTTCAATCCCCATGTACGCTAGCATGTTTTTGGGTCACTTTGGCCGGTGATTCAACCTTTTTTGGGTGTGGGGGATACACTGGATTTCACGATGCTCACATGATCTATGTCAGTTAAAATTAAAGTTCCCAAAGAATGAATGACGCCAGCCTTAAATGATGTACTTAATGAAATCAACGATACGAAATGTGTTAGGATAGGATAATCAAGAGGAGATCTTGACTTAAGTATTGACACAAGGTTATTCTTTATCATTGTACAACAAACCCGATCAGAGTCTTAAAATCTATCCTAGGAATGATTGGTGATTGCGTTAGTATATGAAAGAATGAAAAATGAAGTACGGATGAATAAATGAAGAACACTATGTGTTTGCTAAAGAAGGCTCCCTAGTTGAGGTCTCATAGTTTGAGCCCTCATTTTGGGAATTCCTATTATCAAGTTCATGATTTCAAGGTCTCATGGCATATTAAAGAATGATATGAACTACGTGATATTATATGTGAAATATGTTATGTGTTAATTGCAAAATGATAAGCTTGATGATGCACGTTACACTCATGGCATGACTTTCCAAATTTAAGTTTGGCAAGTCCATTGACTTTTCTAATCCAAATTTGGCAAGTCTACTGACTTGACCTTCCATAATTCATGTTGTTACGAAAGAGCCATTCTTACTCATGCATGTCCTTGGTGTGCTTGCATATACCCATACTTAATACAAGTGTGTACTAATTCCATACAAATATCTACTTTTAGGTGCATGCATAGGTGGACGTTAGATCTTATGGTACGACGTTGCAGCTATCCGTACATGGAGATTTCATCCAATCATGGTAGGCCCTCATGATTTCAAGGTTGTCTATTCTTATTATCTAGCTTAGATATAGGCTTTAGCTAGTGGAGCTTGTTGCATTAATGTTTCATTTACCATTTCATTTCAGACTTTGTATTGGTGCCATTTTTGCAAGTATACACTTAATGTAGTATTAAACTATTTCTTTCATTTTATGATCTTAACATTAGATGGTTGATTGTGAACGCTTATGTGCTTAAGAAGATTTCCTTATATGAATGTTAAGTAAAGAAAAATTCAAATTTTCTGCTAAATTACCCAAGATGATGTAACAATGATGTATGTAGGCTTGTTTGCGACCTTTGAGAGGTCAACGACGCCGGTCTCGTCTGGGTTCTAGACTCTAGTCGTGAAAAAGTTTGTATTAGAGCACTATTTTAAATTCCGAGGATAATATATTTCACATCCACCACATTGACTAGTTTATAACTCATGGTAGTGAAGTGCACCACTATCTTTAATTAGAGATTGCATGATGTGTAGGAGAATCTCCCTTCTTATGATCTTATCGTGCCTTTGCTTATGTACGATTTATTGGTGTTATGAGCGTGTCTAACATCAGCTCATGTTGTTTTTAAGAGAATGAATGCCAAGAGAAACATTGGTAAGAGAAGAGGAGGAGCAGCTGCTGGGGATAATATGTTCCACCCCAGGCTCTAGCTGAAAGAGTGTCCATGCCAGTTAACCTAGTCGGGTTGACTGATGGGGAGGTGCGGACCGCTCAGGCTCAGATGGCTCTGGTCATCACCATCCAAGCCAAGGCTATGACGGCCCAGTCCAATAGACAAAAATTTAAGAGGGACGACCCACCGATACGTTACATGGCTAACAGGCTGCAAGACTTCACGAGGATGAATCCTTTTATCTTTACAGGGTCCCAAATTTCAGAGGATCCCCAAGAGTTTCTGGACGAGGTCCACAGGATTTTTGTGTCCATGGGGGCCCATAGATACTAAGAAGGCTGAGAAGGCTTCCTATCATCTCAAAGATGTAGCACAGACTTGGTTAAAAATGTTGCAAGATAGTCGGCCGTTGGGCGGTGTTTCGGTCACTATGAAGCTATTTAAGATAGATTTTCTAGAGATATTTTTTCCTATGGATATAAGAGAAGATAAGGTTGAGGAATTTATCAACCTAAAGGAAGGATCGATGACAGTCAGGGAGTATTCCCTGAAATTCGTTAAGTTGTCCATGTATGCCACTCCTTAGTATCTAACAGCAGGGATGAGATAAGCAGGTTTCAGATGTACCGTGGTTTCACGGTTTTTTTAATGGTTTTTCCTTAAGTTTAGTGTGTGTCCAAAAGCCTTTTTGTATTGATTTTTATGTAATTTTCTCCTTATTTGAAGGAAATCTTTCCAAAGACGAACGCGGATGTTTTTTAGCGAGAAATGCAGAAGAGACCACCTATGGAGTTTATGACGGTCCGTCGAGCTTGTGACGGTCCGTAGTTGGCATCGTAGTGAAGTTGTTGAAGGAAGATGGGGAAGTCTAACCTAGTGTGGGATTATGAAAGTCCATGATGGACCATCATATCCACAACTATCCGTCCTGCTAATTCATCTTAATAATCAAAGAGTTGTCCCAGTACCCAAATTTCAAGATTTTTAAGTATTATGGAACTGAGGCTGTTAACGGACCTTCGTGCTTGGAATGGTCCCTCATACCTGTTTGTTGAGGGTAATGAAGGTAGCAGCAGAAGAATTTGTGAAGTATGGGAGGACAGAGGCCATGACGGCCTTTCGTGACCACGACAGTCCGTCACGAGGTCCGTCGAGCCAGACACGTTTTGAATGATTTTCTGTAATTAGAAATCTTCTTTTATTAGGTTTTTGTGTTTTTTATAGATAGTTCAAAAAACCTGGTTTTTAGGGTTAGACTTTTGTATAGTTGGACTTTTTGATAATCTTTTGTTCTCTTATTCAAGTATTAAAGGATTAACTTCAGTAATTGTTACACTTTTTCTGAAATTGATTGTTGGTGTTTTTGTTTATTAATCAACTAATTTTTGGATTTAATTCTTTCTCATTAAAGTAAGTACATGTATTCTTATATTAAATATATGAATTGTGTGATTATGACCATGGGTAACTAAACTCCATAACTAGGGTTGTGGGAACCATGGGTGAATAACATGGTAAAATCTAACTAAAATAGCAATTCTAGAATAGTGTGTTGCATGTATTGATAATTCTTTTGTTTAGGACAATATTATTGGATGGCCAAGGTTAGAACTCTACTTAATGCTACTTGACGGACCAAGGAGGTAGATAATAGGAAAATAATTATCAACATAGATTTATTGTACACTATCTAAAAGGATAGTGTCAATTGGTACAAAGTAATAACTTAGACAAATATCGAATGCAATGCTTGATATGAGGTAAAGATAAGGGTTAGTATAGCAACACACGTAGACGGACCAAGGTGCGAAGTGAAATTTTCTAGATGCCAGACCAAGGATTTAGAGATACATAACTTATCATTTTACATGCAAGATACTAGGAAAGAATTGTTATAGTTAGAATTATAAAGTTAGGAACCTGTGGGGAGCACCTAAGCTCTAGTTACTTTTATTAATTGATTAAGCTCCAAGATTTGAATCTTTTAGTTGTTTACTTTAGTTTAGTTAATTATTTTCATTAATTTAGAAATAAAAATCCCCCTTTATTGTCTTTTATTTTCTAGGGAAATAATTGACTAAATAATAGTAATAATATAATAAAGTTAAGTCTGTACCATTTTCCTTGTGGGAACGATCCCAACCTCATTATTTGGGTTCTTTACTTGATACGACCGCTTTACTTCTTATTTGAGCAGTAAGTTTGAGCGTATTAAATTTTGGCCCCGCTGCCGGGGAAAGTAGCTCTTATATTAACATAAACTTATTACTAGAGTTTATTCAATAGTTTCTTAATTTTATTTTTCTATTGTTTTTGGTTCTCGCAAAAGTAACTTTCTTGTATGCCAAATACACGGAGAGGAAGAGAACACTTGTTTCCCTACGACCACGAATTAGAGCATACACTATGCAATATGAATCGAAACTTGGGTATTAACGATGATTATCCAAACCAGAACATCCCAGCTCCGATTGATGTTCATGGTCATTTATTACCCGATGACCCTGGTGAAAATCAACATAGGGGACAAAATTCCGCTCCATGCCCTCAAGAATACGACAGAGGTTATTATAACATTGCAGACTCTGATGGACCACTTGTCTTGCCCCCTCTACCACAAGGCCACACCTTTGTGGTAACTAGTAGTCTGATGCAAATGTTCACTTCTAGAGGTTTGTTTTCAGGGATACCTACTGAGGACTCACATGCCCATAAAGCTAAGGTTGGGCAGTGTGTAAAAGCTATGTAGGGAGGGCTGATTTGGATTTGGATGTAATAGTGCTAAGATTATTTCCTCTATCACTGACGGGAGAGGCTGCTATTTGGTTCACTTAGCTCCCTTATAACTTAATTTTCACTTGGAACCAAATAAGGGACGTTTTCTTACCATGTTACTACCTGGTCTCCAAGAAACTAAATCAAAAAGACAGAGTGAACAAATTTGTGGCACTACCAGGAGAGTCAGTTAGCAGTTCTTGGGATAGATTCACTTCATTTTTTAGAAGCGTCCCAAATCACCGCATAGATGATGAGTCACTGAAAGAATACTTCTATCGGGGACGGGATGATAATAATAAAGCGGTATTGTATACTATAGCGGGTGGTTCTTATAGGGAGTGTTCTTATGCCGAGATTGCCAAAAAGTTTCAGAAAAATTCCCGAAATCATAAAGCTTGGAGTACTACAAAGTCATATACTTGAAGAAATACCTTCATAGTGACATAAGCACACAACCCAGCCACAGATGAGATTCTTGAAGAGATGAGTTAGATGAGAGCTGAGCTTGGGTTTGTATTAAAACAAGTCATAGGGGTGCAGAAAAGATAAATGTAGTTAACTACTTGGCACCAAAGTGAAGGAAACCAAGGTAGGATCTATGGTAACTATAACCATAAGGGTCATTATGTCTTAGACAGAAATTACAACCGCGAAAAGAACTTCAACAGGGGTAGCTATGGTAACAGAAATAATAGGAATGGGCCCTATGTTCCTCCTCAAAATTGTGAAGTTACTCCTAGGGATGGTGGAGGTAGTATGGCGCGATTTGAGGACATGTTGCACAAAATAATGAGGATATTCAATGCTAGTGAGGAGCACATCAAAGAGTTAACAAGTGATTTAGCGGGTATTGGGCAGAAATTTTATACACATGTAATATCGATTAAGCAGCTTGAGTTGCAAATGGCCCAATATTATGGGACTGTGAACACACGGCAACTGGGAACTCTTCCTAGCAACACTGTCAAAAATCCAAAAAATGATGGACATTGTATGGCAATCACTACTTAGGGTGGTAAGCAAACCATTGACCCACCTATGTCGTATAATGAGGAAAAGGTGATAAAAGGTCATAATAAAGTGGTAGAGGTTAGTGGTGAAGTAGAATAGAACACTGGAAAAGATGCTGAAGTGCCTACAAAGGTAACTCCCATGCCTAGACCACCACCACCCTTTCCTCAAAGATTAGTGAAAAAGACCGAGGATGGTAAATATCGGTGTTTTATAGTAATGTTGAAGAAGCTTTCTATCAATGTCCCTTTTGGTAGAAGCTCTAGAAAAAATGACCGGTTATGCCAAGTTTATGGAAGATCTGGTTATAAAGAAAAGATAGGTCACTTTTGAGGATGATGATACTATGAAGCATTGTAGTGCTATTGCTACAAGATCTCTAGTACAAAAGAAAGAAGATCCGAGTACATTCACTATTCCTTATACAGTCGGGTTATTACATTTTGCGAAAGCATTATGTGAGCTGGGGGCAAGCATAAATTTCATGCCCCTCTCGGCTTACAAGAAGTTGGGTTTGGGTGATCAAAAGACCACTGCGATGCAGGTACTGACGGCTGATCGAACAGTAAAAAGGCATATAGGGATACTCCACGATGTACTAGTAAAAGTGGAGTCGTTCATATATCTCCAAGATTTTGTTATTCTTGATTGTGAAGTCAATTTTTGAAGTGCCTATTATTATTTGGAGGCCATTCCTTGCTACGCGTAGAACCTTAGTTGATGTGGAAAATTGGCAGATCAAATTCTGATTGAACGATGAAGAAGTGACCTTCAACATTTGTAGGACCATGAGGCAGAGTGGTGAGCTCCAATCGGTGTCTGCTATATCCTACAAAGAAAAGATGAAGAAATACCATGACCTAAAAATTGAAAAATGAGAGTTTATGGTTAGGGATTTGGTGCTTTTATACAATTCTAGGTTGCGTTTGTTACCGGGCAAGCTCAAGTCCAAATGGATTGGCCCTTACATGGTTACCCAACTATTCCCTCATGGAGCAGTTGAGGTTGAAACCAAGGATGGTGTGCGGTTTAAGGTGAATGGACAACGAATAAAAATCAATTTCACGCATGATGAATTGGCAAATTAAGTGATCGAGGCATACCATCTTGATGAAGTCTGAGTAATCAAGTGTCTTCAGTCATACAGCGACGTTAAATCAGGCGTTGGTTGGTAGGAAACCCAATACTTATAGTTTTGTTTCTATTAATGGTAGCATTTTCTACTAAAGGATTTTAAATTTGCAGGTAGAAGATCACCAGGAAATTCTGGACAAAATCACTCTGCAACATTCACTGACGGATACATCGACGGACCATCATGCTTGCGATTGACCATCGCATGAATCTGTCGTGCCTTATACGTTTTTCATTTATTTTAAAAATTAGGGCATCCATGACGGAATTCATGATGGACCGTTGCATCTAAGATGACCGGTAGGCGGGGACTCGTTGCGTCACTAATCAGTAACCCAACCCGACCCGGCTGGGGAATTTTAAAAAAATTTAACCTTTAAAAAACCCCACCCCTTCAGTTGAACGATTTCTTTCCCTCTTTCTCCCATTCCCTCCCTTTCCAACTTCCTACCTCTCTCACCACCTTCTCTATCAACTGATCCATATCATTTCGCCAAATCCCCAATTCCTATAATCTCATTTCTACTGGTAGGAGTCTGCTACTGTGGTTCTACTCTTGATAACCAAGAGCCTCACTTGCTTGTTTTTCTCCTCTTCTCAAGTATGTGTCTCAGATCTCTACCCCTTTACATTGAATTTTTGTTTTTCAATTACTATTAGTCTATTTATTTTTGGTGGGTCTTTGTTCTTTGATCAAATTTTGTCTGACCTAGGTTTAGTGTCCTCGAAATGACTTGTTAAAACTCTAGAAATTGGTGCTTTAGCATTGCTAGTTTGCAAGGTACTTGGGTTAGAAACATGTAGGTTAACATTAAGTAGTCCATTTGAGTCACAGGGATGATTGTGGCATCCTCAGTTCTATCACTAAATGACAGACCGAGACCCCGATTATAGACCATCATACCCACGACAGACCGTCATAGGGTCTGCTCTAACACTGCACTATTCGTTTTCTCTAAGTGTCCACCAATGGACACATGTGACGTACCGTCGTCCCCACGATGGTCCGTCCAACACAACCGTCGTGGTTGTCAGAGACCGTTGTCCTAAGGGTCTCCATTTTTTTTCCAAGTGTCCACTGACGGACATCTACGATGAAGCGTCGTACCCTCGATGGTACATCCTTCACAGCCGTCATGACGATCAGAGACCCTAGTCCTAAGGGTCTCAAACTTTTTCTAAGTGTCCTTTGACGGACATCTACGATGGACCGTCATTACTACGACGGACCGTCCTACACAACCGTCATTAAGGTCAGGGTCTCTTTTTTTTCTAAGTGTCCACTAATGGACATCTATGATGGAGCGTTATACCCTCGACGATCTTTCCAGCACAACCGTCATGATGATCAGATACCCCTCTCCTAAGGGTCTTCATACTTTTTCTAAGTGCCCCACAATGGACATCGACGATGAACCGTCATTATCAGGACGGTCCGTTATGCTTATCCTTCATAACTGTCAGAGACTTTCCTTAAGGGGTCTCCACATAAACATAGTTAAAGTAAGACATGACGCACCCCATGACGGTCCATCATACTCACGACGAGCCATCACCTGGTGTGTCGTGTTTCACTGTTCCTACAGTGATGTCATTACAGCTTTTCTCTTATGTTTATTTTGTGTCGTTTTTGCTTGTCTTGTTTGCTCCTTCTATTACAAATAATGATTATTTAGGTACTATATCTAATGGCACCGAAAAAAGATCGAGTTTACGCACGTGGACGTTCAAATATGTTGTCCCGTCTTTCCAATAGGTTATAGTCTTTGCTGATGACCATGATCCCAAGTATGTGTCCCCAAGCACTGCCACTCTAGCACGAGCTGCATATGCAACCAGCTATACGCCCAAAAAGGTGGCGTCCGGCATTGTCACTGCCTCCCAGTCTGATGAGGAGCGCACACTGACCGACTCACCTTCTGGGACAGCTTCATAAGAAGGAGTTTCATTAGGAGTTTTGTTGTCGGAGGAATCCTCTCGGTCCTCACAAATCCCTGCGCCTTCCAAGGCTGCATTGTCTGCCTCGTCTGATGAGGCTGACAGTCCTGATTCAACTCCAGGCTCACCGACTGGTGTTCTTGCCTCGGTTTCCGACCATCCCAATCGGTGGTGTGTCGATGGGCAATACCAAGTGTATTTACATGCCAAGTTTCTAAATGATAAAAGTTTCATGACATGGACCCTTACACTAGAGTGGCGGGTTCTTACGGGAAGTCTCCCCACCATGCTAGATATCCACAATCTCTTCACCAGACACCGGCTAGAGTGGACAACCCGTTCTTTGGGCCGATACAATGAGGAGTTGGTTTGAGATTTTTACGCCTCTTATGTGGCTACTCTCCGATCACAGATCGATAGGCAGGCTTCTCCCGCCAAACAGACCCACTTGAGACGTCATATTACGTGGCATATAGGTCGACATCTCCCTGCTAGCCATCTGCTGGTATTTGTACGGCCAGGATATTTATGCCACCAGAACCCCTCTCACAATCGAGTTTAACTACTGGTGGCAAACTGTTAAATATGGCCAATTCTTGCTTGATCCATCGTTGAGAGAGACCACCAAGAGGTGGATAGCCATGCACTTATCTATTGATTGAGAGGGTGCAGACTGGGTCATGGAGCCGAAGGGAGCCATTAGGAAGGCTAACTTGACCTTCAAGGTTAAGTTTTTATCGTTGATTATCTGCCACTGCCTCTCCCCCGCGGCTGCTGATAATATGGTTAGATGGGATCGCGCAGTTCTGATTGTAGTGATGATAGCCGGGTTTGAGGTTGACTTTCACGCTTGGCTTCTACAAGTGGTCATGCACTAGAGGGATTTCAAGGTCACCACTACCTACCCTTTTTCGTGCATGATATTTTCCTAATGCAGGTTCGCAGGTGTGCCCATCTGGCACATTGATCCGCTCAAGACTCCGTTGGGCACTGTTGATATCGTCCTCATCAGGGATGAGGCCAATGCGTTGGCTCCAAAGAGAGGGCCCCTTCCAGAGTTGCCTCCACTTGGTGAAAATTTGGTTGTTACTGTAGCACGTGCTCGAAAAGCTACGCAGGCTACATCAGCAACCACTGAAACTACCCCGGTCGAGCCTATCCCGGGTAGTAGCACTGCCCCTAGCTCCTCTCGCTCAACCCCTTTCCCTGCTCTAGTCCCGCTTGCTAGGGTCCAGAAACTAGAGGCTCAGATGGCCACATTTCTGCATCACATCCATCCTTTGATACACAGATCTATTGTTGTGGCGGAGGAGCGCATGGGGCGTAAAATTGCATAGCACACAGAGCGGAAGTTCGTTGAGGTTCATCCATGCTTAGATAGTTTTGAGTTGCGGGTGCTAGCTTTGTCATCCCCTCTGCTTGTACATGTCGACCCTTCAGGCTGCGTTTAAGAGTTTGCGAGTAGATATTGATATGATCCTAAAGGCTAAGATTCCTGAGTCTGAGGCCCCTTCTGCAGAGCCTGCTGAGGATAGAGTTTTGGAGGATTTATTCGCCACTTCTGAGATTCCACCACCTCCCCCTCGAGAGCATGCCAAGAGGTGTAGGTGTCGAGAGGAGGATGAGTCTAGATCAAGTAAGAATGAGCGTCATGAGATGGAGGCTGCGAGGAGAGCCTTGATTGCTGATGAGGAGGCGTGTCAGATCAAGGCTGTAGAGTAAGCTACGGGGGAATCTAGCTCTAGATATATGGAGAGAGTGGGACGCACTACTGATAGTGTTGTTGCTGATGAAGACACTATTGAGGGTGTACAGACTACATAGGTAGTGGGTTCCGGGGAACCAGACCCACCAGCTTACAGATCGTCGGCGCTTTGCGCCCCATGTTTGCTTCACCTACCACTCTCGTTTTTCAGTTTTTTTTATGCATTGGGGACAATTGCATATTTTTTGTTGGGGGTGGGGTAAATTGAAAGTGAGTGCTAGGGTGATGTCTCAGTAGCCCAATTCACGATCCTCTTTTGGATTTTCTTGCTAGTGTTCTTTTTCCCCAAGAGACTAATTATTTTTATTGTTGAACCGGCATGTCTATATCTTATGTACATAGTATAATTCTGAAGCATGATGGATAAAACAAAAATGATATCCTGATGTAATGAAATGATGCATGGCTAGGCATAGTAATTGATAAATGTGTGTCTCTAAGCATGGCATAGAGATACACCATGATATCACCGTAAGTCTAAGACTCGAACTAGATGTCTGATAATCTTGTGGAGTAATGAGATGTCAAGTGAGTGTGAGGAAAATTTGGATAGTCCACTCTTTGTACTAATCTAGAACTTGTCTGGTTAGTCCTGCTAAAAGTAAGTTGTAATAGACAATTAGGAAAGAATCATAGGCCCTTGTTCAATATAGCCAATTTTTAGCCTAAATAAAATGTAAAAACGAATGAAACTAATCCCTCTTTTATTCAAATGATTTGAGATTAAAATAGACATTTCTTCTTCACCCCAAGTGATCTTTTCTTGGAATAATGTGTTGGTTCCTGGTCCCTCCTTGGACATGTGCACCTCAACTTATGCCAAAAGCATAAGTTGAGGGTGTCTAATACAGTAAAAAACCTTTTTGTGTCCCTAACCCAACTTTGGGCATTGTATACTTTGACTCATGCAAAGCCATGAGTTGATGGTGGGTATTATGAGGAATGCTCTGCAAAGTGTGGTTGAAAGAACAAAGAGAGAGAAAGAACAAAAGTAAAGTGACTCAAGAACCACTTGAAATAAAAGTGAAATAAAAAATATATAATAAATACAAGAAAAAAAAAGAAAAGAGTCACTTACACAAATGAACAAAGAAGGGAAAATAGCAATTGAAAGAATAAAAGAAAAAGGGTGGAATAAAAAGATGAAAAGGTAGGACGCTTAACCGATATGTCAAGGAGGGAAACAAGTCAATAAAGTATACCTAAATATACCCTACCTGACCCTAAGCCTATGTTACAAGCTAAGAAAGTCCTATCGTGATCCTAAGAGTTGTATGGCGAACTTAAAGCAGTGAAAATAAGGGCAAGCTTATGGCAATATGTATGAACGAGTAGTGAATTTGTTATGAGAGTGACTGTTGAAAAGTAAACCTTATACTCATAGTGAAATCATTGTGTGAAAAATGAGGATGTTGTTTTGAAGTGAGGATACTAGTTTCAATACCAGAATTATCAGCACCTCTGTGAGAAATTAAAAATGATAGGTGTCAGTGCGTGGTGAGTCTGTGTCATGGTCTGGTTCCACATAATGCAAGCCTAATAATGACAACATGCATAAACATGATGACACTGATCGTGATTGATAGCCAAATGATCGCGAAAGCTAAAATATGGATACTTTTGTACAAATATTTTGTAGTGAGTCATAGTGTGTTGCCTGATGACAAACAACGAATTTAAGTTGAAGGTGTTGATGTACCGTGGTTTCATGGTATTTTTAATGCTTTTTCCTTAAGTTTAGTGTGTGTCCAAATGCCTTTTTGTATTGATTTTTATTTAAGTTTCTCCTTATTTGCACGAAATCTGTCCAAAGATGAACGCGGAAGTTTTTGAGCGAGAAATGCAGAAGAGACCACCTACAGAGCTTATGATGGTCCGTCGAGCTTGTGACGGTCTGTAGGTGGCATTGTACTGAAGCTGCTGAAGGAAGATGGGGAAGTCTGACCTAGTGTGGCATTACGAAAGTCCATGAAGTAGCGTCATATAAATGATGGTCCGTCCTTCTAGTTCGTCGTAATAATCAGAGAGTAGTCCAGTACCCAAATTTCAAGAATTTTAAGTATTATGGAACACAAACCCTCGAAAGACCATCGTGCTTGGAACGGTATGTCATACCTGTTCGTTGAGAGTAATGAAGAAAGGAGAAGAAGAATTTGTGAAGTATGGGACGACGGAGGCCATGACAACCTGTCGTGACCACGACAATCCGTCATGAGGTCCGTCGACCCAGAAGAGTTTTGATAGATTTTCAGTAATTATAATCCTTCGTTTATTAGGTTTTTGTTTTTTTATAAATAGCTTGAGAAACCTCTTTTTTGGGGTTATACTTTTGGAGAGTTAGTCTTTTTGATAATCTTTAGTTCTCTTATTCAAGTATCGAAGGATTAACTTTAGTAATTGTTACACTTTTTCTTGAATTGATTGTTGGTGCTTTTGTTGATTAATCATGTAAATTTCTGGATTTTATTATTTCTCATTAAAGTAAGTGCATGAATTCTGATATTAAATATATAATAGTGTGATTATGACCATGGGTAACTAAACTCCATAACTAGGGTTGTGGGAACCATGAGTGAATAATGAGGTAAAGTCTAACTAAAATAGCAATTCTAGAATAGTCACTCTTTAAGTATTGATAATTCTTTCGTTTAGAAGTCTTTTTAACAGATGGCCAAACAAGAGACTTAAAGGGAAATTTTAAATTAATAAAAATAGTGCTAGGAGTGGGATTTGGATCCACCACCTCTTGGATGAAGGAAGAGAGAAGGATAGAAAATAAAAAAAAAATAAAAAATAAAAAAATAATAATAATAATAATAATAATAATAATAATAATAATAATAATAATAATAATAATAATAATAATAATAATAATAATAATAATAATAATAATGAGAGGAGTGGAATAACCTCCTCTCGGCCAACATGGGAAAAACGTAGCAAAAAGAAAAAGAAATGAATGTTCCTATGGGGGTTCTATCCTGGATCCCCTAATGCTTAAAACTCCTTAGTTTAAGTGGGGGGGGGGGAAGTAAAAATAATATTAGTGAGGGGATTTGAAATTGGGTTCCCCACGCCGAAATGTAAATCCAAAATTAGGTGATAGAAAATTAACCAAGTGTTGTCCAAGGGATTCGAAGTCGGGTTCCCTTGCCCGATTCCACATTAACATATAAGTCATTCGTATGCAAATACTTGATGAATGTTGCCTCAAAATATCAAAATCAATATCATTTCATATCTACAAGATGCATAAGTCTTGTACGATATAATCTTGGGTAAACATGAATCACTTAGACAAACTATGAATGAAGCCTCATGGCTTGTATGTGTTGACTTATTAGTCTAGCATAATTATAAAAGTAAGTGAACCTAAGATGTATTTGATGAAATGATGTACGACCTAGAAGTAGTTAAGTAAGAGTGTTAAACACACTAAATGTCCAAGTGCATTTGCCTATGATGAAATGAACATTCATGTAAAGGGGTGAGTAATTATGAAGAGCAAATGTGCTATAGTTAATGAATGTGGTGACAACATGATAAGAGGCTAATGTGAAAGATAGGAGCAATCTCAAATAAGCCTATATAAATGTTACCGAAATGTACTCACCTTTGAGAGTGTAAAGTTAATGAAGAGACCAGTCTATATGAACACTGTACTGAAAGTATTGAAGTTAATGCATACTTATGGCTAATGATGAGATGAGAAATCACTTAATGAGCTATGATGTCCTCATGCTAGAAGCCAGCTTCCATGACGTATGACTTGAATGTAATGGAACTCTAAACTGAACTCCAATAGGCTAGCTATGAGCGGTGATGCATTCTTTTTGAAAGGGCGGAGGTTTATGTAACTCTCATGAGATGAGACTTTCCGGCATGCCGGATATGGGTCTCCTTATATCTCCTAGTCTTCGAACCTATACTTACAATATAGGGATCTAGTGGAGCTAAATTCCCATTTACGCTAGCATGTTTTGGATCACTTTGGCTGGTGATTCCACCTCATTTCGGTCTGGGGAGACACTGGATTTCATTATGCTCAAATGATCTATGTTGGTTAAAATTAATGTTCCCAAATAAAGAATGAGACCAGCCTCAAATGATGCACATAATGAAATGAACGATACAAAAGGTGTTACTATATGATGAGGTGAGCTCGACTTAAGGAATGACACTAGGTTATTCTTGGTCATTGCACAACAAACCCTATGAGAGTCTTAAACTTACATACTAGGTATGACTGGTGGTTGCGCTAGTATATGAAAGAAAGAAAAATGAAGTATTTATGAATGAATGAAGCAGACTCTGTGTTTGCTAAAGATGGCTCCCTAGTTGAGGTCCCATATGATGAGTCCTCACTTTGGGAAGTCCTAATGTCAACTCCATGATTCCAACGTCTCCTGGGATATTAAAGAATGATATGAAATACGTGATTTGTTATGTAAAATATGTTATGTGCTGTTTGCAAAATGATAATCTTTATGATGCATGTTGCACTCATGGCATGACTTTCCAAAACAAAATTTTGTAGGTCCACTGACTTTCCTAATCCAAATTTGGCATGTCCACTGTCTGAACTTCCATAATTCATATTGATAGGAAAGATCAATTCTTACTCATGCATGTCCCTTGTATGTGATTGCATATAACCATACTTTGTACAAGTGTGTAGTAATTCCATACAAATACCTACCTTTAGGTGCAAGCACAGGTGGACGCTAGATCATACGGTACGACGTTGTAGATATCCGGACGTGGAGCTTTCTTATGGACTTGGTAGGCCCTCATGTTTTCGAGGCTGTCTACTTTTATTATCTAGCTTAGATGCAGGCTTTAGCTAGTGGATCATGTTCCACTAGTGTTTAATTTCTCATTTCATTTTAGACTTTGTATTGGTTCCATTTTGGCAAATATACACTTAATGCAGTACTAACTATTTCGTTCATTTGATGATCTTAACATTAAATGGTTGATTGTGAATGCTTATGTGTTAAATTAGATTGCCCTATATGAATGTTAAGTAAAGAAAAAGTTCAAATTTTCCACTAAAATTACCCTATATAAAGTAACAATGACGTATGTAGGCTTGTCTATGACCTCTGAGTGGTCAACGACGCTGGTCTCGTATAGGGTCTAGACTCCGGTTGTGACAGTCATCTTCTACAAACTTGACTGTCAATTATAGAAAATCAATTTAGAACATCAATTTCGTATTGGATGAAAACCCACTTGAAAACCTAATTTTTTAAATCAATTTGATGGAACCCTTTGAGGAATGACGTCTCAAAGTTAAAAGGGATCACATTCCTTACTAATTGATGAAGATTGATGGAGGAAATTTACCCTTTGCGGACCTTTTACCTCTATCTTGGTCATCAATAGGGGTTTTTTGGGAGAGAGAAAGAAGAGAGAAGGAAGAGAGGTCTGGGTTTGGGAATTATAAGAGTTTAGGTTAGTCTAATTATGTTAGGGATTTATATAGGGGGTTAACTAACTTAATCAGACCTCACCTAACCCCTAATTTTACCTCGTAACTAAGACAACTAAATAATTAATTTATGTGAAAAGATATAGTGAAAACAAGTCATCACAGACGACACCACAATCGATGGATCGTGGGTCAATGGACGACCACTCCCTCTTTCGTGCTGCACATCCGTTGGTGAGTTCAAAGACTCTGCAAAAAATGACCCTTCCAATATTTCTTCTATTGGACCACGAGCCGTGTTTGGCATCTGTTGGTGACACTATCCATTGATAGCTTTTGCTACCTTTTGCAAGGTTCGTCCTCGAGGGCCCTTAGTTGGTCTTTAGGGTGTAGTTCCCGGACTTTTAGACTATAAACTAACTCTAATACGTGTTAGATGCCTTTCCATAAATTTTCATCATTTTTCAACTCTTAAAATCTAGTCAAATAGGCTGAGGCGCACTAGCACCTCATTGAACTAGTTTTCGGACGTTCTTGGACGTGTTGGTTTCTAGACTTCCTAAATGACTTATATTCATAAAAATAGACCTTAAAACAGTGTCTAAGCCTTATAATACTCATGTTAGGTTATAGACAAATCTTAGATTTTTGAAGTGTCACATTCACCCTACCCACTGCTATTGAACCATCAACATTAGCATTACAACTCACATAATCAATTATAAAGAATCATGCATCAACCCTAAGACTACACACATAAGGACATAGTCATAGTCTATCATCATCGCCTAATATCAATCAAAAAACACATACTCTCACCTTACTCACATGTAAAAAGATATATATGATCATACTTCACATAAATAACATATACAAGCTATCACAATATATCAAGTAATTTAAATAAGGCCATGTCATCATAACTCATAAGTAACGCCGACAAGGCCACAGAGTTCACAAGTTTAACACATAACACCACCACCATAAGTGGACCATACCTATCATAATACAATTAAAGACCTAAATTACATAATATAAGGAGATTTAGGGGAGCATACTACCAATCAACTTTCAAAACATCAATCCATAGCCAAATCAACCAACATAATACTCAAAGGCCCTTACACATGGCCATAACCACTAATTCAATCCAAATATCATAATACTCACTGAATATAAATTAGTTTAATATGAATCAATCTAAAACACCCTACACATGAATCTAAGAAAATTCTTACGTAATTCAATAGCCCAAAGAAAAGTACACTAGAATTCATTAGCATTGAGACATGACAAAAAAAACTACACTAGAATACATTAGCATTGAGACATGACAAAATCACCCATAAAATAGTCAAAATAGAGATATCACGAATAACATGGGTTCATAGAGATTTGTACTTAAAACCATAAAATTAACAACAATTCAATCATAATACATTGATTCATAACTTTTTATGCAAGAACCCATGGAAGAAACTCAATTTAGAAATTCATCTTTTTGAGAAAGAGATGAAAATCACTTAGAAGATTGGCTCCTTTATGATAGAAAATTCAAGGATGAAAATCATACCTCAATTAAATATAAACCACAAAAATTAATCAAGAATCACCAACCAAACTTCAATCCAAGCTCTTCCGTAAGTTTTGGCTCCAATGGTGTTCTAGAGAATTCTTTAGAGGTTTTTGGTTTTGATTTACAATAATGAATTCATTTAGGTGGTTAGGGCTTATAAACCCACTGGAAATACCCTAAATACCTCTAGTTACCGTCAAAACATTTATTTGTAAGTGGGGTGAATTTATCTATTCACCCTTTAACTTACTGCTGAGCCTGTGCAGGTTGCAAACCCAAAACGATGGCTGCTCATCAACGGAGCGTCGACCAGACGATGGGTTGTAATGGCAACCGTCATCTTGGTCAGAGACTCCCAAATAGTAGTTTAAGGTCCCACCACCAAGTTTCAACCTACGCCCCTCATCGACGGGAAGTTAACCAGCTTACTGGGCGTCGATAGCCTCTGTCGTTTGGGCTAGTTTGACAACTTCGCTTCCAAGTTGGGTCTTCCTGAAGGACCCTTGGTTGGTCCTTGGGGACTTTTTCCTGGAATTTTCCAACTCGAATATGTTCGCATACATGTTAAGGATCTCTAACCTCATTTTCATAAAAAAAAAAACACGTAAAACTTGATGAAACACACTAAGACACACAACGTCAATTCTAACCTTTCGAACATCATGGACGTTCTTGGACATTTGACCTCCAAACTTCATGAAACTTTATACACTGCATCATAACATCATTTTAACCCATTTTAGAAATTTAAAACATCAAACACAAGCATTAGTATCTAGTTTCACCTAAGTCATTTTAGAGGTGTTACATTTTCCCCTATTTGGACAACATTCATCCTCGAATGACACTTGTCACTCCCCAACAACTTCCAAGAGTAGAGATTCAACTAAAATCGCATAACCATACCATATGAAACATTATAAAATACACACATTTAGGGAAAACATCAATTTCACATGATCAATAGTCTCATAACACAACAAGAAGCTAGAAACAAATCTACGACTCAGTATGCCTAAAGACTCACATTCTGCATTTCAAGTAGTAATAACTCCTTTTACATTCATCATCATGCTCATATAAATAAATTCCATACAAACTATAACTATTTTCAATATAAACACATTTTAGTCAAAATTTAAAAATTTCACACTAAGCTGCCAGGCAACATAGTGAATTATGCAAAATTTCCAAAATGCAACTCTTAGGCAATTTGATGATAAAAGCATGACAATATGATAGATAAAACCAGAAACTCATTCTTCAACATAAACATAACATCATGAAATGCACAATGCAAGGAATCAATGAACTTCAATTCCACAAGACTCCCAAACACAATGAAACATGCTAGTATAACCATCTAGCTCATCAACTAACCATACCCCTCACCTCATATAGAAGGAACTCATAAAACAAAGAGAGAATAGTAGAACTTACCAACATCCTCATCATCCGAACTTGCCTTTGATCCCTCTGACCAGAGAGAAAAGAAGAAATTCCCCTTTAAAGCAACATCTACCAAAGCACTAGGAGGAACTTGCTTACCATCTTTTCCCCTAGCCGCAGTAGTAGGACAATCCTTTACCCTATGACCATCCTTGCCATAACCAAAGCAAAATCCAGTACTAGCTAGACATTTCTTGTAGTGCCTCTTCCCACAAGTGATACAAGTAGGCTTACCACCTTTGGAACTACTACCACTTTCAAGGTTGACTCTAGGAGCACTAGACCCCTCTCACATTGGAGCCATCTTCTTGAACCTAAGATGGTTTTGCTCTTTCACCTTACCCCTCTTCATGTTTCTAGTGATCCTCTTAAGGTTATATTCCTCTATGTATTCAACATACACCATAAGCCTAGACAATCTCATGTCATTATGGAGTATGTCCGTATGACACTCTTCTTTCAAAAGGTCGGCAACACTGGTCAAAAACCTACTTATCTCATCCCTTGGGTTAGACACAAAGGATGGACAAGACCTAGACAACTTGATGAACTTCAAAGAATACTCCTCAACACTCATGTCACTTTGACTAAGGTTAATGAACTTTTCAAACTTCAACTCCCTCAATTGACACGAAGCTAACTCTTCCTTCTCCCTAAAAGTCACTCCCGTGGCACTGAACACCTTGTACACACCGTATATGAACTCTTGAGGATCCTCTCCAACCATTGAGCCAAGGATGTCACGCCCGGGTTTACCCTCTAGAAGTAACCGGCATCATCGTCCTTTTCAAGGACTAAGACTTGCCTCTTAGATTCATATCATTACATTCATAGGTTAAAAGTGCGGAAAATTTTAATATTTTCATTATCACTACTTGGAGGTTTACATAGACCTCTACATACACATAATATATATTCAAATTGTGTATACATAGGCTTTTCGTGTAGGAAGGTTACATAGCTTTTTAGTTTTATTTCACATACATATATAAAAATAAAGAATAGGTCTCAAAGATTGTCTCATCTCGTACCATCTAAATGATTATCACAATATGGGCATAGCCCTTACATCACTTCAACAAGACCATGTATAGGTCACTGAAAGTATAATATTCAATTTAAAAGGAAAGGAATAATAGAGTAAATAAGCTCATAACAAAATCTTTAAGCTAAAGGATGGCATTGCCCTCTATAGTTGAGGACCTACCCAACTTGGATGAAAGGAAGAATCCAAGCCTTCAATTATGTCGCCTTCCAAACTCTTCAACGACCAGACCTAAAATGTTTTGGAAAAAGGGACGAAAATGGGGTTAGTAATCTAGATGTACTAAGTATGGTATCTTATGCATATACACAATAAAAAAACTCCAAAAGGGACCTTCTTGTCCATACATGCCATTTTACCCATTTAGGGACTTAATGCAAAGTCAAGTAAGTCATATCAACAAACCAGACATGCTTACTATCGCAACAAGTAATACTTATCCCATTATATTTTAAAACCATGATTTACTACAACCCTAACATCAAAGAAAAATATCACAAGAATGAATAAGAGTCAAAAATATCATAATAAGCAAGACAAATACTCACATGTCCTTATTAAGTCAACAAGTGCATGACCAAGCAAAGCCCCATAACCTTACACAATTAATCCTCAACAAGAAAACATGACTAATGTCCAACTATACATGTCTGGCATTTAGGTTTACATTTCATCATATATGAACATTATAACCCAAGGCATATTCATAAATGAACTAATCAACATATAGTATCAATAATGTGTCACAGTCATCATATATACGCATCATATATTATCATAACAGAAACATATATAAGAACCTCATCCTAAGACTACCCTCAAGGATAACTAGTGTAATGTTTAGGTAGAGTCCCATACCCCTACCTAGACTAAGATAGACCCCTTGGGTTATCTAAGTTAGAGTTCAAGTCCTTTAGTTTCGTTTTACCTTTTGGGAACATCTTCCCTAACCGACATAGCCACATGAGCTAGTGTGGAATCCGGTGTCATAAAACCCTACACCAAAAGAAGGAGGACTACTTGCAAAGGTAGTACCAAAACATGGAATATAGCAACTACGTGGATCCACTAGCTAGTAACATTGGGTGCAACAGAGTTCAAGAGCTCGGAGATTTAGTTCGGGCCCTCTTTATGCGCTATGCATTATAGTCTCTAATATGAAGAGTAAGATATTGTTCCTACCTTCCCTATGTGGGAAAGGACACTTTCACTCGATGCTAAGCTAGATTCTCTTTTTGAAATGTCTTTAAGCCTTTAAGTACCCATCATATCTTTATTTAGGCCATAGGGTCTACCCCTTGTATAATCATCATCATCAATATCTCAATAAGAAATGTATGAGTATAATTCCTTTCATCACAATTCATATAAGTGATGTTTAACACATAAGCATTTTGATAGAATATCAAGTCACTTTGATGGTTTTCACCATCCTTATATCACATACACCTTAATTGACCTCACAACATAGTAAAGACATTTCAATTAAACATCACACCACCCTATAATTCTAATATAAGGCATACTCTAATGTAATATCATGACTTAACAACAATTAATCACAATTGGACGTAATGATAGTGATTCTAAGACTTACTAAGTCTTCATCATAGTCTATCATCATGGTTTTACCCTCAACCCATAACTCAACCCAATTCGTGGAGTAACATCTTCACACAATGATAACCAATAATAATAAGAAGGCCAATTGCATCTCTATAACACTATTAAACATTATATCACAACTTGAGACAAGATACATAGGCTAATTTCACCTTTACAATTCATAACATAAACCACATCTCAAGAAATAGCAGGATAGGCCTATAACTCATATTAATTTAATCATAATAACAAAATAGTATAGTAATTTAATCAACAATAAACTCAATTGAATGATCATAATACAATATAGGTCAATATCACTACCTAGGGTTAGGGCTGGATGATCATATTCTTCAATTTAGATCAAACCCTCAACAATTACCATAAAAAAGTTGAATTACATGTTAATCTACTCAATATAACCTAAAGAAATCTTCAACAAATCAATCCATAACTTCAATTTCGTAATTGAATGAAACCCATAAGAATACTCAAGTTTTTGAAATCTATTTTGAAGAAACCCTTTGAGTAAAGAGTTTCAAAGGTGAATGGAATCCATACCTTAACGGTTGTCTACAATTTTATTCTGAATTCGGCCCTTTCCATCCCAAAAACCCGTCCTTGTTAGTCTTAAATTGTAAGTTCATGTAGAGATAAAAATAAGAGAGAAGGAAGAGACTTTATTTGAGATTTGTGTTTAGATTAATGAGGGTTGGGAGTATTTATATTGGGTCTTAAATCAACTTAATTAGACTCTCTTAATCCCTAATTAAACCACCTAAACCTCTAACTAATTTAATTTATGAAGGAAACTTAGACCCTCACAGACGAAACCCCAATCGACGGGCCATCCATGAGTCGACGGACACCCCCACCTCCTTCGTCCTGCACTTTGTCATCCTGATCATAGATGTGAAGGCGAGGGCTTCCTCCAAATTGTGTAAGTGTGGGACGACGGTGACATTGACGCCCAATTGATACACACACGGACTGTAGCATGTACCTCTGCACTCCGTCAATGAGTTCAGAGGTTATGCGGGTGAAGGGGACTTCTCATCCATCCTAAGTGTGGGACGACAGTGGCATCGACGCCTCACCGATCCACACAAGAACCATCTTCTGTCCCATCGATGCACACTGTCAGGCAGTGTTGCATCAAACTACAAAGGTCCTCCTCAAGGTCCTTTGGTTGATCCTTGGGTATTTGTAACTAGACGTTTCAACCATGAAACAACTCAAACACCTATTAGCTACCTTTCCACCAATTGTCATACATTTTCGACTCCTAAAAGTTAGACAAAAAGGCTAAAGCACAGTAACATCCCTTTGAACCAACTTCCCGGATGTCATGGATGTTTTGGTTCATAAAACTCCTAAATGACCTATATTCATTAAGAATATACTAAGAAGCAGCCCTTAGACCTTCCAACATCTATGTTAGGCTTTACAATGTGTCTTTGGATTTTCAAGGTATTACAAAGGAAGATAGGAGGATTCATACTCACAAAATTTCTCAACCTAGAAGTCATGGTACTCTCCTCAACATTTACCCTAGGCTCAACGCCCCTATTCACATAAGTAGTCATAGCTCGGGTTAAAGCAATCAAAGTCTCTCTAATCTCCCCATTAGTCATGTTCGAGGGCAACATTGGAGGTGTCACGACCAGGGAGCACCCCCTAGAAGTAACATGGCGTACTTGAACTCTAAGAGGTCTTATACAAACCCATAGTTATCATTCATTGCATTGTAATAGGTACATTTAGCGGGTAATTTAAAACATTTAATAGTTTTATAGCACACCATATGCTAGAAATAACTTCATATATATATATATATATATATATATATATATATATATATATATATATATATATATATATATATATATATATATATATATATAAAAACCATGAGACATATTACTACTATAAGTCTCTTTCTCCATCTTAGACTCAACATCATAGAATATATTAGGGACACAGCCCTTACAACAAAAATCATAACATAATATTTAAGTTATTTCAATACACTGAATATAAACATGACATAGGAAATCCTTTGAACATAAGGACCCCTTTCAATATGAATTTATCAATCTAAAACTGCCTACACATGAATCTAACACAATTCTTACATAATTCAATAGCCTAAACAAACCTACACTAGAATTCATTAGTCATAAGACATCACCAAAACACCCATACAATAGTCAAAATAGAGATATCATGAATTACATGGGTTTATAGAGATTTAGATTAAAAATCATCAAATTAAAAACAAATCATTCGTTATACATTGATTAAAAATGTGTTATGCAAGAACCCATGGAAGAAACTTAATTTAGAAAATCATCTTTTTGAGATAGACTTGAAAATCACTTTGACGATTGGCTCATTAATGATAGAAGATTCAAGGATGAAAATCATACCTCAATTGAACATAAACCACGAAAATTTATTTAGAATCACCAACCAAACTTCAATCCAAGCTCTCGCTTGAGTTTTGGCTCCAATGGTGTTCTAGAAATTCTTTAGAGGTTTTGGTTTTTGATTTACAATAATGAATCCATGTAGTTGGTTGGGACTTATAAACCCACTTGAAATACCCTAAATACACCTAGATAACTGCCTAAATATTTATTTGGACGTGGGTTAAATTTACCAATTCACCCCTTTACTTAACACTGAGCCTGCTCAGGTTGCAAACCCAAACGAGCTGCAAAAACCAAGTATCAACTTACGCCCCTCATCGATGGGTCATCGACGAGCCTACTGGGCGTCAATTGCCTCCGTCGTTTGGGGCTGGTTTTGACAGCTTAACTCACAAGTTGGGTCCTTCCTCAAAGACCCTTGGTTGATCCTTGGGGACTTTTTCATGGAATTTTACAGCTCAAATATGTTTAGATACATGTTAAGTACCTTTCACCTAAATTTCATCCAAAACGAATACGTAAAACTCAATGAAACACACTAAGACACACAAGGCCATTTTTAGGCAAACCTTTCGATGTCATGATCGTTCTTGGACATTTGACCTCCAAACTTTATGAAACATTACACAATGCCTCATACCATCGTTCAAACCATTTTAGTACTTTAAATCATCGAGCATTAGTCTATAGTTTGACCTAAGTCGTTTTAAAGGTCTTACACCCTTGGCCCAACATCTCTAGTCACTTGAGCTAAATGGATCGGGTTAAGGTAAGGAGAGCCTCTCTAATCTCCCCGTTATTTATTTCAAGGGGAACCAACAAACCTCAGTCTCTTGACCCACATCATGGAACTTTCTCACCTTGGGGAATTTGCACAGTTTGTGGAGCTGTCAACCTTGGGGAACTTATTCACCGCCCATACACCCTCTCCAAGCATACATAAATAATTCTTAAAACTACCTAAAGTAATATTATTTCATTTACGCATCATAAACTCACCACCTAAGGATACTCTACGATTAACTTGAATAGAACATGAAGAGACCCCCCATACACCTTCTTCAAGTCTACCTAAGCAACCCTGAGAGCTTCCCTAGATACGTATACTTTCATTTAACCTTCATTAACCTATGTATAATGATCATTAAATCAATTAGAGTTCATCTAAGCATTTAGAAGACTTCAGATAATGGTCATAGAAGACCTAGGGAACCTACATACTAGAATCTTCAAAGTCTACTCGTGACATGTCTAAAGAGTGTTCCATTCCACTACCTAAACGTTGTAGAACTTATCAAACACTAGAATGCATTCAATATGATGAGAATAGCCAATAACCGACATAGACCATACTAGTTAGGCATGAAATCCGGAGTCATAACCTACTCTGATGGAGGTTATTCTACTTGCCAATGGTAGAACGAGGTCACAAACTAATGTTGGCACATGGTTAAGGAATATCAAGGGGTTCTTTGCACTCTAATCTTCCTCTCAAGTAGATCTACTATCCAAAGAAAATTCACTCAGTTCTAGCCTTTATTCTATAGAGTAATTCAATCACACAAGACATATGATAAGGTAACACTTCTAGCCTTACCTTACCATAATGCCTTCACAAATGATGTTTCATTTAGGGGCTGCCACTCAATGGTTAATAAAATAGCTTGATGAATTTCTTAAGGATGATATCATGTCGTTCCAGCCAACCAACACCTAATTCCATCATTCAAACAAGAAGGATGCCATTACGGCTTTGAACTTCAAGGGATATCTCAACCTTCTTTCTAGTTTAAAGGTTCCAAGTTAATGACCTTCTTAACCATGTTCAAGATCATGTTCAACAAAACAATCACATTTACGACCAAGGTACTTCAACCTTCTAAGTTAAGAGTTCATATTTACATTCTTAATGTATCAGGTAAAGGGACATAGGTCTACCAAACAAGATACACAGTTTCACTTTTTGACATGTAGAATAGCATTCAAGTATCACATACAGATAACTAATTCTACTACAAGTCACCCTACTCATTCCTATAGAAACATCAATATAGTTCATTATAAGGATCCTGTATTCAATAAGGAAGCATCACACTTCAACATCAAGACTACACACATAAGGATACCACCATAGTCTATCATCAAATAAGAGAATACATGCTTTTACCTTACAAATATACTTACACATAATCATACCTAACCTTGATCAACTACACAAGTTATCAGAAGATAATATCACAATGCATAGAGTAATACCGACAAGGCCATATTCAACATAATTCATAAAGTATTGTCGACGAGGCCATATTCATCATAGTAATAGCACATAAGATCCACCAACATAAGTGGACCATACTAAAAATAACCATTCAAGACATATACTACACAATATAGCGAGAATTAGGTCAACATACAACCCTTTAACCAAGAGCATCTCTAATCCATGGTCATTCCAACCAATTCAATTCACAAGGCTCTTACCCATAGCCATACACATCAATCCAAACCAATAATCAAACTATTCAATTGATCTATCAAGATATAATATCAAAGTCATCAAGTTAAGGCAACCTATGTACAATTCTAACCTGATCTTTACATAATTAAATTGCCCAAAATAATCTTCACAATAATCAATACAATTAAGCCTTGATCAAATCACCGACGTAAGACACAAAATAGGAATTTTGTTTATCACATGTTTCATAGAGAATTTGATCTAAAATTATTCAATTAACACGAATTAAATCATAAATCAATGATTAAAATGATTTTATGCAAGAACCCATCACTAGAAATCAAAATAGAAGATTTCATATTTTTGATTATCTTTGGAAACCATAGAAATTGACTCCTTGAAGTGAAGAGGACTCAATGTTGAAACACCATACCTTAATTGCATAAAAGCTCATTAAATTTAAAGAAGAAATCCCGTGAGAAATCACCTTCTAGCTTGAACTTCAGTTTGGCCTCCAATGGAGGTTTAATAGAGTTTGGAAGAGAAGCAGGTTTTGGGTTTTTTATTTATTAATGGTTATTGGGGTTTTATCCTGGAAAAAGGGTTAAATATGACAAAAAAACAATCATAACCGACTTCCAAAGTACCCCCACATCAATTGGGCACTTTCAGACAACTCTAACTCAACTTCAATTTATGGAATTATCGTCGAGAAACAAGTCCGCGAGCAGAGCTGCTCCCACATAATTTTCAAAATAAATTCAAAGATAGTGGAGTCCCGCTTGTGTCCGCAGAATGGACCAAATTTTGGACCTTGAAAATGTCAAATCCAGGGAGCACCCCTAGACGTAACTGGCGTCAACGTCCTCGGAGAGGCTTAAGACTAGCCTCTTAGCATTCTTCATTACATTCATAGGTTAAAAATACTGAAAATTTAAAACTTTTCATTACTTCTACATTGAGTTATACTTATACCTCTCGCTTACACATAATATATATATGTATATATATCGAGTATACATAGACTCTTCGTATAAGAGGATTACATAGTCTTGTACTTTTATTTCACATACATAGTATATGAACATAATCCCATAAAAAGTCTCTAATATGTCTTATATTAAACCATCTAAAAATGAATTAACAAACTGTGTTTAACCCGTACACCAGTATAACAACGATCCTTATATAGGCTATACAACAATTGTCTTTAAATGAAAAAGGAAGAACTATATATCTTATAACTAGAACAAAATCAAAAGCTTGCTAATAGCAATGTCCTCGAAAAATGAGGACCTACCGAACTTGGAGAATGAGATTCCAAGACTTTCTTCAGTAGTCGTCACGAACCCTTCAACGACCGGAAAATAAAAAGTTTAGGACAAAGGGAGAAACAAGGTTAGTAAATCAATTGTACTAAGTATAGGCACTTATGCACACACAACATAGAAAATCATGCAAAAAAGAGACATTTACTTCAAGCATACAAAATCACATTATAAATACCTTATGCACATTCAAAGTACAAATAAAAGTCAATAAGCACATATTACTTAAGTCAATCCCATGTACATTAGAAGACCAACAATATCAAGTCTGATCAAACCAACATGAATATCAATATAATTGAGCACAGAATCAAGACAACTCTATCATGAAGTTATAATATCAACAAGTATGCAATAGGGTTCATAACATCATAACCTAAGCAAGACCATTACTCATGAACCCTCATTAAGTCAACTTTTGTGCAATGACTAAGCAAATCACCATAACCTTACTTAATCAAGTAAACCTAACAAGAACCATAATCAATGTCCAACTTAATATATTATATCATTATGATATAACATCATCATACTTTAGCAATAGAGAACAACCACATGTTCATAAGTGAAATCCATATAACATAGTGTCAATAACATGTAAGAGTCAATACATTCATAACATATACATTATAGAACAAAATAATAACCTCCTAAGGCTTTCCTCAAGGAAAACTAGTTCATGGAATGTGTAGATTCCCATACCTACCTAGGCTAAGTAAAACATCTTAAGTCACCGTAATTAATGTTTATTTCGTTACTTCATTTTACTTTTGGGAACACTTGCCCTAACCGACAAAGACCATAAGAGTTGTGTGTGGAATTAGGTGTTGTAAGACCTTACACCGATAGAAGGTGGTCTACTATCCAAAGTAGGACCAAACATGAACATAGCATCTAGGTGGATCCACTAGCTGGTATTACTACGGTAGCAACATAGTTTATGGATCTTGGGGTGCCATGGAAACATCACTCTATGCTTTTTTTCGGACTATGAGGCTATCCACCCTGTGAGGACTATGTTGAACCCTACCTTTCTTCCTTGGGAAGTCGCCACCCCTTATCTATAAGTTCACTCGGTATTAAGCTAGAGTCCCTTTTGAAATGTCTTTCATTATAAATAATTACTTAGTTTTTGTTTATACGATCTACCCCTTATATAATCATCATCATAGCTCAATAGGAATTGCATGAGTATTGTCCATTCATTGCAATTCTCACATGTGAAGTTAGCACATTTACATTTCCATATCATTATACGCCACATAGGCAATTCATCACCAACCTTATACCATTAAATCATAGCCAACAACTCACAATCCATATATCAAGACATTTCAATTCAACATCATACCAACCCTAAGTAAGCTTATTATAAGGTACACATCGATATAACTTCATCATTCATCACTAAACACAAATAATAATAATTATTGTAAAGGTTAGGATCATGAAGACTTACCAAATCTTATTCAAAATCCATCATCATGGTATTACCATCAACCAACAAATAACATCCAATAATAGGTGTAGTAACATCATTCAATAATAATTAACACAAAAACTAGATCAATTGCATCATCACTATCTCAATTAACTTCAATTAATACCCTAGGGTTAGGGGAGAAGAATCATCATGTATTCTTCAACAATTATGTCCAATATCAACAATCCATTACCCTAGTAAATCCATAAATGCATTAGAATAGATAAAACCAATCTAACAATCAATACATTCTTCAATTCCCATCAATTCATAACCAAGATCCAATATTTGGGGAATTTGGGTAAAGGGAAATTATCTACATGAAATTTAATTGATTAACATCAATTAAACAACAAAATACATATAATTAGTCATAGGCAATCACAATTTATCATCAATTTTAAGCTTACAAGAAAACCCATTAGAATTTGAAAATCCCATAGAATTGGGTAATTTAGGAATCAACTTTGAAAGGACCTCTTGGGGAAACGAATCCCAAGAGTGAAGAACTCTACCTGAATGAAGATTAATCCATGAAATTGAAGTGATATACTAGAAAAATTGGTCTGCTTCTTCAAACTTTATTCTTCCTTGAATGGAGGATTCGGGAGAGAGAAAGTAGAGAGAGATAAGAGGTTTTGGAATTTGGTTTGGGTGAGTGTGAAATGACTTAAAAATGACACTTAGGCTATATATAATCACCTCCAAAATTACCCAAAACACCCCTCATTTAAATGAGTCTTTTTGTGAAATCAAAATGTACAAAATACGATTTCTACGAAACGCGGAAGTGGCTATGCATCACAAGGCTAATTCAAATTTTATTTGTGAAAAGTTATTTGAGGCAGTGGAATACATATGGGATGCGTGTCAAGCAGCAGCCCCTTGATTCTTGACTCGCGCAGGCTTCTTTGGGCCCTGTACCCATGTTGGGGTCCTCAGGGACTCTTCTGGTGGTCCTTAGGTAGTCGTTATTGAAAGTTAGACCCTCTATACTACATTTTTTATACCTAAAGTACCTTTATAAGTTTTAGACATCATTTGAACCTCTGAACGAACCTTCACCAAACTTAGCGACATCAACTAGTTCAACTTAGCTAGTTTTCGGACATCATAGGCATTTCACAATGCCTTGACTCTAAAACTTCCAAAATGGTTTATAAATATTATTTGTGGTCTCAAAACAGTGTTTAACACCTTAGAACCACACGTAATTCTCTATCTTAGGTCTTGACCTTTTTGGAATGTTACATTATCTCCCTTTTAGGAACATTCGTGCCCAATGACACCCCAACTTTTAAAAGGGAAAGGATAAACTCAAGACTAGCATCCGAAACAGTGATATACAAAATAAAAATGAATAACATCAAGGATTTTTTGACAACTCCATTCAAACCATAATCATGGCATTTACACATGCAACTCAAAACATCAACTTTCACACATAAGAGCTCCAAATTACAACATGAGGAATTTCCTTCTAACAACAACATGAGCTCAACATATCATTTAAGAGACAATTATGCCAAAATTCCTTCCTCAACATCTCAACATGCTCAATATCATTTAATGAAGGCAACTACATACCAAATACACAAATAGTTCAAATTAAGATAAATAGCATTTTTCCATGAAACTCATTTTAGCACAAAACCTTTTTGCCATGAATATGCGTATCTTTACAAAACAAGACAAATTCAAAAAACTCATTATTTATTTAATCTTTAATAGGAACACTAACCTTAATTTACAAATAAATAAGGATAACGGGACTTCATGTCGGCCTTGGCCTCCCATTTTACTCCCTCAACTAGGTGGTTTCTCCATAACACTTACGCAGACGCCACCTCTTTGTTCCTCTATTTCTTCAGTTAACGATCAAGGATTTCAATAGGAACCTCTTTATAAGAGAGTTTCTCTTCCACACCAAGATATTTAATAGGAAAAATAGACTCGGGATCACCGATACCCTTCTTAAGCATAGAAACATTGAAAACCGAATGAACTGAAGATAGTTCACTAGGGAGTTTCAACTCATATTCAACCTTTCAAACCCTTTGCCAAATTTAATAGGGATCCACATAATGAGGACTTATCTTCCATTTCTTACCAAACCTAACCACTTCTTTTATGGGAGAAATTTTCAAATACACCTTACCATCCTCTTAAAATTCAAGGTCTCTTATCCTATGATCGGCATAAGACTTTTGCCTACTATGAGATGTTAACAAATGGTACCTTATCATATGAATTTTCCCTAAGGTCGTATAGATCAAATCGGGACCAACAAGCAAAGACTTGCCAACCTCAAACAATCCAATGGAAGATATACACCTCCTTCCTTACAAAGCTTCAAAAGAAGCCATAGATATGGATGAATGAAAACTATTGTTATATGAGAACTCCACCAGAGGCAATTGCTCATCCCAATTTCCCTTGAAGTCAACGATTCAAGCCCTAAGCATATTTTCAAAAGTTTGAATAGTAGGCTCCGCTTGACCATCTATTTGAGAATGAAAAGTGGTGCTCAACTTCAATTGAGTACCCAAACCTCCTTATAATGACCTAAAAACCTAGAGGTAAATTGAACACGTCTATATGTTATGATGGACAAAGGAACCCCATGAAGACTCACTATCTTGTCAATTATTATGCTTGACTACACAAGTTATCAGAAGATAATATCACAATGCATAGAGTAATACCGACAAGGCCATATTCAACATAATTCATAAAGTATTGTCGACGAGGCCATATTCATCATAGTAATAGCACATAAGATCCACCAACATAAGTGGACCATACTAAAAATAACCATTCAAGACATATACTACACAATATAGCGAGAATTAGGTCAACATACAACCCTTTAACCAAGAGCATCTCTAATCCATGGTCATTCCAACCAATTCAATTCACAAGGCTCTTACCCATAGCCATACACATCAATCCAAACCAATAATCAAACTATTCAATTGATCTATCAAGATATAATATCAAAGTCATCAAGTTAAGGCAACCTATGTACAATTCTAACCTGATCTTTACATAATTAAATTGCCCAAAATAATCTTCACAATAATCAATACAATTAAGCCTTGATCAAATCACCGACGTAAGACACAAAATAGGAATTTTGTTTATCACATGTTTCATAGAGAATTTGATCTAAAATTATTCAATTAACACGAATTAAATCATAAATCAATGATTAAAATGATTTTATGCAAGAACCCATCACTAGAAATCAAAATAGAAGATTTCATATTTTTGATTATCTTTGGAAACCATAGAAATTGACTCCTTGAAGTGAAGAGGACTCAATGTTGAAACACCATACCTTAATTGCATAAAAGCTCATTAAATTTAAAGAAGAAATCCCGTGAGAAATCACCTTCTAGCTTGAACTTCAGTTTGGCCTCCAATGGAGGTTTAATAGAGTTTGGAAGAGAAGCAGGTTTTGGGTTTTTTATTTATTAATGGTTATTGGGGTTTTATCCTGGAAAAAGGGTTAAATATGACAAAAAAACAATCATAACCGACTTCCAAAGTACCCCCACATCAATTGGGCACTTTCAGACAACTCTAACTCAACTTCAATTTATGGAATTATCGTCGAGAAACAAGTCCGCGAGCAGAGCTGCTCCCACATAATTTTCAAAATAAATTCAAAGATAGTGGAGTCCCGCTTGTGTCCACAGAATGGACCAAATTTTGGACCTTGAAAATGTCAAATCCAGGGAGCACCCCTAGACGTAACTGGCGTCAACGTCCTCGGAGAGGCTTAAGACTAGCCTCTTAGCATTCTTCATTACATTCATAGGTTAAAAATACTGAAAATTTAAAACTTTTCATTACTTCTACATTGAGTTATACTTATACCTCTCGCTTACACATAATATATATATGTATATATATCGAGTATACATAGACTCTTCGTATAAGAGGATTACATAGTCTTGTACTTTTATTTCACATACATAGTATATGAACATAATCCCATAAAAAGTCTCTGATATGTCTTATATTAAACCATCTAAAAATGAATTAACAAACTGTGTTTAACCCGTACACCAGTATAACAACGATCCTTATATAGGCTATACAACAATTGTCTTCAAATGAAAAAGGAAGAACTATATATCTTATAACTAGAACAAAATCAAAAGCTTGCTAATAGCAATGTCCTCGAAAAATGAGGACCTACCGAACTTGGAGAATGAGATTCCAAGACTTTCTTCAGTAGTCGTCACGAACCCTTCAACGACCGGAAAATAAAAAGTTTAGGACAAAGGGAGAAACAAGGTTAGTAAATCAATTGTACTAAGTATAGGCACTTATGCACACACAACATAGAAAATCATGCAAAAAAGAGACATTTACTTCAAGCATACAAAATCACATTATAAATACCTTATGCACATTCAAAGTACAAATAAAAGTCAATAAGCACATATTACTTAAGTCAATCCCATGTACATTAGAAGACCAACAATATCAAGTCTGATCAAACCAACATGAATATCAATATAATTGAGCACAGAATCAAGACAACTCTATCATGAAGTTATAATATCAACAAGTATGCAATAGGGTTCATAACATCATAACCTAAGCAAGACCATTACTCATGAACCCTCATTAAGTCAACTTTTGTGCAATGACTAAGCAAATCACCATAACCTTACTTAATCAAGTAAACCTAACAAGAACCATAATCAATGTCCAACTTAATATATTATATCATTATGATATAACATCATCATACTTTAGCAATAGAGAACAACCACATGTTCATAAGTGAAATCCATATAACATAGTGTCAATAACATGTAAGAGTCAATACATTCATAACATATACATTATAGAACACAATAATAACCTCCTAAGGCTTTCCTCAAGGAAAACTAGTTCATGGAATGTGTAGATTCCCATACCTACCTAGGCTAAGTAAAACATCTTAAGTCACCTTAATTAATGTTTATTTCGTTACTTCATTTTACTTTTGGGAACACTTGCCCTAACCGACAAAGACCATAAGAGTTGTGTGTGGAATTAGGTGTTGTAAGACCTTACACCGATAGAAGGTGGTCTACTATCCAAAGTAGGACCAAACATGAACATAGCATCTAGGTGGATCTACTAGCTGGTATTACTACGGTAGCAACATAGTTTATGGATCTTGGGGCGCCATGGAAACATCACTCTATGCTTTTTTTCGGACTATGAGGCTATCCACCCTGTGAGGACTATGTTGAACCCTACCTTTCTTCCTTGGGAAGTCGCCACCCCTTATCTATAAGTTCACTCGGTATTAAGCTAGTGTCCCTTTTGAAATGTCTTTCATTATAAATAATTACTTAGTTTTTGTTTATACGATCTACCCCTTATATAATCATCATCATAGCTCAATAGGAATTGCATGAGTATTGTCCATTCATTGCAATTCTCACATGTGAAGTTAGCACATTTACATTTCCATATCATTATACGCCACATAGGCAATTCATCACCAACCTTATACCATTAAATCATAGCCAACAACTCACAATCCATATATCAAGACATTTCAATTCAACATCATACCAACCCTAAGTAAGCTTATTATAAGGTACACATCGATATAACTTCATCATTCATCACTAAACACAAATAATAATAATTATTGTAAAGGTTAGGATCATGAAGACTGACCAAATCTTATTCAAAATCCATCATCATGGTATTACCATCAACCAACAAATAACATCCAATAATAGGTGTAGTAACATCATTCAATAATAATTAACAAAAAAACTAGATCAATTGTGTCATCACTATCTCAATTAACTTCAATTAATACCCTAGGGTTAGGGGAGAAGAATCATCATGTATTCTTCAACAATTATGTCCAATATCAACAATCCATTACCCTAGTAAATCCATAAATGCATTAGAATAGATAAAACCAATCTAACAATCAATACATTCTTCAATTCCCATCAATTCATAACCAAGATCCAATATTTGGGGAATTTGGGTAAAGGGAAATTATCTACATGAAATTTAATTGATTAACATCAATTAAACAACAAAATACATATAATTAGTCATAGGCAATCACATTTTATCATCAATTTTAAGCTTACAAGAAAACCCATTAGAATTTGAAAATCCCATAGAATTGGGTAATTTAGGAATCAACTTTGAAAGGACCTCTTGGGGAAACGAAACCCAAGAGTGAAGAACTCTACCTGAATGAAGATTAATCCATGAAATTGAAGTGATATACTAGAAAAATTGGTCTGCTTCTTCAAACTTTATTCTTCCTTGAATGGAGGATTCGGGAGAGAGAAAGTAGAGAGAGATAAGAGGTTTTGGAATTTGGTTTGGGTGAGTGTGAAATGACTTAAAAATGACACTTAGGCTATATATAATCACCTCCAAAATTACCCAAAACACCCCTCATTTAAATGAGTCTTTTTGTGAAATCAAAATGTACAAAATACGATTTCTACGAAACGCGGAAGTGGCTATGCATCACAAGGCTAATTCAAATTTTATTTGTGAAAAGTTATTTGAGGCAGTGGAATACATATGGGATGCGTGTCAAGCAGCAGCCCCTTGATTCTTGACTCGCGCAGGCTTCTTTGGGCCCTGTACCCATGTTGGGGTCCTCAGGGACTCTTCTGGTGGTCCTTAGGTAGTCGTTATTGAAAGTTATACCCTCTATACTACATTTTTTATACCTAAAGTACCTTTATAAGTTTTAGACTTCATTTGAACCTCTGAACGAACCTTCACCAAACTTAGCGACATCAACTAGTTCAACTTAGCTAGTTTTCGGACATCATAGGCATTTCACAATGCCTTGACTCTAAAACTTCCAAAATGGTTTATAAATATTATTTGTGGTCTCAAAACAGTGTTTAACACCTTAGAACCACACGTAATTCTCTATCTTAGGTCTTGACCTTTTTGGAATGTTACATTATCTCCCTTTTAGGAACATTCGTGCCCAATGACACCCCAACTTTTAAAAGGGAAAGGATAAACTCAAGACTAGCATCCGAAACAGTGATATACAAAATAAAAATGAATAACATCAAGGATTTTTTGACAACTCCATTCAAACCATAATCATGGCATTTACACATGCAACTCAAAACATCAACTTTCACACATAAGAGCTCCAAATTACAACATGAGGAATTTCCTTCTAACAACAACATGAGCTCAACATATCATTTAAGAGACAATTATGCCAAAATTCCTTCCTCAACATCTCAACATGCTCAATATCATTTAATGAAGGCAACTACATACCAAATACACAAATAGTTCAAATTAAGATAAATAGCATTTTTCCATGAAACTCATTTTAGCACAAAACCTTTTTGCCATGAATATGCGTATCTTTACAAAACAAGACAAATTCAAAAAACTCATTATTTATTTAATCTTTAATAGGAACACTAACCTTAATTTACAAATAAATAAGGATAACGGGACTTCATATCGGCCTTGGCCTCCCATTTTACTCCCTCAACTAGGTGGTTTCTCCATAACACTTACGCAGACGCCACCTCTTTGTTCCTCTATTTCTTCAGTTAACGATCAAGGATTTCAATAGGAACCTCTTTATAAGAGAGTTTCTCTTCCACACCAAGATATTTAATAGGAAAAATAGACTCGGGATCACCGATACCCTTCTTAAGCATAGAAACATTGAAAACCGAATGAACTGAAGATAGTTCACTAGGGAGTTTCAACTCATATTCAACCTTTCAAACCCTTTGCCAAATTTCATAGGGATCCACATAATGAGGACTTATCTTCCATTTCTTACCAAACCTAACCACTTCTTTTATGGGAGAAATTTTCAAATACTCCTTACCATCCTCTTAAAATTCAAGGTCTCTTATCCTATGATCGGCATAAGACTTTTGCCTACTATGAGATGTTAACAAATGGTACCTTATCATATGAATTTTCCCTAAGGTCGTATAGATCAAATCGGGACCAACAAGCAAAGACTTGCCAACCTCAAACAATCCAATGGAAGATATACACCTCCTTCCTTACAAAGCTTCAAAAGAAGCCATAGATATGGATGAATGAAAACTATTGTTATATGAGAACTCCACCAGAGGCAAGTGCTCATCCCAATTTCCCTTGAAGTCAACGATGCAAGCCCTAAGCATATTTTCAAAAGTTTGAATAGTAGGCTCCGCTTGACCATCTATTTGAGAATGAAAAGTGGTGCTCAACTTCAATTGAGTACCCAAACCTCCTTATAATGACCTACAAACCTAGAGGTAAATTGAACACGTCTATATGTTATGATGGACAAAGGAACCCCATCAAGACTCACTATCTTGTCAATTATTATCCTTGCATAATCATCAGCCGAATATGTAGAATTAACGAGAATAAAGTGAGCGGATTTGGTCAATCTATCCACTACGACCCACATAGAATCATATTGCTTCTAGTCTGAGATAACCTAACTATGAATTCCATGTTTACATCTTCTGATATCCAAACGAATTTGGAATTCTTGTAGTCAACCACTAGACTTTTGGTGCTCGTCCTTCACTTGATAGCAATCGGTACACTTTGCAACAAACTCCTCAATATCTCTTTTTAGGACATCCCACCAAAACACCTCTCTAAGATCATGATACATCTTTGTAGAACCTGGATGAATAGATTAAGAGGCTTCATGATCCCGCAAGTCATCCACATTAGGCACACACAATCTCCATTGGTACCTAAGAACACCATCCCCACTTGGGAGAATGACTCATTCATCTTTCCAAGAACCAATTCTTTCAAATCAATCAATAATGGATCAAGGTGTGAATTAGAATTTACCTCAACCACCAAAGACAACACGGAGTTATGATGTACCACAACACCACCATTTGGAGAACCTTCAATTCGAACCCCTAAAAGAGCCAACCTATGAACATCCTTCACTAGGTTTCTCTTGGCTTCTTCTACATGGGACACACTTCCCATGGACAACCGACTTTAGAGTGTCTGCCACCATATTATCCTTTTCGTGGTGATAGAGAACCCTCATGTCGTAATCTTTCAAAAACTCTAACAATCTCCTTTGCCGGAGATTTAACTCCTTTTACTGAATACATATTGAATACTTTTATGGTTCGTAAACACATTAACATGAACCCCATAAACATGATGCCTTTATATTTTCAAGACAAATACCACGGCCACTAACTGAAGGTCATGAGTCGGATAATTCTTATCATGAACCTTGAGTTGCCTAAAAGAATAGGCTATAACTTTGCCATGTTTCATAAGATGTCGTCAATGAAGACTATGACAAATGGTTACTAGATATTATATGACCATGAAAAGCTAACGAACTCAACCAAAACTCACATTTGCTATACTTGGCAAATAATTTGTGTTCCTTAAGCACTTGAAAAACCACTCTCAAATGTTCCATGTGTTCACCCTCATTTTTTTAATGTACCAATATGTCGTCAATGAAGACAATGACAAAAGAATCTAGGGAACTTTGAAACACCTTATTCATTAGGTCCATAAATGTCGCCAGATCATTAGTGAGACCAAAGGACATTACTAAGAACTCATAGTGACCATATCTAGTCCGAAATGCCATCTTGGGAATATCTTCACCTCTCACCCTAAGTTGGTGATATCATGAATTAAAGTCAATCATGAAAAATTAACCCTCACCTTGGAGTTGATCAAGTAAATCATCAATCTGAGGTAGAGGGTACTTGTTCTTAACTGTGACTTTGTTGAGTTGACGGTAATCTATACACATTTTAAGGGACTCTTTCTTCTTTTTCACAACAATACTGGAGCATTGCATGGAAAAATAATAGGCCGAATGAAACCCTTGTATAGTAAGTCTTTGGGTTGAGCCTTCAACACTTTCAATTTGGCCGAACCTATCCGATAAGAAGGAATTGAAATGGGATTTGTATCCTATAGAGAGTCAATACCAAAATCAGTTTCCCGTTCGGGAGGAATATCGGGAAGATCATTAGGAAAGACTTCCAGAAATTCCCTCACTACGGGTACTGATTCCATAGGAGGAACCTCGGAGTCTAAATATTTGACCCTCACAATATGGTATAAACACATTTTAGAGATTATCTTACAAGCTTTCAAACAAGAAATGACAAGATCTCCAGGAATTGAATTTTCCCCCTTTCCACTCTTAAATTGGCTCATTTGGGAAGTTAAACTTCACCACCCCTTTTGTACAATCTATGGAAGCGAAACAAGAATGTCACCAATCCATAACCAAAATAACATCAAAATTAACCATATAATGTTCTATTAACATGAGTAACTCTATTGGGAAACATTATAGGACATTTATATATACCTTCTTAGTAACAACCGACTCACCTACTGTGGTAGTCACCATAAAAGGTTCATTCAATATATCGGGCAAAATATCAAACTTTTTAGCTACTAGAGGAGAACAATTGAAAAATTAGAACATGGATAAGTAAAGCATATGCTTCAATAGAAAAGACTTTCAACATACCGGTCACCACATCAGGAGAAGTCTCTTGCTCACCCCTAGAGCGGAGAGCATAGAAGTGATTCTTATTCGGAGCATCAATATTAGAACCACTTGCTTGAGCATATCCAATACATTTTTATTGACCCTTCAAGTTTGGGGAATTCCTCACTTTGTGGCCACTCTTACCACAACTAAAGCAATTTTCCGTCCCAATGAGGCAATCACCATTGCACTTTCCACATGTTGGCTTCTTACTTGGTGAACTACTACCCCTTACCTTTTTAGTCTTAGGGTTGGGAACCTTATAATCACGAGCCTTAGGGAATTTTGAAGGAACATGATTGGAGAACCTCTTCTTGGACATAGGCTTGTCTTGGATATCAAGCCTACCCTTTGAAGAACCACCATCAAAAGACCTTGCCCTATTGGCATCTCTACTCTTACTCTTACCCTTATATCTTCCATTTGTTGATAATGAACTATGAGACGAGAAATGTTCATATTATCATGTAGCATGGACTAACGACATTCTTCTTTAAATTTATCCGACACTCTCATCACAAAGCGGCTCATTTCATCCCTTGGGTCGGATACAGAAGAAAGATCATGTCACATACGGGTTTACCCCTAGACGTTACCAACATTGTCGACCTCTTTGAGGACTAAGACTATCTTCTTAGTTTCCATCATCACATTCATACGTTGAAAAGGCAGAAAAATTACAACTTTTTGTTACATCTATTTGGAAGTTTTCATAGAACTCTACATACACTATTACATTCTAATAGAGTATACATAGACGCTTCGTATAGGAAGGTTACATATCCTTCTACTTTTATTGATCATACATACATACATACAGACATACATATCTATATATATATATATAGTCAACTACACTTATACCTCCTTGAGAAGGTTGATGATTTCTTCTATAAAATTCCATAAAATCAGATGTCTAGTGAAGACACCAGTAGGTATTTAAGAATGTGTATTGGGGATATCTTCAATGCCCACTATAGAGAAATATTGGGCATAGTATAGAAAATTGACTAAGGGGTATTAGCCAATTTCTATAGCATATTAGAAAATATTGACTTAAAGGTTATTAGCCAATTTTTCTAAGTATTGATTATCTTTTTTAAGAAATGTACCTGGAATAATGACCCTAAGATAGAAAATTATGTTTCATAGTATTTTCATAATAGATATGAGGCATCCATGTGTCAAGCCTTTGCATCATAGCACATGACCACTTAGAATGGTCATGTAGATTAAGTAGTTCCCAAGGACATAGTGAGGATCCTTGGGACGATAAGTAAACAATCCGAATGAACCATAATGAATAGTTAGTTAGGAAAGTACAAGCAACACATGTAAACGCACATGTGCAAGCATATGTGAAGGAACGACCAAGGGAGGGGACCACCCTAACCGAATTTAGTTAAGGTAGTTAGGGGGCAGGTGTGTGCAAGGGTCCCCCCATGTGGGGCCTAACTCTCTAACCAAATCTAGACTCTAACTAACCGACCAAACTAGCTACTAACCTAGGACAAAATTAAATAAACCATCTAGTGCACCTGACAACCTAAGACTTAATTGGGTGACACTAACCTAGTAAGTAGTTAAAGAGACAACCTAGTACCTAACCTAAGATTGTCCAAAAGGGTTAGTTATAATTCCAAAGACTCAGGGGTACTTTAGAAAATAACCTAGGTCCCTTAATTAATTAAATTAAGGAATTAATTAATTAAGAAAAATTCTCTATCTAGGCCGAGACACTTAGGAAAAATTCAGATTTGATTAAGTCAAATGTTTTCCTATGAAAAATTTCAGATTTGATTAAGTCAAATGTTTTCCTATGTTTAGACAACTTAGGAGGAGCGTTTTAGTAATTAACTAATTAAATTATTTAATTTACTTAATTAACCTAAGTCTAATGAGTCAATATCAGTTCCTAGACTCACGTTCAAACACAAAGAAATTCAAGACGCAAAACAGTGAACAAACGATAAGGAAAGTTTCTCTAGTTTATCTTAGGCGTTTTCATGGTTTTATTCAAGCTTTCGTGCAAGGTGATCTTCGTAGATAAAATTTTACATAAGGTATGGGTTTTATATCATGGAATTCTTTGTCCGAGAGACTTTTCAAACATTTTAATTCATGAATTTCAAAACTAGGGTTGTTGCCCAATGATATTGTTGAACGTCCATCTCCTTTGTTATCCTTGTTTTTGGTTCTTTAATTATATAGATGTAATATTGAACATGTTGTTGGTATGTGGTGCTAACTGATCATTAAGTATAGATTCTTGATTGTTTAATGAATTATAAGGCATATATGTACTTGATTAATATGATTAGGGTATTAGTTATATGAAATGTAGAATGATGTAACGATTAATTGTGTTTGAGAATATGAAGTGTGTTAAAAGTTGATTATGAAGTTAGTTACTGTTGAATTTGACTTGCTGCCTATTGAGGAGATCATTATAATACATTTGTGTGATTATTTGACGTGGTAAGTGATAACATAATGAAAGTTGTTTAAGTGAAAGTATGGTTTATGCAAATAAAATGGCTAACAATATCTTGCCCAAAAAGTTGAAAGAAATTGGGTTACAATATTGCTTTCAAAGTGTGATGGGAAGATTGGATAATGGTTAATGTAAACAGAATTAAGCATGACTAATGTAACTTTAAATTCATAACCAAGGGTATGCCAATCATTGGGTCAAGTCCCAACATACCCTTTCCAAATGAACTATAGATATAGTAACTACATTGAACAAAGTTCTTAACGGTTATAAAGAATGGTATAAAGCTACCAAAAGACATGAAACGAGTTAATGTGATTAATAAAATAATTAAAAGTCTTTGACTTATGAAAGTGACCAGAATGGGGTGTTAATGGAAGTGAGAAAAGTCTCACTTACGCCTAGTATAACTATGTTAAAGACACTCACATAAATGGTGTTAATAGTCATGAGACAAGTTTCATTAACACCAAGATGATAATGTAAGTTTAATTCACATTTCATCATGTAAATAAAGGGATTATTGGTTATCCAAAGAGGTAAGTACACCTAATAACTAGAAGCAAGCTTCCATAATGTTTGAGTCAACTCTAAAAGATGTAAAAAAAAGAAGTTGAGAAAAGCACCGATAGAGTAGCAATGAGCTTGTACCAGCACATGTAAGCCTCATGAGATGAGGATACCACCAAGAGGTATAATTAGTCTTCGTATGTCTCCTAGTCTTCAAACTATGTTGCGAGCATAGGAACTAGCCAGTGGATTCCACCTAAGCAAGCTAGGTATGATGCGGTTTCACTTTGGCCGGTGATTACACCTCTTTTTGGTGTGGGAAAGACACCTGATTTATTGTTTAGATCACATGGTCTATGTTCGTTAAATGCTCATAGAAAGTATTCGGTTCACTTTAGTCGTGAACAACCTCTTTTCAATGTGGGGAGAACACTGGACTCGGTCTCACTTTAGCCGGTGAACCACCCTTTTTTGGTGTTGGGAAGACACTGGATTTCATGTTATCTCACATGATATCGATGATCAGTGAATCACACCTATTTGCTATGGGGCAGAAACTCGATTTCATTTTAGCTCGCATGATCTTAATTCTAAAGATGTCCTTAAGAAATCAAGAACGAAAGAAGAAGAGATTTATGCTCAAAGTGAGCAAAGAAAGTAAGAGCTTAAGAATATCAATTATAAGTGTTTGATAAGAATGAAATTTTCAGCAAATAATGGTCATATCCTAGAATAACTTCTTTTATTATGAAAATTGTCAAAGCCAAATAATATTGGCTTATAATGACTTCTTATATTATGTCAATAAAGGGGAGTAAAACAGAATGGAAAATCAATGTCCCACATTCTCCATAATATGAAAATGATGACATAAGTGTCCTAGCCAATAAATATTGGCTTATAAAGATTTCATGCCGCATCTAACAAGAATGGAAAAAATAACTTGTAGTAACGGTATCCAAATAATTTCCTTATTCTCTTGGATTACTTACTTTATTCATTGTAGGTATGAGACTACAATGAATCATTGCACTTGTAAGTAAAATATGAGATTAAAGAGATTTTTTAAACTACACAACAAGAAGAAAAAAAAAGATTGAAAAGTAAACTAAAGTATAAAAAAAGGGGCTCTCGGGTTTGGAGGAGTAACTTTTAGAATTTTCATTCGAGTTGTTCTAAAATTATGTTGATGATTCTAAGGTCTTATGTTCATATACAAAATTAGTTGTGTGCGTTGAATGCATTAAAATATGTCATATTCATACCACAATTCACAAATAACCAATTAGGAAAGTCTAGTGATGTCACTTTCCAAAAATGGAACGTTTTTATAGGAAGATCTTTCCTTGATCATGCATAGTCCTTATGTGTATGTGTTCATACACCCATAATTAGTACAAGTGTGTACTAACCCTATACTATTATTATCTTTATAGGTGCAGGTCACAGAGGAGGTTGAAGACTCATCGAAGCTATTTTGATTGTCGATCTTTAGACTTTGGTTGGTCCTCTTGATGTTCAAGAATTCTACACTTATCTATATAGCCTAAAAATTTATACATAGCTAGTGGATGTTGTACCTAGCATTTATTTTCAGATGTTTATTTCAAAGCTTTGTACTAAGGCGGTTTTAGAAAACTATTACATTATATATTGATCTTTTTATTTGAATTGATTCATCAATTGTAGATGGTTGTGTTAATTTGAAATTAGTAGAATATAAATATATGTAGAAAATATAAGAAGTCTATGTATACTTCATTATGTTTTTAAAAGTTCTAAACTTTCCGCAAATTTAACTATATGAATGTGATGAAAGCTAAGAAGAAGCTTGTCTGCGACTTCTGAGAGGTTAATAACATCGATTGCTTTTCGATTACAGATTCCGTAATGCGGGAGAGATATATTCTACTTTGGCTTCCTCTTATCTCTAGGAAAGAACCTATCAAGAAAAGTCTTCATGAAAATCTCCCATGTGCGCTGTCCACCCGTTAAAGGTCGATTATTTCTCCATTGGACGTACAAAGTTTGGGCCACATCTTTGAGTTGTTATGTGGCTAACTCGGCCTTTTCACTAGTAGTCAACACCATAGCACAGAGAATTTTGTAAGTTTCATCAATAAACTTTTGGGGGTCTTCCTCCACTTTGGACCCATAGAAAAAAGATGAATTCATCCTAGTGAAATCCATCAAAAGGGAGGCCATGGTTCTAACTTGTTGGTTTCATCGATGTACCACCTCCCAATTAGCTTGGTCCATCATAGCTTGTGCTTGAGTAGTGACGGCTTGCGCTTGGGTCGTAATGGATTTGTCCATTTGGAGAAAATCTCCCCTTATTTCCCCATCCAACATAGGAGGAAGAGCAACCGGAACTTCATCACCAATAGCAACTTCTTCAAGTGGAGGCACTTGGTTGTCTTGTGCTCCCTCATTAGCAACTCCTTCTTCGGCCCTTCTTGCTGCTGGTCTTTGGGTATTCATACCTATAACCACCATACCAGGTTTAGGTGAAATCACACATAAAGTAGACTCTAGAGGCACGACATAGGATAACAAGAAGATGAGAATTTCCAAATCATCACATAGTTTCTCATTCATAAGTGTGGCACACTTCACAATTAAGAATAAAAATCTACATAGACGTGGTTTAATGTGACATTAATCCTAAAGGTATTCAATGTCATGCTCTGATACCAAGTTTGTCACATCTAGGGATCACCCCCTAGACGTAACCAGCGTTGTCATCCTCGAAGAGGACTAATACTAACCTATAGCATTCATCATTACATTCATTGGTTAAAACTACGGAAATTTGAAACTTTTTGTTACTTCTACATAGCGATTTAGAAGATTACATAGTCTTCTACTTTATTTCACATATATAGTATAGGAACATAATCTCATAAGAAGTCTATAAAATGTCTCATATTAAAACATCTAAAAGAGAATTCAACTATTAGGTTTAAGTCATACATCAATATAAATGAAAAGGAAAAAACTAGAAATCTTATAACTAGAACAATATTAATATCTTGCTAATGGCATTGTCCTCGGAAAGTAAGAACCTACCAAACTCGGAGAATGAGATTCCAAGTCTTCCTTCAATAGTCGTCACGAAACCTTCAAAGACCAGAACCTAAAATGTTTGGGACAAAGGGAGAAATGGGGTTAGTACATCAGTTATACTAAGTATAGGCACTTATGCACACACAACTTAGAAAATCATACTAAAAAAAGACATTTACTTCAAAGCATGCAAAATCATTTTAAAAATACCTTATGCATATTCAAAGAACTAAAAAATTCAATAAGCACAAATTATTTAAGTTCAAGACCATGTACATCACAATATCAACAATATCAAATCTGATCAAGAAAACATACATATCAACATAATTGAGCGCATAATCAAGACAATTCTATCATCAAGTTATAATATCAACAAGTATGCAATAGAGTTCATAACATCATAACCTAAGCAAGACCATTACTCATGAACCCTCATTAAGTCCACTAGTACAATAACTAACCAAAGCACCATAACCTTACTCAATCAAGTAAACCTAACAAGAACCATAATCAATAGCCAACTTAACATACTATATCATTAAGAGATAACATCATCATACTTTAGCAAAAGAGACCAACCACATGTTCATAAGTGAAACACATATCACATAGTGTCATTAACATGTAAGAGTCAATACATTCATAACATATACATTAAAGAACACAACAATAACCTCATCAGGCTTCTCTCAAGGCAAACTAGTGCAAGGCATAGGTAGAGTCTTATACCCCTACCTAGGCTGATTCAAACCTCATAAGTCACCCTAGTTAGTGTTTACTTCATTACTTCATTTTACTTTCGGGAACACTTGCCCTAACCGACGTAGACCATAAGATCTATGTGTGGAATCAGGTGTTGTAAAACCTTACACCGATGGTGTCACGACCCAAACCGAGTCGCGAGTGGCACCCACACTTACCCTCCTATGTGAGCGAACCAACCAATACAAAACCCAACATTTCAATATAATATCAACTGAAAGTAATGCGGAAGACTTAAACTCATTAATGAAAATCAATTCAATAACTTCTAAACTCAACATCTATTATTCCCCAAAATCTAGAAGTCATCATCACAAGAACATCTATCCTCAAATTACTAAAACTAAGAGTATCTAAGAAAGCTAAAATAAGTAAAATCTAGTCCATGCCGGAATTTCGAGGCATCAAGACATGAAGAGGAAGATCTAGTCCAAGCTAGAAGCATTAGCTCACCCTGAAATCCGATGTAATGAAGACTGGCTAGAGTTGTGGTTGAGTTGAAGACGACAGTACGTTTTCTGCACTCCACAAATAACAAAGAAAGAAACATACAAGTAGGGGTCAGTACAAAACACAAGTACTGAGTAGATATCATCGGCCAACTCAAAATAGAAAACAGTATATATCAGATAATATCATAAAATCAACTACAATACTCAACATGCGGCATTTACAATTACCATAACTCTTGGTCACAACACCAAGCACATCAATGAGGAGTCATGCCTCCCCATCATACTCATTTAGGAATTAGGTTCATTAATTTGAGTATATTAACATCTTTCAAGATTCATTATCTTTATTCCTCTCTTATCTGTACGTGACACTCCGCTCCATATACTATCCTAGTGTCGGAACGTGACACTCTGATCCTTATATACTATCCTGGTACCGGAAAGTGGCACCCGATCCATATACTATACTGGTGTCAGAACGTGACACTCCGATCCTCATATACTATCCTGGTACCGGAACGTGGCACCCGATCCATATACTATCCTGGTGTCGGAACGTGACACTCCGATCCTCATATACTATCCTAGTACCGGAACGTGGTACCCGATCCATATACTATCCTGGTGTCGGAACGTGTCACTCTGATCCTCATATACTATCCTGGTACCGGAACGTGGCACCCGATCCATATACTATCCTGGTGTCGGAACGTGACACTCTGATCCTCATATACTATCCTGGTACCGGAATGTGGCACCCGATCCATATACTATCCTGGTGTCGGAACGTGACACTCCAATCCTCATATACTATCCTGGTACCAGAACGTGGCACCCGATCCTCTATTACTATCCTGGTGTCGGAACGTGACACCCGATCCATATACTATCCTGGTGTCGGAACGTGACACTCCGATCCTCATATACTATCCTGGTACCGGAACGTGGCACCCGATCCATATACTATCCTTATGTCGGAACGTGACACTCGGATCCTCATATACTATCCTGGTACCAGAACGTGGCACCCGATCCTCTATTACTATCCTGGTGTCGGAACGTGACACCCGATCCCCTAATCTCACTACTTTCATTCATCAAGCCTTCTTTTATACCAAGGCATCATTATTAACAAAGTAGATTAGGGTTTTTCAAGATTTAGGATTCAATAGCTTCATCATGCTTATTTTATCACAATTATATAATCACATTCATGCAAGCATACAATTAAGCATATAGAAGGGTTTACAATACTACCAATACATATCATTCGCTATTAAGAGTTTACTACGAATAGCATAAACCATAACATACCTCCACCGAAGATTCGTGATCAAGCAAGCAAATTCCCCAAGCTTTGCTATCCTCTTCGTTTCTCCTCTCTCTCGATCGCTCTTCTCCCTCTCTTTGTTCTTTCGATTTTTCTTATTCAATCCCTCTTTCTTTTACCCTAATTAACATATAATTAAGTATAAAAGATGATACAATAACCCACTAATTAATTCAAGGTTATCTCTTTTAACCCCCAAGTAATTGAGTTATTAATATTAAACCACTAACTTTATAATTATAAGCAGGAATAGTCCAAAACGCCCCTTAAATTATTTACAGAAATCCGACCCAGCTTGGGATTACGCAACCTGTGACGGCCCGTCGTGCCTGCGACGGTCCGTCCTGCTGCTTCCGTCACAGAGTTTAGAGACTAACTTTTTACTAAGGGTCTGTGACGGTCCGTCTTGCCTACGACGGTCCGTCCTGCACTTCCGTCACGAAGTTCAGAGAATTGCTCCCATTACCCAATTTTCTAGAGTTGAAGTGTTTTGAAACAGAGGCTCACGACGGTCCGTCGTGTCTGTGACGGTCCATCCTGCAAGTCCGTCACAGAGTTCAGAGAGTCGATTTCAGCACTCAAATTTCAGAATTCTAAGTGTTTTGGAACGAGACACCCTCGACGGTCCGTCGTGCCCATGACTGTCCGTCGTGGGATCCGTCGTCTCAGCCAGTTTTTCCAGAAATAAAATCTGCTGCTCAAAATGTCTAAACAGGTCGTTACAGATGGAAGGTGGTATACCGGCCAAAGTAGGACCAAACATGAACATAGCATCTAGGTAAATCCACTACCTAGTATTCCTGTGGTGGCAACATAGTTTATGGAGCTTGGGTGGCGTCATGGAAACATCACTCTATGCCATTTTTGGACTATGAGGCTATCCACCCCGTGAGGACTATAGTGAACCCTACCTTTTCTCTTTGGAAGGAGCCACCTATCTACAAGTTCACTTAGTGCTAAGCTAGAGTCCCTTTTGAAATGTATTCTGATTATCAATCATTACTTAGTTTTAGGTCATTTAGTCTACACCTTATATAATCTTAATCATAGCTCAATAGGAATTGCATGAGTATTGTCCTTTCACTAAAATAACACATGTGAGGTTAGCACATTTACATTTCCATATCATAATGAGGAACATAGGATATTCATTAAAAACCTTATACCATTACATATTATACAACAACTCACAAGCCATACATCAAGACATTTCAATTCAATATCATACCATCCCTAATCAAGCTTATCATAAGGTATACTTCAATATAACGTCATCACTAAACACAAGTAATCATAATTGAAGTAAGTGTTAGGATCATGAAGACTTACCAAATATCCTTCAAAATCCATAATCATGGTCTTACCATTAATTAACTAATCACATCCAATAATAGGTGTAATAACACCATTCAATAGTAATTAACACAAGAACTAGATAATTGCATCATCCCTATCCCAATTAACTTCAATTAATAACCTAGGGTTAGCAGAGAAGGATCAACATGTATTATTCAAGAATTAGGTCAAATCTCAACAATTTATTACCCTTGTCAATCCATAAATACATTAGAAAAGATAAAACCAATCTAACAATCAATACATTCTTCAGTTCTCATCAATTCATAACCAAGATCTATGATTTGGGGAATTTGGGGGAAAGGACATGATCTACATGAAATTTAATCAATTAAAACCAATTAAACAACAATGTATACATAATTAGTCATAGGAAATAACAATTTATCATCAATTTTAAGTTTAGAAGAAAACCCATTAGAATTGGAAAACCCCATGGAATTGGGTATTTTTGAAATCAATTGTGAAATGACCTCTTGGTGAAAGGAATAACAAGAGTGAAGAACATATACCCTAATGAATATTAATCCATGAAATTGAAGTGAAATTCTAGAGAAATTGGTTTTCTTCTACAAGCTTTCTTCTTACTTGAATGGAGGATTTAGGGATAGGAAAAGTAGAAAGAGATGAGAGTTTTTGGGATTTGGTTTGGGAATTTGGTTTGGGTGAGTGAAAATGAATTTAAAATGACCCTTAGGCTATATATAATCACCCCATAAATTACCCAAAACACCCCTCACCTAAATGGGTATTTTTGTGAAGTCAAATGAATAAAATACTATTTCTACGAATCTGGGAAGTGGCTCCGTGTCGCGAGGATAATTCCCAATTTATTTTTGAAAAGTGAGGCAGTGGACCTTGTTTGGTATGCACGTCGCACAGTAGCCTCTTGATTCTTGACTCACATAGGCTGCTTTGGTAGCCTGCCTACCCATGCTGGGGTCCTTCTCAGGGACCCTTCGGGTGGTCCTTGGGGAGTCATTATCGAACATTTAGACCGTTTATACTTAATTTTTCCATTAAAAGTCTTTTTACAAGTTTTAGACTTCATTTGAACCTCCAAAACCTTCACCAAACTTAGCAACATCAACTAGTTCAACTTAGCTAGTTTTTAGACGTCATGGGTGTTTATCGACGCCATGACTATAAACTTCCCAAATGATTTATAAACATTATTTTGGGTCTTCAAACAGATTTTGAAACCTTACACCCACATGTGAGGATCTATCTTAGGTCTTGAGCTTTTTGGAATATTATATATGAACCAAATCCGCGACACAGACTGGTTCCACCAATGCACAAAATGTTGCTGCCTTGGGCAGCTTGCTAGACCAAGGTTGGGTCCTCCCCAAGGACCTTTAAGGTTGTCCTTGGGGAGTCGTGCCTTGAGGTTTCAACCCTAAACACGTTCTCCTAGATGTTAGGAACCTCTCCTATCAATTTGAACTCCAAACAACACATAAAATTGTCCAAGATACACTAGAACACACAAGAACGTATCAAGGCTATCTTTCAAACAGCTTCGACATTCTTGGATGTTTGACCTCCAATCTTTACACACTACCTATAAACACTATAATTAAAAATTTTAGGACTTTAAAACCTCATGATACACATGTTAGACTGGGTTACACATGGGCGACCCATGACCCAAAATTTATATCTACCACTTCGCACATGGTGGATAATACCCAAGGCCAACACAATATCAATCAGACACACAATTCATACGAAAAACAGTTCGTGCAGCATGTGCACATGGAGAGCTTACCTTTAACTCTTTACAAGACCTACATAGGAATCTAATCATATGTTATAAGAATTCACTACTATTTAAAGGAAACTATTACTCACAGTACCTTAGACGTCATGTTATACTTCAATAGTTACTTATTTGATCCCTCAATCTCTTAAATAGGTGAACTCGTGCAATGTTTAACTTTATACACACAATTATACTCGATTGTAATAGTCATTCTATGTATACAACTTGAATGTTTTGCTTTAATCGTCAATTTAAGGATACATCGAGCAAAACAAAGATGACATGTGTACCTTATAACTTGCAGCGTAAGTCATTGGTTTTGCTATTTTGATAAGAATGCATTTCAATTCCCTATTCACTAGTAAACAAAGCTTTATTCACATACTAAATGACCTTTTGTGGGAATTATTTAATCTAAGAGTGATATTGATTACTGTTTTTGTTTTTGTTCATTCTTTCTTCTACTTTCATGTTTTCACATTCTCAAAAGGTGACTCCCATATGAGTCTTTTAAGGTATAACACCTCTAAAATAACATAGGTGAAACTAGAACCTAACGAGTGTTTCATGAGGTCCTAGCATCCTTAAATGGTATAAAATGATGTTACGAGGCAATTTCTAAGGTTTGGTGAAGCTTGGATGTCAAACATCCATGACGTTTGAAAGGTTTACCTTGTAACGTGCTTGTGTGTCTTAGTGTGTTTCATCAATTTTCACGTGTTTGTTTTGGATGAAATTAATGCCAGAGGTCCTAATAAGGTGTACGATTATATTTGACTTGGAAACTTCTGGGTAAAACTCCCCAAGGACCAACCAAGGGTCCTTGAGGAAGGACCCATCGTGTGAGCCAAGCTACCAAAGCCAGCCCTAAATGACGGAGGCGATCGACGCCCAGTAGGCTGGTCTATGCCCAATAGATGAGGGGCGTAGGTTGACACTTGGTGTTAGTAGATTAATATCCAAGTTTAGAGTCTCCGATCAAGATGACGGTTGCAAGCACCGCCCAACGTATGGTCGATGCCCCATCGATGGTGTAACGACCTGTTTAGTCGTTTTGAGCAGCAGATTTTATTTCTGGAAAAACTGGCTGAGACGGCGGTCACAACGACGGACCGTCATGGGCACGACGGACCGTCGAGGGTGTCTCGTCCCAGAACACTTAGAATTCTGAAATTTGTGTTCTAAAATCAACTCTCTGTAATCTGTGACGGACCTGCAGGACGGACCGTCACAGCTACGATGAACCGTCGTGAGATTCCGTTGCAAAACACTTCAACTCTTGAGAATTTAGTATGGGGAATGAGTTTCTGAACGTCATGACGGAAGTGCAGGACGGACCGTCACAGGTGTGACGGACCGTCACAGACTACTTGGTGAAAAAGGAAATTCTAAGATGCTGCGACGACCTGCATGACGGACCGTCGCAGGCAGGACGGGCCGTCACAGGTTGCGCAAATCCCAGGCTGGGTCGGATTTCTATACACGTTTTAAGGGACGTTTTTGACTATTCTTTCCTTAATTATAAAGTTAGAGGGTTAATATTAATAAGTCTAATTACTTGGGGGTTAAAAGAGGTAACCTTAAGTTAATTAGTGGGGTATTATTACCATCTTTTATTCTTAATTATATACTAATTAGGGTAAAAGAAAGAGGGTTTTGAATATGAAAAAGAGAAAGAACAGAGAGAGAGAGAAGAGTCGATCAAAGAGGAGAAATCAAAGCTTGGGAAATTGCTTGTTGATTCTAATTCTTCGGTGGAGGTAGGTTATGGTTTTTACGATATTCGTAGTGAACTCTTAATAGTGAATGATATGTATTGATTGTATTGTAAACCCTGCTATATGCTTAATTGTATGCTTGCATGAATATGATTATGTGATTTTGATAAAACAAGCATGATGAAAACTATTGAATCCCAAACCTTGAAAGAAACTTTAATCTACGTTATTAATGATGATGC
>CM064973.1:27967531-27999324 GCA_032847665.1 Solanum chilense | reverse complement strand
GGTACGTGACACTCCGATCCCCTAATTCTACGTGTTGGTTCGTGACACCCGATCCCCTAATATGTGTCGGTACGTGACACTCCGATCCCCTAAATCTATGTGTCAGTTCGTGACACCCGATCCCCTAATATGTGTCGGTACGTGGCACTCCGATCCCCTACATCTACGTGTCGGTTTGTGACACCCGTCCCACTATTACTATGTGTCGGAACGTGACACTCCGATCCACTAATACTATGTGTCAGAACGTGACACTCCGATCCACTAATCTCATTCTATCAATTCATCAAGCCTTCTCCATACCAAGGCATCATCAATCCCATTACTTTAATTCATCAAGCCTTCTTTTATACCAAGGCATCATCATTAATGAAGTATATTAAAGTTTCTTTCAAGATTTGGGATTCAAGGGTTTTCATCATGCTTGTTTTATCAAAATCACATAATCATGTTCATACAAGCATACAATTAAGCATATAGAAGGGTTTACAATACCACCAATACATATTATTCGCTATTAAGAGTCTACTACGCATAACGTAAAAACCATAACCTAACTCCACCGAAGAGTTGAATTCAATCAAGCAAATTCCCAAGCTTTGATATCTCCTCTTTGATCGACTCCTCTCTCTTTCTCTGTTCTTTCTCTTTATCTTATTCCAACCCCTCTTTCTTTTACCCTAATTAACATATAGTTAAGTGTAAAAGATGACAATAATACTCCACTAATTAACTTAAGGTTACCTCTTTTAACCCCCAAGTAATTAGACTTATTATCATTAACCCTCTAACTTTATAATTAAAGCAGGAATAGTCCAAAACGTCCCTTAAAATGTGTAAAGAAATCCGACCCAGCCTGGGATTTGCGCAACCTGTGATGGCCCGTCGTGCCTACGACGGTCCGTCATAAAGGTCGTCGCAACATATTAGAACTCCATTTTTCGCTAAGGACTCTGTGACGGTCCGTCACACCTGTGACGGTCCGTCATGCACCTCCATCACGACGTTCAGAGAATCGTTCCCTGTACCAAATTCTCAAAAGTTAAAGTGTTTTGGAACGGGGCCTTACGACGGTTCGTCGTAGCTCTGACGGTACGTCCTGCAGGTCCGTCACAGATTACAGAGAGTCAATTTTAGTACCCCATTTTCAAAATTCTAAGTGTTCTGGGATGAGACGCCCTCGACGGCCCGTCGTGCCCATGACGGTCCGTCGTGGTGTCCGTCGTCTCAGCCAGTTTTCCCAGAAATAAAATCTGCTGCTCAAAACGACTAAACAGGTCGTTACACTTTTACTTCTTTTATAGATGTTGTTCATAAAGTTGTTGCACAACCTAACAATCAACAAAAAATAACAAATTGTTGCTCTTGTAAATCTCAATGAAGCAATAATTAATGAACCTGCACTAGATGTACCACAAGAAGTAGCATTAAGAAAATCTCAAAGACTAAAGAGACCTGCTAATTCTAATGACTATTTGTTATATTTACACAATTCAAAAATTTACTTAGGAATTGATAATGATCAAGTTTCATTTTCACAAGCTATTGAAAGTAATAATTCTGATAGATGGATAAGTGTTATGAAAGATGAGTTGAAATTTATGAAACAAAATGAAGTATGGGATCTTGTTGAATTACCAGAAGGATACAAAATAGTTGGGTGTAAATGGGTCTTTATTACCAAACGTGACTCAACTGGCAAAATAAAATGTCACAAGGACATATTTATTGCAAAAGGTTTCACACAAATATATTGCATCGACTATAAAGAAACATTTTCACTTGTCTCTAGAAAATATTCACTCAGAATTATAATGGCGTTAGTAGCTCATTATGACTTGGAGATACATCAAATTGATGTGAATACAACCATTTGGAGAAAGAAGTTTATATAAATCAACCTAAAGGGTTCTCTTGTAAAGTAAAGGAACCATAGTGTAAACTTAAGAAGTCATTATACGGACTTAAAGAAGCTTCTCGACAAAGTTATCTTAAGCTTAATGAAATTATTGTCACTTTTGGATTTAAGGAAAAAACTATTGATCGGTGTATATTTCTAAACTTTATTTGGAGTATGTTTATTTTGTTAGTTGTGTATGTTGATGAAATACCCACCCCTAAACTTATTGGAACTTTTAATCAAGTATAGTTTTGACTTTAAAATGACATGACGAAAACTGGGCAGACATTGAGTTTCACGGAGGCATGTTCATATTTTAATTTTCGAAATTATTTTGAAGGAGTGAGGTTCATGAAAAGCCTGTGTTGCAAGGCAATTATTTGTCTCCCAAGGGCCAGGTGGGAGATGCGCAACCACCTTTAAAAAGGGGCTAACCTGGCAGCTTTCTTTGCCCATGTTTGGGTCCTCCCGAAGGACCCTTTTGTTGTACACGTGGAGTCATGATCGGAAATTTTTACCCTATATATATCCCTACTGGTTCTTGGGTCGTCCCCGCTTATTTAGACTCCAAACAACACCTTAAAACATGCACAACAACCAATGACACGCTAACACACAAGACTGGTTTCCGAGTATCTATGTTGTTCTTCAACGTATGACTTCCAAGCTCTTCAACATTAATTCTAATGCTAATATCATCATATTAACACCTTATTACTCATATCATACATGATAGGCTCTAGTTTAACCTAGTTCATTTTTACGGTTGTTACATTCTCCCCCACTTAGACAAACATTCCTCCTCGAATGACACTAAAACACTTTCAATAGTTTGAAAAGATAAGGACTCAAGACTAGCATCTCATAACTATACCACACCATACACAATAAACACATTTTGGAGGAACACCAACTCTACATAATAAACAAACTCAAAAGACACAACAAGTAAGTAAGAACAACATCCATGACTTATTCTGCAACAGGACTCTTCATTGTATTTTCACATAGGAGGAACTACCGTCTCCATATATCATCATGTTGTCATATAAACTCTACGCACATCATGCCACGATTTCATAAAACACATTTATGTAACATTTTAAATAACTTAATTGATAAGCATATTTAAAAACTCAATCATGCAATATTTAGGCAATTCATTATTGATTCACATTAAGATGAGAGACAAAAACAATTAATCTCAATCTACAATATAAACATAACCTCATGAAAAAATTCACAATGCAAGATGATCAATGAAATTCATTTTTACTTACACTCCTAAACACATGCAACATGCTACTAAAATCTCTAACTCTAAAGTTTGAATATAATATAAGAGAAGAGACAAGATTCACCAACCCAACTATTCACCACTCCCGCACTTAGAAGAAACCCATCAACACATAGGGAAAAATATAACTTAGCAGGACCTTCATTCGGATTTGCTGCTTAGCCAATTCTCATCAACTCTTGTTAGAACCCTTACCAAGCATCTTCAAGGTGTGATACTTCATAAACCACTATACCCCTCATAAGGTAAAAACTCATACACATTGTCACATCCAAGAAGTACACCCTAGACGCAAACGGTTCGTCCTCAAAGAGGACTAAGACTAGACTCTTAGCATTCGTCATTATATTTCATAGGTTGCAAATGCGGAAAATTTAAAAAATTTCATCTATACTACTTCATGAGGTTTACTTAGACTTCTCGCTTACATATAATATATTAGTAACGAGTATACGTAGACCCTTCGCCCTTCGTATAGGAAAAATACATAGTATTTTTCACTTATGGAATATATATATATGTTTATATATCTATATATATATATATATATATATCAGTCTTAAAAAGATGTCTCATATAAACCATCTAAACAAGAGTATAACAATTGGGCCTAGCCCATACATCAATATCAATAATGACACATATAGGCTATGCAATCTTCAGTAATAAAAAGAAAATGAACAAACTATCTTTATGACTAATTAACATCAAATGATCAAGAGTTGAATATTCCTCGAAGTGGTGGGGACCTACCCAACTTGGAGAATGAGAATTCAAGTCTTCTTCAAATGTCGTCACAAATCCTTAAATGAACGGAACTTAAAATGTTGGGGAAAAAGGGAGAAATAGGGTTCTCACAACACATCTACTAAGTGTAGGACCATATGCAAATACAACATAGAAATTATGCTAAGAAGGGACATTTCATTATGGCATGCTAATTTACTTTGAAAAGCAGTACACAAATTCAAGAACAAATATAAGTCAATAGAACATCTTCATTAAGTCAAGACCATGTACATCACAAGACCAATAATACTAAGTCTAGTCAAGTTAACATGCACTTCAACATAATTGAGCACATAATCATAGCAATTTTATCATCAATTTATAATATCAACAAGTATGTATAAGACTTCATAACATCATAAATAAAGCAATACCATCACTTATACACCCCTATTAATTCCACTAGTGCAATAACCAAGTAAGGCCCCAAAACCTCACTCAACCAAGTAAACTCAACAAAAAGAACAAGAAATACTCAACTTCACATATAATATCATTAAGACTAAACATCATCTGTAATTAACATGTAAGATCAACATATACATATCATTAACATTTATAATCATATAATCATGAAGGAACATCCTTTTAAGGCTCACTTCAAGGCTAACTAGTGCATTGTATAGGTAAAGTCCCATACCCCTACCTAGACTAAGTCATACCCCTCCAGTCATCCTAGTGAAAGTCCACTATATTATTTATTTTACTTTCAGGAACATATTGCCTTAACCGACATAGACCACATGAGCCAATGTTGAATCTGGTGTCATGGAACCCTACACCAAAGGAAGGTGGACCACTTGCAAAGGTAGTACCAAAACATGAACAAAGCATCTACATGGATCAACTATCTAGTATTCCTATGGGGGTAACGTAGTTCAAGAACTAGGAGACATAGTTGGGTACCTATTTATGATACGTGCATTATAGTCTCCAATGTAATTAGTACATTAGTGATCCTATATTCCTATGTGGGAAAGGACACTCCTCACTCTAGTTCACTCGGTGCTAAGCTAAAGTCCATTTTAAATTTTATTTCATCAATAATCATTACTTAGTTTAGTTCATTGGATCTACCCCTTATATAGTCAAAGTCATATCTCAATAGGAATTGCATGAGAACGGCTTTCATTATAACCCTTACATGTGAGATTAGCACATTAACATCATTATGTCATAGTAAGGCACATAGGTACTTCAACACCAACCTCATATCAATACATCTTCAACATAGTCTCACAATTTCATAGTTGAAGACATTTCAATTAAATGTCATACCAATCTTATTAAATATTATATAAGGTACTTCAATATACTTCATCACTAAACACAAGTAATCATAATTGAAGTATACTTTTGAGATCACAAGACTTGCCCCAATATCCTTCACAAGCCATCATCATGGTCTTACCATAAACCAACCAATCAACTCAATAATATGTGTAATATCATCATCCAATGGTAATAAATACAATAATGGAGTAAATTGAATCACTAAAAAACAATTCATCACTAGTTCATAGCCTAGGATTAGGAACTTAAGTAAAATTCATGATCTACTTCAAAACCTAGGTTAATTACTCCACAACAAGGATAATTGGATTACAAAAAATCACAATGTACTCACAAATCGTCATAATAATAACATATCATAGTAATTCAAACATTAACCAAGCCAATTGTATCAATACTACATAACTCAATTCAAGATCACAACGTAGAGTTGAAAGGAAAAGGTCATCTTTCCACAAAAAAGGTTAATTCATCAAGAAGTAATGTTGTTAAATCATAATATATGTTATTATACTCACAATTAATAATAAGAATCATAAACAAAGCAATTCACAAGGTTAATTTTGTAATACAAGAAAACCCACCTAAAGCTCTTCTTTTTGAAATCAATTTGGAGGAAACCTTTGGAGAATGAATCACAAAGGTGAAAGAAATCCCATACCTTACTAATTGATGAGCTTTTTTGGAGAAAACGTGATAATTTTCAGACTTAGAACCCTCATTTTATTGGTCTTCGATGGATTTTCTTTGGGAAAGAGAAAAGGAGAGAAGGAAGAGCATTTATATTTTGGGAATTATGAGAGTTGGGTTTAGTTTAATTCGGTTTGGGGTATTTATAGGAGTCATTACCTAACTTAATTATGACTACATTAAAACCCAACTTATAAACTAATAACTTAATTAATTCATTAAATTAATTAAAAGGAGGCATCAACATAGGGACGTTACCTACGAGACCCCGACTGAGCGGCCGTTGGTCAGACTATGCACTTGACCCCTTTTGTCCTGCATACCCGTCGTTGGTGTCAGAGATTGAATCAAATGGACCGCTAGAAAAAATTTCTATGTTTTTGTCAACGGGGGCATCGACACCCCATCGATCAACCAACGCCTCATCGCATGCACACGTAGGTAGATACTACCTTTTGGCAGCCGTTTGCAAAACTCCAACAGTCCTCCTTTTTTTAAGGACCCTTTTGTTGGTCCTTGGGGATTCATACCCATATGTTTCGACTATAAACAAACTCTAATACATGTTTGACACCTTACCACTAAATTTCATCGAATTACGACTCTTAAAACTTAGTCAAATAAACTAAGGAAAACCAACACCTCTTAAACTAGTTTCAAATCATCATGGACGTTCCTTGATGTTTTGATTGTAAATCTTACTAAATGACTTATATACATTATATTTGAGTTAAAACAGTGTTACAACTCTTATACTCTAATGTTACTCTCTATTTTAGGATTTAGACTTTCAGAGTATTACATAAACCTTACTCATGAACATCCAGACCATTAATCAACCTTATTGTAAGGCTTAACATAACTCTTCAAATCTATACCATTACCTCCTACCATCGTAGCACATAACTATATATTAACTCATTGTACCCAATACAACTTCATGCAACTATCATAACTGTTATTATCTAGGACCACATCATAATACAACTTCCTAATCCACCTTCACATATTACACATCTGGTAACTAACAATAATAAGCATCAAAGCTCCCCTCTTTATCCCTCTAACATTTCAAAATCACCCCTCCCAAGTAATCCCATCTGGAAGACCACTAGAAAGGAAAATAAGAGTGTGATCATACAGAGTTAAGCTCTATTGTGAGCAAAACTTCTACAATTGTAGAGCCTCTTTCTCATTGTTTTGTCGCGACTCACCACCATTAAACAATACTCTCCTAGACATGACTTTATGAACCTTTCAATCCTAACGACTACTCAATAACCTTATGCTCTAATAGGATGTTTTTAACGACCTGGGAGCACCCCTTAGTCATCACAAAGCGTACTAGACCTCTCTGAGGTCTTATAAAAGATCTTAGACATCATTCATCGCATATATATGTAAAGTAGTGCAGCACTAAAATTTTCATCAAAATAATAAGACTCTTAAAAAGAAATATAAGAAACAAATAAATCTCAACGTACACCATCTTATATACATATAAAATCATAGGGTCACGACCTATACATCAATTTGAAAAGGAAATTAAGTCTATTAGAAAGTCTTTTAAAAAGGAAACTAAAACATAAGTCATGTCCTCGAACATATAAGGTCATACCGATCTTGATATAAGGATATTGCCAAGCTTCAACCTCTAAGAACTATCCTCACTTGCCACCTACAAAAGAAGAAATATAAAATATATGGAATTAGCACATTGAGTGCACTATGAATGGAGAACTGGCCAGAAAACCATGATAAAATTCATATTTACTTTAAAACATATATTTCATGCTCTTTTGATAGAAAAACTAAAACAAGTATGAAAACTAAATTCAAGTCAATATTAATATATAAGACATATTCAATTAATCAGTAAAATACAACCGCAATCACTTAAAATAAATAAAAACAATTAGACCTCCTACAAAAGGTTATCCTAAGACCTACCTTAGTAAGATATGAAGAGGCTTCCCATACAACCCCTTCACACACACCTATGTAATTCTTAAGACTTTTCAAAGTAAGATTATTCCTTTCATCATTTAGACTATCTACCGAAGGTTACTCTAAGACATACCTAAGTAAGTCATGAAGAGACCGCCCATACACCCTTTTCAAGCCTACTTAAGAAATCCTCAAAGCTACTCTAGATAAGAACCTTTCTACCTAACATACATTAACTTAAGTCATCATTATTCATTAAGCCATTCAAGAGACAAGAACCAGTTAGAGGACTTTATATAATAGTCTTGGAGGACCTAGGGAACTAATTCTAGCACCTTCAAAGTCTACTCGTGCTATGTATATATAACGTCCCATCCACTACCTACAGGTTTTAGAACATCTCTAATACTAGAATAGACATACCATATGATGAGAATAGGAACTAACTGACATAGACCATACTAGATGGGTATGGAGTCCACTGTAATAAGGACCTCACACCGTGGAAGGTGTTCTACATTCCAAAGTTATAATTAGTAATCATTAAGTATTTGCACATGGTTAAGGAATATCAAGGGATTTTTTTACTCTAGTCTCCTACTAAAGTAAAGATACTATCACAAACATATTCTCTCAGTTCTTTGCCTTGTTTCTCATAGAGTAATTAATTCCCTAGGTGTATTAGAGAAGGTACCATCACTAAGTCCTACCAACTCATAATACTTTTTCTTCCAAGGATTAGTCAACTAGGGCTGCCAGATAAAGTCTACTAGGATATCTCTCATGACTATCTTAGATATAGTTTCATGTCATTTTAGCCAACTTACCCCTTAATCTATCATTCCACTAATGAAGGATACCATTACAGTCTTTCACTTCAAGGCTTTTATTAACCTTATTTTTATTATTCAATGTTCAGGAATACTTTATTTAATTATTCAATAAAGGGGCACCATGCATAGGTCTGCCGGTTAAAGACATGTTCAGTAATACTTTATTTAATTATTCAAGAAAGGGCACCAACTTAGGTCTACCAATCATACACATTCATTCTTTCATTCATTCAATACCTTTTCAAGTACAAAGTAGCGGCAACTAGTCGATCACACAAGACACCACATTATTCTTTCAAATCTCTCCCTAGTCAATCACATAATATACCATCAACTAGAGAGGCAATATATTAAGCCATATAATCATACTACCATGCAACATCATATATTCATCACATGAGAACTTTCACTTTATAACTTCACATATTCATACCATAATACACATAATAATGCTGAAAAGACCATGTCCATAACATATATAACAATTAAACACCGCCACCATAAGTCGACCAAACCAATCAGTAACAATTCAAAATCAATTATATATTAAACAAAGGAATTATGTCAACTTACCACCTTCAAATAGCCATTATAACCATTCCTTAGCCTTAATACACAGAAGACTAATCCAACAATTCATCTATTACAATATTTATCAATACTCAATATAGATATCAAACACTAAAAGGCATATATGAACAATTCTAACATTCATCAATTTATACTTTAATTGCCCAATACAATCTAAACATAAATTCAATAAGATTAAGTAATGATCCTTTCAACCATAGTAGAGCCAAAATTAGGAATTCATAGAACACATGGGTTCATAGAGTTTTTGATCTTAAAACATTCAATCAACATTGCTTCATTCATAAAATATAACTTGCAACTTTTTCATGGAAAAACCCGTGTATAGAATTCAAAATAGGATTTTAAGATTTTTAAAGATCTTTTAAAAGCCTTTGGAATTGACTAAGCAGAATCAAAGATAAATCACTATAACTTAATTGAAGAAATCCAACAAAATTCATGGAGAAAAACATGGAGAATTAAACTTCTTCCTTGGATCTTCAAAGTTTCATAAATGTAGGTTTTGGACAGAAGGAATGGAGAGTTTTTGTTTTGTCTTGATATTTTTTCTTGATTGGTGAATTTTTTTTATAAAAAGACTCAAATATCGTCAATAAAAAATCCCCAATGTACCCAAAAGACCCCTACACTTATTAGAGCTTTTAACGAACTCCAATTTTACTTTAAAATAGCGTGATCAAAACTAGGCAGCTACTACCTTTTGAAGAAGTAGGTTCATATTCAGATTTCGTAAATTATTTTAAGTAAAGTGAGGTTCGTCAATACCCACTCACGACAACTTATTGCCTTCCATGTACCAGTTGTGCGACGCGTAACAACCTTCAACAGAGAAATTCCTCGGCAACTTCCTTGGCCCATGTTTGGGTCCTCCTCAATGACCCTTTAGTTTATCCTTGGTAGTGGTGCTCAAACTCTTTTGCCCTAGGTATGTCCCTATAGGTTGCAGGGTCTTCCTTGTAATACCCTAAAACAAACTAACGTGAACTAGATCTTCCTAAATTTTTCATGAGTTAATTTTGTGTTATATTCTTTTCAATGACGTTGTTAGGAAGTGTGTGAAATTGTGTGACCTTTGGAGGTCAAATATGCATGACGTTCGAAAGTTGTGCCTTAGAAAGTGCGTGTGTGACTTTATGTCTATTAGTGAGTTTTACCTGTTGTATTAAATAGAAACTGATATGGCGTGATCCTTAAAGCTAGATGAATTAGTATTTGATTTTAATGTCTGGGTACGACCCAACCTAGGATCTATGAGGGGCCCTAAAAGAGAACCCAAGACTTGGCAAGAAGGATGCCAAGACTGGCAATAGAATCCCTAGCAGCGTACTAGCCATAGTCAAGATGATACTAGGGGCGTAAGTCAAGACATCTCATGGGAGATCAACCCTCCACTTTCCAGGTACAGACTAAAATGACGCCCAAAAAGCACGGGCCGTCATTCATTCGACGCCTCATTTCTTGTGTCCGTCGATAGGCTCTTTCAAAAGCTGTCAGGTGCACTGTTTTTGCTTGGGGTGTTTTGTAAATTCACCCCAACTACTTTATGAACCTAGGACGATATTTTTTTAAGGTATATTAAGTTAGTTTTAAGTCCTATACCTAGATAATACCCCTCACTTCAAAACATTAAACTCTTGCTCTAGAGCAAAAAAACTCGCTCATGTCACCATTGGAGCTAAGACTCTAGGAAGATCTAGGAGGAATGGTTGGGAACTTATTTTCATAATAACAAATTAATGGGTTTTATTTGCAATGTTGTATGATTGTAATCCTTGAATTCTTTTCCATTCAATAAGCCATTTCTAAAAGATTTCAAAAAGGGTGTTAAAACTCTAGCTTTGACTCTAAGCAGTGGTCTTCATATAAATGTGTTTTAATTATTCATATATGTTTTTCTACTATTAATTAATTATTATAATATCGAAAACCTAATTAACTCATGCCTATTCATATTTCAAACTTTTAGCTTAAGAAAAGGGTTAAATGAAGATGATTGTGTAGAATCTGTGCTTTGGTTTCCTTATGTTGTTATTATGGTTTTACTACTTCCCTAATGGTCATATTATTATGAAATATAGAATAATTTATTGTATGTGGTGAAATCTTTGTTAAATTGTGAGTTGGCTACATTGATAACTCTTATAACAAAATGCTCTTGAGTGGTATGGTCCACCTTCTTGGTGGCAGTGTTTAATTGATGTATATGAATATGTATTTTATGTATTGTGAGTATGTATTTGAAGGAGTGATTTGAGAAATGAAGTGACAATGATGAAGTTTATGTTGATATGCATTATGAAGCTTGAGTTATGTGTCTTGCTTAGATTATGCCTAAATAAAGTATCTTTATACGTTGAACATTCATGTGTTTGAGGAATTATGAATGAAGTTGTAAGTATGTCTACAAACAAATGGTAGTGAAATGGTGATTATTTTTAAGGTGTGCTAACATGTATACACACACTCATACTTTAATTAATTAATGAAGTTAGTAAATGTGATGAAGGGGAGTTTTAGAGTGAATGCTCTTCGTAAGTTGAGATGAAAAGTTTAGTAGCAACATCACAATCTCCAAAGAGTTTTATAAGATGGGTAGGAGAATGGATGTCATTCATGAGTTGAGATGTCCACTAATTATCCTTAACGTATAATATAAAATTTTGAGAATACGTGGGGATTTATGCATAACATCGAGAAGATATGAAAAAGGAGTGGTTACGGTTCGTGAATTGAGATATTGTATTACAACGTAGCTCTTGAGATGAGTACTCCTCGTTAGTAGAGAATTAGTTAATTAGTAGAAATCTCCTTAAACCTTAACTATACGCTCGCATAGGTGTTGTTATTGGAAAATCCATGTAAAAGCTAAGACAATGACGCAACACTAGCTAAGTGGGGAACCCTCAACCGATAAGGGTCGTATTTTGATTCCATGACTAGCTGTAAGTCCCCGAGAATGAATTAAGTTAAATAGAGCCTAAAATGGTTTTCATGATGGTATAAGGTCATAATTCGGTCTATAATGTTTTATTGAGGCGGTGTCTAACAGTTTAGGTGCGTTAGAAGTCAAAGGTCAAGGGACGACAAAGAGTTTCGATGACTAAGTCATCTATGTACCTAATATGTCGTTCTATGTGATTATGTTTGATTAATGAGGATATAAGGTCATTATAAGATTTAGTACATATGACAGTGTGTTCAGTTTCGTAAAGTTTCGAGGTCAAGCGTCCAAGAACGTTCATGACGTTCCAAACATGTGCCTTGAAATGACCTTGTGTGTCTAAGCATGTTTCATCGAGTTTTACATGTTCATTTTTTATGAAATTCATGTGATGAGTTCTAAAATTATAAAATATCATGTTTGGGTTGAAAAAGTCCAGGAAAACATCCCCAAGGACCATCCAAAGGTCCTTGAGGAAGGACCCTAAGTTGGTGTCAAGATTGCCCAAGATAGCTCAATCCACGGAGGCAATTGACGCCCACTGGATCAATTGACGCCCTGTTATTTGTGTATTTTCGCTTGGCACTAACCTGGGAAAGAAGGGACCAAGGAAAAGCCACAATTCCATTGCACGGACCAATAGGACGGTCCATTTGTCATGGGACAGGTCGTCGATGGCCTTTACTTCTGTGATGCGCAGGTTCACTTTAAGTTGAGGGGTGAAATTGTAATGCACCCCAATTTCAAATAAGAGTATTGGAGGTTCCTCGAGGGTATTTTTCTGTATTTTATATGTGTATATAAGTCCTTAACACTTTGATGATTTCATTCATCCAAATCAAAACCCCATAATCCCTTCGAAATTCCTCAATACTCTATTGAAGTCAAAAGTCAAGGAAGAGCTTAGATTGTAGAATTGAGTGGAGATTCTTTATGAAAGTTAATAATTATCATCATTTAGGTATGAATTTTTATCCTTTAAAGTCTCTTCATCAAGGAGCCAAACTCTCAAGAAGTTTTCTAAAGTTTTCTAGTTGAATTGTCCAATTTAATGATTATACTCTGGTTTCTTGCATTAATTGTTTTTAAACGTTTATTATGGATTAAATTGTTATTTTATTGATTATGTAAAACTAAAATAACCTATGAACCCATGAATTAAATGAACCCTACTTTTTATCTATGTTATAGGTTACTTGATAATGACCTAATGTTGATGAATTATGGTGTAGATTTCTATGGTCTGTCTAATGACGTAATAATTGTAATAAATTGATATCTAGGTTGTATTGGGTTGATGCATAGGTAGTAATTTTATACATTAAGGTATTGTATTTGATATCTAGATTTCTATGGGCTTGTACAGGACCTCTGACAGGTCAGGTACATCGGTTATGATTTGAGATCACCTCTAACTTCTAGGGTGTGGTTTCGGGATATGACACTATCTCTCATGGTATATGTTGGTTAAGATATCCCCCCCATAAAATAATAAATGAACTAAGTATACTAAAAGAACGTACTAGTTAAAATATATGGTGGTATGAGACACTATGTATCCATTGCACTAAGTAGACTTTCCAAACGGGAAGTCTTAGTGTGTTTTATTTTTAGTGTAAGAACTAAGTCTAATAAAAGAACGTAGTACCTAAGGTAGGTGGTGGTACACTAACTTTCCGTTCCACTAAGTAGACCTTCGGAAAGGGGAGTCTTGGTGTGTTCTATATGAAGTTTATGAATGAGTTATCATGAGTTGTAAAGGAAGTTATATGACTTAAGGTATAATGTTAACAAAGTTTGTTAAAGTTAAGTTTTATGTAATGAAGTCATGAATTGATAATGTAGTTTGCTTTATCCAAGGGAACCCTGAAGGTGCACTATGTGAGAGTAGTAGTATAGGATACTTCTCTCACATTGCACTTAGTATAACTTACAAGTTCCATTCGAGTAGGACATATAAATGAAGTCCTTAATGTATGAATGTTATTCTAAGTCCTTAATGTATGAATAGGTAGAGAAGCTTTACTTGTTTTAGACCGATCCATGACTACTTTAGTGAATTTGAGTATGGTGCCTAGGGATAATGTTGTGGAGAGCACTATGACCTCTAGGTTCACTGACTTTGTGAGGATGAATCCTCCTATCTTTCTTGTCTCTAAGGTGGTAGAGGATCCCCATGAGTTTATTGATAACATACAAGATAGTGCATGATATGGGAGTAACTTTTAGGGAGAAAGCAGAGTTTGCTTCATATCAATTGAAAGATGTGGCTCAAGTGTGGTACACATAATGGAAAGGCAATCTTTCGCAGGAGTCGGGTATAATTCAGTGGTGATAATTTGAGGAAGATTTTCTTTGTAAGTACTTTCCCCATGATATGAGGGATGTTATGGTAAAGGAGTTTATCGATCTCAAGAAAAACAATATGAGTGTAGAGGCATACGTGATGATATGACCGTAGCTAGACTCATGTTGTATGAATAAATAAGTTGAAGAGTCTAAGCTTTGCAGGATGGATAAAAACTCAAATAGAGGTGGATCTAGTGAACTAGAGAAAATTAGGGTTAAGAAGAGGGCTCAAACTCAAGAAGAACCTAGGATGCTAAGGTGAAATTTGAGAGAGCAGGTGGTCCTCAAAATGAAAAGCCTATATGTGTCACTTGTGGAAAGAGGCACTATGGGAAACGTCTAGCCGGTACTAGAGGTTGTTTTGGTTGTGGGAAGGATGATTAAAAGGTGAGAGATTGTCCTACCATTGCGGCTAGAGGAAGAGAGAGTAACAAAGTTGCTCCAAGCGTTCCAAAGGATGATGTTCAAGCAACGGGGAATTTCTATGCACTCCAGAATGGAGGAGAAAAGCCTGATGGTGATGATGATGATGAGGGTAAGTCCTTGAATTTTTTTTTGAGTGTGATCAGTTCCTTCTATGTTGGGGAGTGTGGTTAGAAGATGGGATAGAATGATATAGAAGCATGTTTCATGTGCATTGTGTTTAGGAATTTTGATTAAATTGTATTTCATTAACTTCTTTGATTGTGTATTTTATGAAACCATGATTATTTTGTAATATGTTTTTATATGATGTTACCTTGCATATTAGCATGTTTCTATCTTGAATTGCGTAAAAGTTGCATTTTTTAAAATTTTACGAAATTCACTGTAAGGGTTACTCACCGTGAAGATTTCAAAATTAGAATAATTGATTCTTTGGTCTAAAATTGTTTTAATATGGTTAGAACTTATCTATATGAGTAGATATTTATTATAATATTAGTTTTTGTTATTTGGAATGAATCATGTGAGTTTGTAGCATGATGAGTTATAGAATTGTTTTCTACTTTCTTGTTGTTTTGTAAACCACTTTACTATGTGAAATTTTTTTCATATTGATTATGTGTTATATGGTATGGTCATGAGCTGCTAGTTAAATCTCTGTTCTTGGAAGTGTTCAGACAGTGACAAGTGACATTCGAGGATGAATGTTGTCCAAGTGGGGGAGATTGTTAGGCTCCCGAAATAACTTAGGTAAACTAGATCTTAACATTGTTTTTATTATGTTCTAAGGTCCTAATTAGGTATATAAAGTGATATAGAGTCAGTATCAAATAGTTTAGGTGAAATAGAAGTTAAACGTCAAGGGACGACAAGACGTTTGACGACTAAGTCACCTATGTGACTCATATGCGTATGTATGTGCTTATGTTGGATTCATGAGGTCATAAGTTCCTTAAAATGATTTATTATAGCATGTATAGATATGGTGTTGAGTTTCATGAGGTTTGGAGGTCAAATGTCCAAGAACATTTATGACGTTCAAAAGATGTTCCTTGAAATGAACTTGTGTGTCTAAAATTGTTTCGTCTAGTTTTACGTCTTCTTTTTGGATGAAATTCATATGAGAGTTTCTAAACTTCTATAAAATCATGTTTTTGTTGGAAACGTCTGGGAAAACATCCCCAAGGACCATCCAAGGGTCCTTGAGGAAGGACCCAAAGTTGTTGTCACGACTTCTCAAGATAGCCCAAACCGCGGAGGCAATCGACTCCACGTTGGTTGGGTCTCGTCATTTGCGACTTATCCTGGAGAAATAAGGGACCAAGTAAAAGCCTTATACATAGACCACAGACCGACAAGATGGTTCTTTGGTCAAGGGACGGGTCATGGATGGCCCCTTCTTTTGTGAATCTGTGTTATGTGAACGTTCACAGTAAGTTGAGGGGTGAACTTTTTATTTAATTCCACATACAAATAATAGTATTTAAAGTTATTTAAGAGTTTTTTGGTTATTTTAAGTGTTTATATAATTCTTTAACACTTATAAGATTTCATTATTCCAAATAAAAACCCCAAAATCCCTTAAATATTCCATATGACTCCATTGAAGTCCAAAGTCAAGGAAGTGTTTAGATTGTTTAATTAAGTGTATATTCTTCATCAATGTGAAGAATTATAATCATTGAGGTACGAATTTTGATCCTTGAAACTCTCTTCATCAAAGAGCCTAACTCTCATGATGTTTTCTAATGTTTTCAAGTTGAATTATCCAATTTCATGATTCTACCATGGGTTCTTGCATTAATTATTTTAAAACGTTTATGATGGATTATATTTTTATTTTATGAATTATTTAAAACTAAAATAACCTATGAACCCATTAATTTGATAAACACTAGTTTTTGACTAAGTTATGGGTTACTCGATATTGACCTAATGTAAATGAATTATGGTGTAGATTTCTACGGTTGTCTAATGTTGTAATAATTGTAATAAATTGATATCTAGGTGGTACTGTATCTATGAATAGGTAGTAGTTTAAGCTAGTTTCACGAATATTGTAATAGTAATGTTGATTTGTTGGCTATGGCCATGGGTAAGGGCCTTGTGATATCGAATGTGATGATTTGACATTGGATTGCGTTGTTGAGGTTTATGTGGTGGTAAGCTGCCATATTCACATTATTTTTATGATTATTATACTTAAAATGTGTTGTTATTGGTATGGTCCACTTATGGTAGTGGGGTTATGTGCTTTACTTGCAATTGATATGACCTTGTCAGTGTTACTTTATGTATTACGATGACCATGGCCTTGTCTGCACAACTTGAAATATTATGATGAATATTTTAGTTGATTATTTGAAGTATGATCATATCTACCTACATGATAGTAATGTTAAAGTTTGATGTATATAAGGAGATCATGTTAGACTATGACTATGTGCTTATATGTGTAATCTTAGAGTTGATGCATGATTGTTCCTACTTAACTGTATGAGTCTATAATGGTTATATCGATGATATTATATTAATGTATAGGGTGACATAAAGATGATAACAGTCATCCTAAATGCTTTAAATAATGATATGCTATATGTAATAAGGTAACGAATGTTGTGTTTTATTTGGTAGACTTGTGTCCCTTACTTGATATATGTATGAATGGTATAATAACATGATATGTCTTGACTAGGTTGGCTTAGTGCACCCTTGACATGTATAAATGAAAGATATGTTATACCTTAGAGGAAGTTAAGAAGGTCATGTACGTGGAACCTTAAACCAGTTGTAAAGTTATGAATGTTGAAGTCGAGAGCCGTAATGGTATTTTTTATGTAAAGGAATGGTATGGCATCGTATCATCTTTAGGAAACTCATAATGCGCTATCTTAGTCTCCATTGAAAGGTAGCCCTAGTGGACATATTTGGTAGGGTGCATGCGATTGGGTTATCAACTAGATAAGGAACCTCTTCATGTTATCCTTTGATGTCAATTAATCTATGAGAGCCAAGGCTAGCACTGAGTGATTATGTTATGGAAAGTAAGTCTACTTGAGAATTAGACTAGAGTACAATGTACCTCTTCTTGAGAATGAGACTGGAGTGAATAAATATTCTTCATATTCCTTAAACATGTGCCTACATGGGATGTGTAATACTTCTACCCTTTGCAAGTAGAACAACCTCATCGGACTAGGTTAGAACCCCGGATTCCATTCTAGCTATCTTGGTCTATGTCAGCTATTTACTATTCTCATCATGTGAGATACTTACTAGAATTAGAGATGTTCTGTGAAGTTTAGATGGTGGTATGGGACGCTATCTCGACAGTTCACAATAGGCTTTGAAGGTGTTAGTTATAAACCCTAGCTCTGGTCGAAGATCACTACTCTAATGTCCTTTATGTGATGTATGAGTCTTAATGAACTAATGAACTAATGAACTAATGAATTATGTTTTGAAGTATGTAAAGGAATGAGTTCCTAATATAAAGTGACTTAAGCATTCCTTAGCAAGAAAGTTAAGAGGGAATAAGGAATGATCTCTTCATATCTTATCTTTGGATGTCTTGAAGAATGACTCTAGTTAGGGAAATGGTTGATTAAGTGGACATGATCTAAGCCTTCGGTTGTCTTAATGACTACTTAGGTAATCTTGAAGAGGTCAATTATGGACATTATCTTGTTCATCTACTTATGTAAATGTTTTGATAGCCTTTATAAGGAGAATGTTATATTATCGTATTTTGATATGTTTGGTGTCTTGAAATTGCGTATGTTTTTTATTATAAGTACTCTTAAGGGTCATTTTTGTATGTTCAGAGAGGTTGTATGGGAGGTCTCTCTTTGTGTTGCTTAAGTAGGTATTAGGATTTCTATTAGTGAGAAGACTACAAGTTAAGAAGTGTTAAGAAGGAAGGAGAAGCACTTCACAGTAACAGTGAATACCTTCACTGTACAATGAATAGGGCTTACTGTAATGCTGGCTTAAAATTATGTTTAAGTCGTTCCAATCTTATTTTATGTCTTTCTAAGTTTTTATATAATGTTCATATGATTAAAATATTATTTGTAAATGAATATATGCATATTTCTAATAAATGTCCATTTTCATGAGATTCATGCATTATGCTATACTTAGTAGATGTGGTTGTACTAATCAATGCTTTTATCAATCTCTATAGTTGTTGGTAGGTGAGGAGCATTTGGGAAGGAAGACTTGGACCGTAGCATCGTTCGAGAAAGTTAATTATTTCCTCATTTGATTCGAGGGCATAAATATCTTTTATGTTTCAATTTGAAGTATTTTAATAAACTAAGTATTTCTATATTTTTAAGTATGAGCCATGTCCAAAGTATTCTCGTGTCTTATGATGATGAGATTGAGACTTAGTATTTCCTATGAATTTATATGTAAGAGTTTTTAAATACGATGATATTGTTTGTGAAAAGTTTTAATTCCACACAACTTCTAATTATGTTTATGCGATAAATGATAAGTAGGGGCTTGCAGGACCTCTGAGAGGTGAAGTACGGCAGTTACAATTCGAGATCACCTCTATCTTCTAGGGTGTGGTTTCGGGATGTGACACTAGCTCTCATGGTCTATGTAGGTTAAGCTATCCTCCCACAAAAGAATGAATGAACTAAGTCTACTAAAAGAACATACTAGTTAAAGTAGATTGTGGTATAAGACGCTATGTATCCATTGCACTAAGTAGACCTTCTGAACGGGAAGTCTTGGTATGTTTTATATGAGGTGTAAGAACTAAGTCTCCTAAAAGAACGTAGTACCTAAGGTAGGGGGTTCGATGGGACGCTATCTATCCATTGCACTAACTAAACCTTCGGAAAGGGGAGTCTCGGTGTGTTCTATATGAAGTATATGAATGAGTTATCATGAGTTGTAAAGCATGTTATATGACTTAAGGTCTAATGTTAAGAAAGCTTATTAAAGTTAAGTTTTATGTAATGAATTTATGAATGGCTAATGTAGTGTGCTTTATCCAAGGGAACCCTCAAGGAGCACTAAGTGGGAGTAGTAGTATATGATGCTTTTCTCACATTGCACTTAGTATAACTTACAAGTTCCAATCGAGTAGTGCACTTAAATGAAGTCCTTAATGTATGAACGTTCTTCTAATTCAAAAACAAATAAAATGAATAAACAAGTTATGGAGCTGGCACTTAATTCTCCCTCCAGTAGGTATTTCCTTTTGTTAACTACATCTTGACAAAAAGAAAGCATAGTATTGATTGTATGGCATGCCAGTAATGAAAGGAGAACAAAATAATGGTGGGAGAAAGAGGATCATAGTAAACTCAAAGCCCCCCCCCCCCAAAAAAAAATAGAGAGGTGGCAACGTTACAAGAACAAACAACGCTTCAACTCGATATTATGACTAGATGACTGAACGACTATGGAAAAATATACATCATCAAAAATTATAAACTAAATAGCAACTAATCATCCTGCAAACATGAAAGAAATGCTTGCAAGCATAAAAATAAGATTTTGAGACAATAGAAGAGGCAAAAGAATATTATGAAGAAGATGACTCTACTTTTTTCGGGCAGCGAACATGAGATGAAAATAAGCCAAGGCGAGATTCAATGACCACAGAAAAGATTACAGAATTCTTCTAATTCAGCACCCCACAAAAATAAGAAACGGAGTGTATCACAAATGTATTCTTTTTTATTTTCACCCTGAAAATGTCATATTTTTATACACTTTTTCCCCCTAAACTGTCTTTTTCTTCCCAAAATTTTCAAAACAAACATTTTTCTTTTTCTTCCCCCAAAACTTCTCACCTGAAAATCTCTCACTGTGTTTTTTTCCACTAAAATCTCCAACTAAACTATCGAATTAAAATTTTCTCCGAAATTTCCAGATATATCCAACCAAAAGGAAAGACGAAAAAATTAAAAACTCCCAACTTCACTGTGAATAGAAAGAGAATATATAAAGGGGAAAGATTAGAGTTTGGAAAAAAAAGGTGGGGGGGGAGGGAACAAGTGAGTAATCCCCAAAAGACCCATGGATTAATTCAAAATTTCAACCCCTAAATCCTTTGACCATTTTGGGGAGATAAACATGAATGTTTTTTCCTCATCCTCAAAGAAGAAAAGAAGAATAGACGGCAGGGATGATCGCCCATTGTCCTTGGCATCGATGTGGCTTTATCTCGAGCCCAAAGGACCATTTCACGTGCCTCGAGCTGCTGGAAATCATATACAATGGAAAGGGATGCGGGAGGAATAACACAAAGGAATCATACTATACTCCTCCTGTACACAGACGAGAATTAAAATTGTTGTTGCTTTTCAATATAAATTGACGTCCCAGCTCATTTTGCAGTTCTCACTTCAGGGATGTTATCATCGTTCATGCTTTGTTGTTTTGAGATACGACTAACGTCATCTCTGAGTTCTTTTGGGAGTGAAGACGGATGGCCCTGGTTGGAGGAGAAAAAGTTGTGGGCTGGGAGGTGGGCTAGGAATTCGCTGGAATATTTTAATAGGAAGAAGAAAAGGGTTGCTGAAAATGTGTTTGAGAGGCCCAACTTTTGTTCTTTAAGTGGGCTTAAAAGATAATTAATTAACCAAAGAATTAATTCACAAATTAAACTAAGGTTTGGATAAAATGGATTGCTTAAAACTAATCAACAAGGTTTCTTTTTTGTTTTTTGGTGTTAACGAGATAACATAATTTACTTCTTTATAAACTTAAGATTCAAAAAAATATAACCTAATAATAAAGACAAGATTACTTTAAAAAAAATATTAAGTAAAAGTAAAATCATTTTATTGAGATGATCTTCATATATATTTATAATAAACTAAGTATACATATTAAAATATACACATAAAATAGTGACTAAATGATTAAAAAAAGGTTTTGAATTTGATAACGTCAATGTTTTTACTCGTTTGGAAATCAAGAAGTTCGAGAATTAATTTCCATCGGGGACGGTCAAAGTTGGGTGTCAACAAATGTGCCTCATTTTATTTGATTGATGCATGAAATTCGTCTAAACGAAATTTACGAAGGCAATTTTTACCGACCACATATTAATATTTAAGAAAAAGGAATTTGGTAAAGACTTTGTGAATTATGACCGAGCCACAAAAATGGATTTCCTACATATTTCAGGTTACATGGAAATTCAGGTGACGAGTAGTTCGATACACTTGATTTGATGCACGATTTTTAAGGAATTAAGAAGTCATATCGATAACGAATTATGAAAGGACCAAAATACATGGAAAGAAGATTTAAGAGAGACGTTAGAATACAACCGAATTTTCAACATTGAACCTGCTTACATACCCTTAAACTCAAGTAATCAAAATTCTTTTAGTTTCACTCTATCGGTTGAAAAAGAAATCTATTATGCTAGATAACCTTTGGTTTGATCGTGGTGGAAGTCTCTCCTCTGCTCGCGTCCTAAGAGTTTGATACTCCTCTTCGATTTGATGTTGTCCGCACCTATGGTTTGGTTTGAGAATTCATCTTTACGGATGCTCTCGATATAGACCGACATAAAACTCATTAACATCAAAATGCAATTCAAGTGGAAGATAATGTCTACTGTTTTGACAGTTGATTTCTATCGTTCAATATTTGACGTCAACGACATTGGGTTTGATGTAAAGCAAATAAAACTTACGTCTTATATTTGCAACGTCTTCTTTGATGTACTCTTAATTTAATATCAATGTAAATAAAGGCTGATGCAATAAGTTTGCAGTTTCTTTTGAAGTTGTGCGAATAATAAACTATTTTGTCTATGTATATCTCCTTGTGACGGATAAATCTTCACTTGTGATGCCTTATTTATTTCCTGCAACGCATGAAATCTTTGTCATGCATTGATGACTTTCTCACCATGTATGAATTCTCTTGCAATGCAATAGTTCTTTTGACGATGCATGACATTTCTTCTCTTGAAATACATGACTTCTTCTCGTGATGCGTGACTTCTTTTCTACAAAGATGAGTTCCTTCTCTTGCGCTTCATGACTTACCCCGCAATGCATGAGTCTCTTTCTCTTGCTATGCATGACCTCTTTTCCACGATGAATGACATTTTTCGCGATGCATGAATTCGTTCTCTTCCAATGCATGACTTTTCCGCAATGCATGAGTATCTTTCTCTTGTTATGAATGACCTATTTTCCGTGATGCATGATATTTTCCGCGATGCATGAATTCCTTATCTAGCATTACATGATTTTTGTACACGATGCATGAATTTTCTCTTGTAATGCATGCCTTCATTCCCCCGATGAATGACTTTCTTCCTTTTCAATGCATTATTTCCTTTTCGTGATGCATCATTTTTCTCTCTGTGCATGATTTCCTTTTCGCTATACATGAATACTTTCTCTCTATGTATATCATTTATTCGCGATGCATGAAATTTTTTCTCTCTCTTGATGCCATCCTTGGTACAAAATAAAGATAGCGCCTTAATCAAGCAACATAATGATCTTCTAGATTCTTCTGGATAGTGATATTGTTGCCATTAACAATACGGTAAAACAAACCTCCAAGTAATGTATCATCTAAATTGACAATACGAACAAAATGACCCTTCGAGCAGTGTATCATCTCAATTCAACAATACACATAAAATAACCCTCCGGTTAGTGTATCATCTAATTCGACAATACAAGTAAAATGACCCTTCGGGTAGTGATATTATCATTTCTAATAATATAATGCAGATAACGTACTGAATGAAAAATGATAAAAAAAAATTCTCGTTGTTTTAATTTGATTCATCTTTGAACATAGTTTGCTCTTTTTATTATAGACTTCATGTCGTCGAGAGTTGAATGAAATCATGCTATTCATGCTTCCATGTCTTCGATATAAGTAGCATAATATATTTCCTGTAACCACAGAAAAATTGTAAATTTTGCGGAGCTCTTTGCCAGTTTGAGTTCCCCATATTTGTTAAATGGATAAATATACTGATTTTGAGGTGAACCTATAAAACTGCATCCACGGAAAAATTGTTAGTTTTTTTAAAAAAATGAACCGATTTCTATGGATCTCTTCGGTTATCTACTCCTTGTCTTGTTATCTACAATTGATTTCTCTAATCTCCCACCTCTTGATAGATAAGACAACATGTTTTATTCAAAAATAAATAAAACATAAAAAAATATTTCTAGAAAGATAGTATTTCAAAAAAGAAGTATTAAGAAAAGACCACTCCCAAATGTCATGTAACATCAGGACTGACAAACTTCTTTGAGGATGATGCTTGGAGTCTATCTGATTATTTGCTAGAAAGTGTAGAAAGTTGCTAGGCTGCCGGTAAACCTATGATGAAATTTCGAGGCCATCCTCAAAATTTCGTTCCCACTTAACTGTCCTGGCTTATCTTTAAATATCGATGAGCCAGTCACGGAATTTATGAGATCCTTTTAAAAATCTTTCCAGTTGTAAATCTCGAAATATCTTTAGTCTTGACTTGTCGTGGAAAAATCCTTTTTCTTGAGAATTTTGAGTCCTTGTCAAAAGTCTTTCTCAGTTTCTATTATAAAGAAAAATAGAAATCTTATGAAAGATATGACCAAACCCTTGTGGAGCCTGCGTATCCCGTTGAGGCATGAGTTAGATCAAACTTAGTTCCTCTTGAAAGGTTAACAACAATAAGAAATTTAAAAAGAAAACTGACCGACGCTCACATAGGACGCCTACGTATCTCATCTTGAGAATCCAGGTCAGATCTAGTTCATTTCAAGAGGGATAGTGTTCTGAACAAAATGATCACAAGAATATTACATAACTATAAGGAAATAACAGGAATACAAATTGAAGCGTCAAAGGTAATATCTCTTGACAACATCTGAGTTGATCGATAAAGGTCATTTGGTACCGTCAATCTCCAATATGATGAAAGCACCTCCAGATAATAATTGGCAAACAATGTAAGTTCCTTGACAAATCGATGCGAAATTTCCTTTGCAGTCATTCTGATGAGGAAAAATGTGTTTATGGATTAAGTGACCAATTTAGAAAATTCTAGCTTTGACTCTCTTGTGGAAAGCGCAAATCATTCTTTGTCGATATAGTTCACCATGACAAACAACAACTATTCTCTTCTCATCAATAAAGATAACTAATCAATTCCCTTTTCAACCCATTTAACATTACTTAACTGATCTTCTTTGATTATTCTCAAAGACAATATCTCAACTTCAACAGGTATAACTTCTTATGTTCCATATACTAGCAAGTATGGAGTAACTCCAATCAATGTTCTGACAGTCGTTCGGTATCCCAGTAAAGTATATGGAAACATGTAGTGCCAACCTCGACGATTATTGATCATTTTCCTCAAAATCTTCTTGATGTTCTTATTGGCGTCATCTACAACTCAATTCATTTAAGCATGATAAGCGGTTGAGTTTCGGTGAATAATCTTAAACTATTCACATATATCTCTCATTTTACTATTGAGATTCACACTATTTTTATCAGTTTACAAGGATTCCGTTCCTCCAAACATTCATATAAGGTTGTTGCGGACAAAATCAGCTATAACATTTTTGGTCACTGACTTGTATGAAGCTTCTTCCACCCACCTGGTGAAATAGCCAATGCCAACAAAAATGAATATGTGTCTATTAGAGGCGGTTGTCTCTATCGGATCAATAATATCCATTCCCCAACCTACAAAAGGGCAAGGGGAACTCATAGAATTGAGCTCGTGAGGTAGCACTCGAATCAAATTCCCATGCACTTCACATTTATGACATATCTCCACGAACTTGAAAAACTTGTCCTCCATAGTCATGAAAAAATAATTGGCTCGAAAGATCTTCCATGCTAGAGGGAGTCTGTTCATATGCGTACTACAGACTCCAGCATGTATTTTTTATAAGAGCTTTGTAGCTTCAGCATCATCAACACATCTTAGAAGACCAAACTTCGTAGTCCTCCTATATAAAATTTCCCCACTTAGCGAGCGATTGAGAGTCATACGGCGTATCGACTTCTTCTAGTTGAATGTTGCATTCTCAAGATAAATACCTATCAGTAAGTATTTCTTGAATCAAAATACCATGGCAAACCGTCTGGTTTTTCTTCAACGTGTGAAGATTGAACTAGATTCTCCTTTACTTCTATATCCATAGTATTGATATAATAAGTATTTGGAGGTTTAATCATTGAGGCCATGGTGGCAAGATGATCAACTTACTCATTTTGGGTCCTAGGGGTTTTTCTGAACTCAATCATGCGGAATCTCTTGCAAAACTTTTGTATATATTGCCATTGACTGTGATCTTCGGTTTTTTAATACCAAATTCCCCTTGAACCTGATGAATCAACAAATCTAAATCTCAAATAACCAGCAACTCATGAACATTCATATCGATAAACAACTTCAAACCAAGAATGCTTGCTTTATATTCAGCTATGTTGTTCGTCCAATTAAATAAGAGTTTGGTCGCAACAAGATAATGCCAACCATATTCTCACACTAAACCACTCAATTACCTCTTCCTTGGTGATTTTCTGCTCCATCAAAGAATACTCTCAAAGCAAGGTATGCCTCAGAAATATCTTCACCCACAAACGATACTTTCTCATCAAGGAAATAGGTCTTGAGCGGTTCATATTCTTCATCAACGGTATTTTCTTCAAGATGATCAGCTAAGGCTTGTTATTTTATTGCCTTCTAGGTCACATACATAAATCATATACACTAGAATGTATCAATCATTTATCAAAATTTCCCATCGGCATAACTTTCTGGAAATATATTTCCACGAATCCATCCTAGAAATTAGGTATGTGGTATAAGAATATAAATAGTGTCTTAACTTCTGTGCAATCCAAGTCAAAGCACAACACGTTCTCTGTAAAAGAATTCAACAAGCCTTGTATGGAGTGAATTTCTTACTCAACTAATAAATAGCTCGCTCCTTCTTCAGTCTTGTCATGTTACCAAGTACGCACCCAAATGTGTTGTACGAGACAGAAAAATATAGCAACAATGGACTTCTCTATCGCGGAGGAACCAACAAGGGTGGATTGGACAAATAATTCTTGATGGCATCAAAAGCAGTCTGACATTCTCCAGTCAAATTTTTCAGAGCATCTTTCTTCATCAATTTGTAGATAGGCTAACACATCACACTGGATGGAGCTATGAAACGACTAATGTAGTTAATCCTTCCCAATAAACTCATTACTTCTTTCTTCGTCTTTAGGGGAGGTAATTATTGAATTGCTTTTATATTTGAAGGATCAAGTTCAATGCCCCTTCTTCTTACTATAAATCTCAATAGCTTATTGGTTGCCCCCCCAAAAGCGCATTTGGCAGTATTTAGCTTCAAGTTGCACCGACGCAAATGATCCAAAAACTTCCTTAAGTAAGTCATTTCTGAATTCTCATGGGACTTTATTATGACATCATGCACATATACCTCGATGTCTTTGTGATTCATGTCATGAAATATGGTTGTCATGTCCCTATTGTATGTAGCAATGGTATTTTTGAGACCGAATAGCACCACACTATAATTATATACACCCCAAAGTGTAACGAAAGCTGTCTTTTTTGCATCCTCTTAATCCATCGGGATCTGGTGATAACCTGCGTAACATTCCACAAATGATTGTCTTTCATGCTTATAAAAGTTATCGATTTGAATGTGAATGTTCGAAAACGGAAAGTTATATTTTACGCTTACTTTGTTAAGATTTTGTAATTGACATAAATTCTGATCTTCCCATCTTTCTTGGCAACCGAAACAACTTTGGCCAAACAAGTCCGATACTACGTCAATTCTTATAATTGACATTCGATTTTCTTGGTGTTCTCTTCCTTAATATTCAAACTTTACTCAAGCTTAATGTTTAGGGTCTTTTGTTTTACTGGGATGGAACCTGGAATGGTTGGAACTGAGACACCACGTTCGTACTCAACCCTAGCATATCACTGTAAACCTAGACAAATACTTCAATTTATTCATTAAGTAAATAAATCATGTCCCTTATTTTTTAGATTCATTCAGATGGACACTAATTTTGACCTATTTGACGCATGTCTCCAAGATTTACAGTTTCAGTTTGTTCCAAATTTGACTTATATTGATTCTCAAACTTCCAAAACTCCTCAGCGACTAATTTCGGTACCTCATTCTCTTCGTCATATTCTTCACCTTAATAATCAACTGCCTCATTTTGTTTGTTTGGATCGTGAGATGACATTGAAAGATTTTAAATGAATATTTTTGAAATCATAAACACATAAAGTTATGAGAGTAAATATAGCAAATAAGCAATTTTTTTTTTATAAAAGAGGCTTTAATTAAAATAGATAATAAACTCAAACCTTGGGCATGGTAAATGTCCATGTTGCCTTTTTAAACATTAGGAGGGAATTGCAAAATAGGCATAAGCAATGTCCTTTCTACAAAGATGATCGGGGAATCAAGAGTGGTTTGGAGGTCCAGTTATGTAGATGCTCCCCAGTCTCGGCATCATGGATGCCGGATCTCTCGACCTCATCCTCTGTGACAACATCCATCTCTTCAAAAAGGCTCCAGATTCGTTCCCTAAGTATATCATGATCGGCATACTCTTGAACTGGAAATGACTCGTACAAATAAAGAATTGTCATAGCTAATGCTTGATCAACATTCTTGCTATTTCTCTCTGCTACATAATCTGTGGGGACATACCCTAAACCAAAATTCGCTCTTTGGCGGGAAATTGGATAGCCTCGACAATTATTTAGAAATTACTTCAAATCCAAAACCTGCCTCAAATCAATTTTAGCTCATCAACATGCCGATTATCTTCTATACATAAGCCATATGTGGCTGTGAAGATAAATCATCACCGGTTCTATTTACCATCTCCATTGTATAGAAATAAAAACCTAGGGAAACCGCATCAATAATCAACACATACCCATCAGAATGGATTCCTTCACATGTATGACCAATTCTGGCTCATTCCAAACAAATATCGTTAACTAGTAAAGGGTAAAGGGAACAACTCTACCATTGTGTATGAAAGGCCTCCGCTAAAGAAGGTTATATCTAGTGTTGATGTCCAACACCTGAAACTACACGTTGAACTCCATAGGACCCATCAGCATGAAAAAGTATACTGCCCCAATAAAATTGACCTAGTTCTATTGAAACTTCCCAAAGTCAAATTTTAACTGCCTCAAAGTCGATAGCTGGAAAATATTGACACTGGAACATTATCAACTAAGACAAAATTTATAACTTTGTATCTACATGCAATGGTGACATGTAAAGTTTTGCTACGCATCATCCCTTCAAATGGTAACTATTTTTCAAAGTAGCAGATTCAATGTTCTCGGATGACCTGGTTGATAATGGATGCTACATTATCACTGCTCGTGCCCATGGACACATATGTGTCATCTAAAGCTTTCATTAAATCTTTCCTATGCATTTGTTAACTAATCATCTATCCCTTATAGAAATTCGAGTCGGGGCCTTCTCCTAATACTTCACGATCAAATAGTTTTTAGGATGTATTTTCCTCCAGAATTCTTCAGCCTCGGCCTCACTTGTGTGCCTTTTTGCTTGGTCCTTATTTTGTCCTACATGATCCAACTCATCCGGCGTATAACATTTGCCTCACTTAGTCATACCTTGAGAAGAAAAAATTTTGATCACAAACCTTTGTCGGGCGGGAGTCTCTATTGGCACAAATGCAACAACTTTCTCAGGTGTAAGAATAACGAACACTTTTTTCTCCCTGTTACTAAATGAAGCTATAGCCCTTTATAGTTAATCACAAATGGTCACAACTATCGCCTTTATCATGCCCAAATCGTCATATGACTCTAACATATTGATATTGTCTCCCCTATGATTTGGCAGTTTTATTGTTGACATTGGACATGACCATCAGGAGGGAGACAACCTTGTGGTTGATCAAATCCTTGATTTTGTGCTTGAGGTTAATATAATTCTCATTATCATATCCAATTCAATTGGAGTAACGCACACTTCTGATCAAGTGTGTAAAATCTCGATCTAGTGTCCACTTTCTTGGACCCCACCGAATTGATATAACATGCAGCAGTCAATCGCTCGTACAACTTTGTTCAGCTTTTTACAAGCAAAGTAAAAATTCTGGCAGGTTTATTCTCAAATCTAGGAAGAGGAAGATTTTAGTTGCATTGTTGAGGAGGAGGCATATGACGATAATTCTAGATGTTAGAACGGGGAGCTTGATATCTTGGATAGGTATTAGTATGGTAATTTTGCAATGGAGCTTGGTAGTTTGGGGAAAAAGTTAGGTAAACAAAAGTTGGAGCTTTATATTTCTAGGGAGGCATTTGATAATTGTGATGTGCAGTTTGATAACTTGGAGGGGGAGTATTTTTGTGAGTGGATTTTGATAAATGAGGGTGTAACGACCTGTTTAGTCGTTTTGAGCAGCAGATTTTAATTCTGGAAAAACTGGCCAAGACCACGGGCACTGCGACGGACCGTCACAGGCACGACGGCCCGTCGAGGGTGTATCGTTTCAATATACTTAGGAATTCTGAAACTGGGCACTGAAAATCGACTCTCTGGAAATTGTGACGGACCTGCAGTACGGGCCGTCAGAGACACGACGGACCGTCGTGAGCTCCCGTTGCAAAACACTTCAACTTTTGAGAATTTGGTACAAGGAATGAGTCTCTGACCGTCATGACGGAAGTGCAGGACGGACCGTCACGAGTGTGACGGACCATCACAGTGCACTTAGTAAAAAATGGGATTTTTGGATGTTGCGACGACCCTCGTGACGGACCATCGCAGTCACGACGGGCCGTCACAGGTTGCGCAAATCCCAGGCAGATTAGGATTTCTCTACACGTTTTAAGGGTCGTTTTGGACTATTCTTTCCTTAATTATAAAGATTGAGGGTTAATATTAATAAGTCTAATTACTTGGGGGTTAAAAGAGGTAACCTTAAGCTAATTGGTGGGTTTTATTGTCCTCTTTTACACTTAATTATATTGTAATTAGGGTAAAGGAAAGAGGGTTTGAATAAAACAAAAGAGAAAGAACAAGAGAGAAAAGAGAGAAGCGAATTGAGAGAGACTGGACGAGAAGAAGAAAGCTTGGGAGATTTCTTGTTGATTCCAATTCTTCGGTGGAGGTAGGTTATGGTTTATGTTACGATATTCGTAGTGAACTCTTAATAGTGAATGTTATGTGTTGATAGTATTGTAAACCCTGCTATGTGCTTAAAATTGTATGCTTGCATGACTATGATTATGAAATTGTGATGAATTAACAAAGCATGATGAAGCTATTGAATCCCAAATCTTGAAAGAACCCTAATTCGCTTGATATATTATATAATAAGATTAATGATGCCTTAGTATGAGAGAAGGCTTGATAAATTATATAATGAGAATGATGATGCCTTAGTGTAAAGAAGGCTTGATGAATTAGGGGATCGGAGTGTCACGTTCCGACACCAGGATAGAATATATGGATCGGGTGCCACGTTCCGGTACCAGGATAGTATATGAGGATCGGAGTGCCACGTTCCGGCACCAGGATAGAAATAGAGGAGCGGAGTGTCACGTACCGACACAAGAGGAAGAAAGATAATGAATCTTGAAAGATAATGAATATACTCAATCTAACGAACTTAATTCCCAAATGAGTATGGTATTGAGGCTTGAGTCCTCATGTGTGAACTCGGTTGAACTTA